>BSBN01002084.1:0-253505 GCA_027924645.1 Cunninghamia lanceolata
TTCTTCTAATGAAAACTAGACAAAGCTAGAAACCCTGTTTGGGACACAAGATTTTATGAGGGGTCATATGTTGGAAAATGAACTCATAAGTTTAAGTCTAGACAACTTTAACACTATCTAGGATTTATTTACAAAATTGAAATCACTAAGGTTGCAATTAGAATGCTGCAGAATTGAAAATAAATATGTTTTGCGTGCAAGTTTTCCCCAAAAACCCAGTATGCTTTTCTCTTGCCTCTTTGGATGATCTGGAGAATTGGAAAAGTTTGACATAAATATTTTAACCTCTAGGGTTTTGTATTTGTATTTTTTAAATATGAGTGTTAGCAGCAATTTGGTAATCTTGGTGCTTTTTAAACTGTTTGATAGCATCTAGAAGGCTCGAGAAAGTCATATTTTGTTTCACCAAAATCGGAGCTCAAAAAACTAGTTTACAAATAAGGGCTTGAAGTGTGTTCTGGAAGGCAGCTTTCAAATTGAAGCACTTTAAGTCCAAATTGACCTTGCCATCATGCTTAGAAGGCCCAAAAACATATAAAATGGTTGTCAAATCATCCATTTTGATGATGTTGACCTCTGAGACAAATTTTTTTATCAGGAGAGCCTACGCCCCCAGTATGCACTTTGAGGTAGATTTTTGTAAAAAATAAAAAAAAAAACTTTAAGTGTTGTAGTGCTAAGCGCTATTGTAAGTTATTTAAGTACTATTTTAAAGGGCTTCAATCCTGGTTGTAAAGGGATCAACCCCATGTAAAGGGCGATAAAACAAGAGTGCTAGTGGTCTCCCAAACCACCACCCCTTCTTCACTCTAGCTCTGTCACCCTAGTGGCCAGATCTAACACCTCTTCTTGTTTGTCACGCAAGGGCCACCAGGACCCATTTTTTGCCTAAATAGGGCATTTTTTCAAAATAGCATAACTTTTGCTCATGGAGGCAAAATTTTACAAAAAAATAGTTGACAAAAAGTTGGAGATGAGATCTTTATAACCATGAAGGTTTTGATAAGAGTTTTTGTCGATTTACTCCAAATATTGTAGATTGAAGCTGGTAGTCTTATTTTCTTTGACATGCCATATCTTGCATCTCGGAACTCCATTTTTTTGCAAATGAACAAGCATTGGTAAGGTGTTGGAGAGAAATGTACACTAATACAATATATTTTTTTCATGTTTTGTAATAAGTCCACTTTGGATCAAAAGTCAACATTTTAGCCAGTTTTAGGCCCTATGACTATTGTAATTTGGGAAAAGTTTTGTAATTGCACTAAACTATAAAGTGCCAACCTTATAATCTCTGGGGGGTGACTTTTGAGACTAGTGAAAAGGGGAGGTGTACTTGTGTTCTCTTCTTTTCAGCACTTCATTTTTGCATTTATGTATCATGGCCTAAACTGCAGTTCCCATTCTAGCACCATACAAGTATTTTGAGTAGAAATCATGCGTGCTAATCTACTTATGAAAGACTGGTTTGCATAGAATTATAATGGAACTAGAAACTAAACCTGCACAAGGTACATAAAAGCCCAAATGATTTAACAACTATGATGAAGCCTATGGAACTTTATGTTTGTCTGTTTCTCTTGATTTACTTAGATTTCATATTAAATTTTTGAATTCTCCTAATGAAATCTAGACAAAGCTAGAAAATCTATTTGGGACACAAGATCCTATGAGGGCTTATATGTTGGAAAATGAACTCATAAGTTTAAGTCTAGAAAACTTTAACACTATCTAGGATTTATTTACAAAATTGAAATCACTAAGGTTGCAGTTAAAACAATACAAAATTGAAAAGAAAGATGTTTTGCATGTAGGATTCCCAAAAACCCAGCACATTTTTCTCTTGCATCTTTGGATGATCTGGAGAATCAAAAAAGTTTGACGGAAATATTTTAACCTCTAGAGTTTTGTATTTGTATTTTCTAAAATTTGAGTTTTTGCAGCATTTTGGTAAACATGGTGGCTTTGTAAATTGTTTCATAGCATCCAGAAGGCTCAAGAAAGTCAGATATGGTTTTTGTTTCACTGAAATCGGAGCTCAAAAAATTGATTTTCAAATAAGAGTTTGAAGCGTGGTTCTAGAAGGTAGCTATCAATTCAAATCATTTTAAGCCCAAATGGACCTCTCCATCATGCTCAGAAGGCCCAAAAACATAAAAATGGCTATCAAATCATCCATTTTTTATGAAGTTGACTTCTAAGACAATTTCTTTTACCAGGAGAGCCTACGCCCCCTAGCACACACTTCGAGGTAGTTTTTTGTAAAAAATTCAAAAAAATTAAAAATGCTTTAAGCATTGTAGTGCTAAGAATTGTTTTAAGTTCTTTAAGCACTATCTTAAATGGCTTTGGCCCTAGTTGTAAAGGGCTCCGCCCTGCGGGCTTTAACACCTGAGCTAGCCCCTAGTGAGATTTTGTTAACAAACCCATAATTTTTATAAAGCCTCTGTTGGATAAAAGAAGATTTCCAATTGTCTCTCAAACTACCACCCCTTCTACACTCCATATTTTCCCACCCTAGTGGCTAGATCTAGCACCTCTGCCTGTCTGCCACCCAAGGGCCACCAAGACCCATTTTTTTTCCTAAATAGGGATTTTTTTTCAAAATAACATAACTTTTTCTCATGGAGGAAAATTCTTGCAAATGAATAGTCAAAAGAAATCTAGAGATGAGCTCTTTCCAACCACAAAGGTTTTTATAAGAACTTTTTTCTCTTTACTCTAGGATATTGCAAATTGAAGCTGGTAGTCACATTTTTCTTTGACAGGTCATATCTTGCATCTCGTAACTCCATATTTTGCAAACAAACAAGCATTAGAAAGGTGTTGGAGAGCACTACACACTAATACAATATTTTTTTTCATATTTTATAACATGTGAACTTTGGATCAAAAGCCAATTTTTTGGCCATTTTTAGGCCGTGCGACTATTGTAATTTGGGAAAAGTTTTGTAATTGCACTAAACTATAAAGTGCCAACCTTGTAATATCTAGGGTTGATTTTTGAGACTAGTGAAAAGGGGGGGGTGTACTTGTGTTCTCTTCTTTTCAACACTCCATTTTTGTATCATGGATTAAACTACAGTTGCAATTCTAACACCATACACCTATTTTGAGTAGAAATCCCACATGCTAATCTACTTAAGAAAGGTTGGTTTATATATAATTATAATAGAACTAGAAACTGAACCTACACAAGATAAAATACTAAATGGTTTTAAAAATGTTATGAAGCCTATGGAACTTTGTGTTTATCTATTTTTATTGATTTACTCTTTCATATTGAATCTTTGAATTCTCCTAATGAAATCTGGACAAAGCTAGAAACTCTATTTGGGACACAAGATTCTATGAGGGGTCATATGTTGGAAAATAAACTCATAAGTTTAAGTCCAAACAACTTTAACACTGTCTAGGATTTATTTACAAAATTGAATTTACTAAGGTTGCAGTTAAAATAGTGTAAAATTAAAAAAATATGAACATCTAATTCTTAGTATTTTCTTAAAGCTTAGTTATGAACATTCAATGTTTGTTTCTACCTTTTTATGCTACTAAGGGAGCACTTGGAACACTGTTCACCATGCCATCTTTGGATGATTTCACTATCTCTCAGATGGGCACTCTCAAATCCTCTATGTTACATGCCTTGGCTACCAACCAAGGCACAAAAGAATAGAAAGGACAAAGTAGTAATAATAAGGATAAGAAATAGAAAAATAAGGAAAAGAAGGATCAGAAACTAGCTACCCCAAAAGTAGCTAGTGAGACCTCATCTTCAAATGGCAACAAGCCTAAGAAAGAGAAGGTCAAATGTGTATATTGTAAAAGACTTGGTCATGATGAACATAAATGTTTGAAAAAATAAATTGATCACTTGACACACATTCTTGAAAAGAATAATATCATTGTTCTGAAATCAATAAAATAGTGTTCAAATGAGGGGTCTAACAAGGAAAAAGATAACAAGGGGAAAGGGAAGGGCAAAGCCTAAGTCATAGTAGTTGCTTCACAACCACCCACTTGGGTTCTTGATTTGGGAACTTCACATGACATGGCTTCATCTAAGCATGAACTTGCATCTTTGGAACCATGTACTATGCCTACTATTTTGATGGGTGATGACACTCCTGTTGAAGTGTGTGGGAGAGGGTCTGTTAATGTGGGGGATGGCACATTTCATGATGTTCTTTGTGTGCCTTCATTATCAACTAATCCCCTATCAGTTTATTATATCACTCACATTGATTCAGACAAGTAGGTTGACTTCACTCCTAATTTTGTAGTGTCTAGTGAAATGCACAGTGGTTCTACAATTGTATTTGGAGAGCAGATCATCATTCATAGATTTATCTATTTTATCACTTTATTCTTAATCCTCCTTCGTATATTTTTCTAACTCATTCTAATGATGTGAGTAATTAATGACATGAGTAGTTTGTCCATCTTAACTTCTGCTACTTACAATAGCTCAACCAACAAAGCATGGTTATAGGGTTCCCTTCAATTCAATTTTTGAGTGGTTTTTGCTAGAGTTGCATTCTTGGTAGGCATCCTAAAGAAAGAATTGACAAAGGTAAGGAATGGAGAGATTCACAGAGACTAGAGTTAGTTCACAATGATTTGGATGGTTCATTTCAACATCTATCCTTCAACAAATCCAGATATATCCTAACATTCAGTGATGACTTTTTTTGATATACTTGGGTGTACTTTCTCAAAGATAAGTTTGAGGTATTTGATCATTTTTAGGACTTCAAAACTTTTGTAGAGAAGTAATCCAAGAAAGCCATCAAAGTTTTGCACACTGATAAAGGTGGTGAGTATCTCAACCATCATTTTGAGCAATTGTGTACTTTAGAGGAGATTGATCTCTAACAATTAGTTCCATATACTCCTCAACACAATAGTGTTGTCAAATGAAAGAATAGGTCCTTGAATGAAATGGTTAACTGCATGATTCACTCCAAATCTCTCACACCAAAATATTATGTAGAGGCCATTAACTATGCTTGTTATATCTAGAATTGAGTTCCTCATTGATCCTTGAAGAGAGTCACTCCTTTTGAATCCCAGAGCAATTGAAAACCATCAGTTAAGTAATTTTGAGTTTTTGGTTCTCTTGCATGGGCCCAAATTCCTATAGAGAAATGTAAGGCCATGGATCTGCAAAGTAGGCCTTGCATATTTGTAGGCTATCCTAATTGTGTGAAGGGTTATCAATTGTTTTACCCACCTACACATGAGTTGTTCATCAAGAGGAGTGTTCATTTTGAGGAGGGCTCTTTGAGCTCCACTCTTGTCACTTCTCCACTTCCTTCTACACTGAAATTGGAGTCACTTGGGCTAAATGATAGATATTCCGATGATTCAGATACACCTAAGTAGATTCTTGATGATGAGGAGTATTCTTCCCCCACTTCTGATACTAAGAGAGATTCTAATAATTCACCTCTTTCCTCTCCTAGTCATCATTTAGAGGTTGATGATTCTCCTCCAGATTCTTTGACTTTATGTCCACTTTTGGCTTGATAGACATTATAGTCTATAGGTGATTGGGTTGGGGATCCATCAAACATTAGGTGGACTCGATCATAATTCCAGGGTTCTCCACATGTCTTCATTACTACTACCTTTGATCCATAATCCTTTTGAGAGGCTTTTGGTATGCCTGAGTGGGAAACAACTATGCAAAAGGAGTATAGTTCTTTGATGAGGAACCACACTTGGGATCTTGTACCTTTTCCTAAGGGAAGAAAACTTGTTTGATGCAAGTGGATCTATCAGACAAAATTTGAAGTAGATGTGTTAGTGGATAATATAAGGCATAGTTAGGTTCAAAGGGTTTTCCTAGGTTCTTGGTGTTGATTACTTTGAGACCTTTGCACTTGTAACAAATTTGAACTACATTAGACTCACACTTGCTATTGCTATAGCACACTAATGGGAGATTCACCAAATAGATGTGAAGAGTGCTTTTCTTCACAAAGACATTAAGGAGGAGATATACATGGAGCAACCACAAAGTTTTGTCTAGGACTCTTCTCTAGTTTGCAAACTCCATAAATCTATCTATGGCTTGAAATAGGCCCCTCAGGCTTGGTATGCCAAGATGGATTCCTTCATTCTCCACTTGGGTTCTCTCGATGCCATTTTGATCCTAATGTCTACATTTTGTAGCAAGATGATTCACTCCTCTTTTTGGCTCTTTATGTTGATGACTTTTTAATCATAGGGAGTTCATCCACTATTGCAATAGTGAAAAATTCCCTTCATGACAAGTTTTTGATGTCTGACTTGGGCTTGTTGCATTCCTTTCTCAAGATTGATATCTTACAATCTACTTCTGGGATCACCATCACACAATCCAAGTATGCTCTAGATTTTCTCTTGAAGTTTCATATAGATAACTGTAAGCCTTCTCTAACTCCCTTTTTTTCTGGAGTCAAACTTGACACTCAATGTTATTCACCTTTCATTGATGGTGCTTTGTATTGACAAATTGTTGGGAGTCTCATCTATCTGACTCATACAAAACCCAACACTTCATATGTTGTGGGCATGGTCTCTCAATTAATGTAGGATCCCCATGAGCTATACTAAAAAATATCCTTGATGCAGATAATTCACTACATTCAGGGTACTCACAAATTTGGGATTCACTATGTAGCAGGTATTGATATTGACTTGGTGGGATTCACAGATTCAGATTGGGTAGGTGATTCTCAAAATTGCAAGTCTACTTCAGATTACTTGGCTTCTCACTTGGTTCATGTCTTGTTTGTTGGTCAAGCAAGTAGTCTGCTATTGCTCTATCTTCCACTGAGGCCAATATCAGGGGCTATGAATGTCGATGCTGAGGCTATCCAACTTTAGAATTTTCTCACTGAGCTTGGTATATAGATCAGACAATCACTAGCCCTATTTTGTGACAAAGATCTAGATCTATTCAAATCTCACGGAACTTATTCCATCATCAATGGACCAAACACATTGAGGTCCATATGCACTACATCTGGGAGCTCATATGCGGGTTCTTGATATCTTCACCAAACCCTTCACAAAAAGCAAGTATCTTCATCTGCGAGCCTTGATAGGGGTGTGGGAGGCTTCATCTTTAGGGGTTTACCTAATCCTTCTACTTAGAGTCCTCTCTCTCTCCCTCTATTTAGGGGGGCTTGTTGGCACCTACAAAATTTTGCTCCTAAGAAGTGCCCTATTTTTCCCTAAAAAATCCAAAATTCCCATTTTATGCCTTTACCTTTGAAAAACCCTTGTTTAAATCTGATCAAAGATAGTTTTTAGGGGTCTTTTTCCTAAAAAAATGACTAAGTCAAGTCCCCAAGTCTTTCCTCTTCCTTCCCTTAATTTTTTTTTTATTTTTTGCCTTTAGTCGAGAAATCGGTGTCTTCTAGAACTTGCTAACTATTTCAAGAGGTAGCATATTTCCTAACTTGCTGACAAGAAGGCGTCATTAGTAGTAAAGAAGGAGGGTAAGTGCAAGAAGATGGGGGGCCAAAAAGGGGTCTTAAGTGGCCACTTTTTTTTTTCTAAAATCAGGAAATGCCGCCCTTGGATGAGAAATTGAGCATAGTTACACTCAAAATTTGGAGATGCAACCAAAACAATGTTTGTATTGCTCTGAGTCTACTTTCTAAACTACTAATTTTTTTTGAAAATGTTATAGATTAAGGGGTTCAAAAGAGGGAGCCACAGAAATTGGTGTTGTTTCTGTCAAAAAAACATAACATAGCATGTTTTGTGGCTCCCTCAAAAGGTTAACTTTTTTTTGGTATTTCTAAAATCACTTTAGTGAGAAATTAGCTAATAGCATGTAGTTTATGCCCAACTTTTTTGATAATTTTTTTTATGAATATTTGATTTTTTACTAATTTTCAAAGTGGACACATCCTAAAAATAGAATTTTGGTCGTGCTACCCCTATAAATTTTGAAAACTAATTGAAAATCATTTTTTCTTTTTTTTTTAATATGTGTAGGATGGAGTCTAGTTACTAAATATGTATTTTTTTTGAAATTTCAATGAATGGTTAATTTACAATGAAAAAAAGACCAAATAGTGGTTTTTGCCCAAAATTGAATACACAAACAAAAGAAATTAAAGATGAAAGGCTTAACATTGTCAAAATGTGAAAAACATTACATCATTAAATAGCTAAGAGAAAGCCTAACATTACCTAGGTATTTGATTTGTTTGACCTTGAAACACGTGCAAATCTGAAGGTTAGAACAAATAAAATTATGTGAAATCTTGAAGAATCTACAAAAACACGTCTGTGGATGTCGAAAAGGCACTCCAAGCCTTTGGGTTGGAAATCCAAAGAAAATCCAAAGCCCAAGGCTTGGGATTCCCAAAGAACAACATAACGTGAGCGCGTTATAACATGAGCACATTATGTTGTCCTTTTTTGCTTTTTTACATGTTTGCTGGTGTTTTCCCAGTTTGACATAACGCGAGCGCATTATAACACGCTCGCGTTATGTCTTCCTTTGAATGAGATATGTTCAAATTTCATAAGTATGTTTCATGGATGTTTATATCTATTCTTGTAGGTATGTATGCATGTACATGTATGCATGCTTGTATGTATGCATCTTTGTATCTATGTATGTTTGTATGTATGCATGTATGTATGTAAGTGTTTTGGGTTTAGTGTATATAAGGACCTGAGCCGGTATAGTTTTGAGGATTGAGGGTTGAGGGATTAGGGCTTAAGTAATAGGTAGAGGGTAGAGGGTTGAGGGTTACAGTTGAGGGTTAATATTTAGGTTGTTGAGTGTATAAGATTAAGTGTGTAAGGCACGGGGATTAGGGTTTAGGGTTTACGAGATGGATTGAGGGTATATAAGGCATAGGGTGACTTGGGTTGAGAGCACGTATGGTTTAGGTTTAATTTAAGTATAGGATTGAGCCATAATATTTGAGGTTTAGGATATAAGGGTGAGGTTATATGGTCTAGGGATGAGGGTTTGAGGGTGTAGGCTTCAGGTTTAAGGTATAGGGTTGATGATTGAGGTATTAGGGCTTAAGTATATTATTGAGGGTATAGGGTTGAGGGTTTAGGGATAGTTTTTAGGGTTTAAGGTTTAAGGGTTAAGGATTGAGGGATAGGGTTTAAGTTTTAGGGGTGAGGGATTAGGTTTTAAGGTATAGTGTCTTGGGTTGAGGGTTTAGGAATAGGGATAGCATTTAGGGTTTAGAGATGAGGGATTAGGGTTGAAGGTTGAGGGTTGAGGGATTAAGGTTTAAGGTATAACTTTCTGAGGGTTGAGTGTTTAAGGATAGGGTTTAGGGTTTAGGGTTGAGGGATTAGGGTTTAGAGTTGAGGGATTAGGGTTTAAGGAATAGTATTGAGGGTTTAGGGATAGGGTTTAGGGTTAAGGGATTATGGTTTAGGGTTAATGGATTAGGTTTAAGGAATATTGTTGAGGGTTGAGGGTTTAGGGTTGAGGGATTAGGGTTTAGGGTTGATGGATTAGGGTTTAGGATTGACGGATTAGGGTTTAATGTTGAGAGTTGAGGGTTGAGGGTTTAGGGATAGGGTTGATGGTTAAGGGATTAGGGTTAAAGTAGAGTGTTGAGGGTAGAGGGATTAAGGATAGGGTTTAGGGTTGAAGGTTTAATGATTGAGGGTTGAGGCTTTAGGGCTGAGGGTTAAGGGATTAGGGTTTAAAATATAGTGTTGAGCGTCGAGGGTTTATGGATAGGTTTTAGGGTTTAAGTTTTAAGGGTTATGGGTTAAGGGATAGGGTTTAGGCATAAGGGATTAGGGTTTAAGGTATAGTGTCGAGGGTTGAGGGTTTAGGAATAGGGATAGCGTTTAGGGTTTAGGGATGAGAGATTAGGGTTGAGGGTTGAGGGATTAGGGTTAAGGGTTGAGGGTTGAGGGATTAGGTTTTAGGGTTGATGGATTAGGGTTTAAGGTAGTGTTGAGGGTTTAGGGATAGGGTTTAGGGTTGACAAATTAGGGTTTAGGGTTGACGGATTAGTATTTAATGTCGAGGTTAGGGTTAGAGTGTCGAGGGTAGAGGGATTAGGGATAGGGTTTAGGGTTGAAGGTTTAAGGATTGAGGGTTGAGGCTTTAGGGATGAGGGTTTAAGGCTTAAGATATAGTGTCAAGTGTTGAGGGTGTAGGGATAGGGTTTAAGTTTTAAGGGTTAAGGATTGAGGGATAGGGATTAGGGTTTAAGGTATAGTGTTGAGGGTTGATGGTTTAGGGATAGGGTTTAGGTTTGAGGGATTAGGGTTTAGGGTTGATGAATTAGGGTTTAATGTTGAGGGTTGAGGGTTGAGGGATAGGGTTGATGGTCAAGGGATTAGGGTTAAAGTAGAGTGTCAAGGGTAGAGGGATTAGGGATAGGGTTTAGGGTTGAAGGTTTAAAGATTTAGGGTTGAGTCTTTAGGGATGAGGGTTAAGGGATTAGGGTTTAAGATATAGTGTCAAGTGTCGAGGGTGTAGGGATAGGTTTTAGGTTTCAAGTTTTAAGGGTTAAGGGTTGGGGGATAGTATCGAGCCCGTTGAGGGTTTAGGAATAGGGATAGTGTTTAGGGTTTAGGGATGAGGGATTAGGTTTGAGGGTTGATGGATTAGGGTTGAGGGTTGATGGATTAGGGCTTAGGGATAGGGTTTAGGGTTGAGGGATTAGGGTTTAAGGTATAGTGTTGAGGGTTTAGGGTTGAGGGATTAGAGTTAAGGGTTGAGGGATTAGTGTTTGACGTTGAGTGTTGAGGGTTGAGGTTTTAGGGTTAAGGGTTTAGGGATAGGGTTGAGGGTCAAGAGATCAAAGTTAAGGGTTGAGGGATTAGGTTTTGACGTTGAGGGTTGAGTACATTGAGGCTTGAGGGTTTCAGGATAGGGTTGAGGGTCGAGGGATTAGGGTTAAAGTAGAGTGTCGAGGGTATAAGGATTAGGGATAGGGTTGGATGGTTTAGTGATAAGGGATTAGGGTTTAAGGTATAGTATTAAGCCCATTGAGTGTTTAGGAATAGGGATAGCGTTTAGGGTTTAGGGATGAGGGATTAGAGTTGAGGGATTAGGGTTGAGGGTTGAGGGATTAGGGTTTAGGATTGAGGGTTGAGGGATTAGGGTTTAGGGTTGAGGGTTGAGGGATTAGGGTTTAAGGTATAGTGTTGAGGGTTTAGGGATAGGGTTTAAGGTTGAGGGATTAGAGTGAAGGGTTGAGGGATTAGGATTTTACATTGAGGGTTGAGGCTTTAGGGTTTAGAATTTAGGGATAGGGTTGAGGGTCGAGGGATTAGAGTTAAGGTTTGAGGGATTAGGGTTTGATATTAAGGGTTAAGGGTTGAGGTTGAGGTTCGAGGGTTGAGGGTTTAGGGATAGGGTTGAGGGTCGAGGGATTAGGGTTAAAGTAGAGTGTCGAGGGTATAAGGATTAGGGATAGGGTTGGAGCATTTAGGTATAAGGGATTAGGGTTTTGGGATGGGGGATTAGAGTTGAGGGTTGAGGGATTAGGGTTGAGGGTTGAGGGATTAGGGTTTAGGGATAAGGTTTAGGGTTGAGGGTTGAGGGATTAGGGTTTAAGGTATAGTGTTGAGGGTTTAGGGATATGGTTTGGGGTTGAGGG
This sequence comes from Cunninghamia lanceolata, assembly GCA_027924645.1. Taxonomy (NCBI): domain Eukaryota; kingdom Viridiplantae; phylum Streptophyta; class Pinopsida; order Cupressales; family Cupressaceae; genus Cunninghamia; species Cunninghamia lanceolata. Next base: position 11,607 of record BSBN01002084.1, read on the forward strand.
ATTAGAGTGAAGGGTTGAGGGATTAGGATTTGACATTGAGGGTTGAGGGTTGAGGCTTTAGGGTTTAGGGTTTAGGGATAGGGTTGAGGGTCGAGGGATTAGAGTTAAGGGTTGAGGGATTAGGGTTTGACGTTGAGGGTTGAGGGTTGAGGTTTGAGGGTCGAGGGTTTAGGGATAGGGTTGAGGGTTGAAGGATTAGGGTTAAAGTAGAGTGTCGAGGGTATAAGGATTAGGGATAGGGTTAGAGGGTTTAGGGATAAGGTATTATGGTTTAAGGTATAGTATCGAGCCCATTGAGGGTTTAGGAATAGGGATAGTGTTTAGGGTTTAGGGATAGGGTTTAGGGTTGAGGGATTAGAGTTAAGGGTTAAGGGACTAGGGTTTGACATTAAGTGTTGAGGGTTGAGGTTTTAGGGTTGAGGGTTTAGGGATAGGGTTGAGGTTCAAGGGATCATAGTTAATGGTTGAGGTATTAGGGTTTAACGTTGAGGGTTGAGGGTTTCAGGATAGGGTTGAGGGTTTAGGAATAGGTATAGCGTTTAGGGTTTAGGGATGTGGGATTAGGGTTGAGGGTTGAGGGATTAGAGTTTAGGGATAAGGTTTAGGGTTTAGGGTTTAGGGTTGAGCTAGACAAGGAGCGATTGAGAGACATAGAGAGGGGAGAGGTAGAGAGGTGAGGGGGAGAGATAAATGAGATATAGAACATGAGCTAATGGAACTAGAGGTGAGTTATTGTAAAGGTGCTATCGAAGGTGAAATAGGCACAAATATTTATGGATTAATCTATAGTAGGATAAAATGTGAGCACATTATAATGTGCTCACATTTTGTCCTGCTATAGAAACGGTAAAAAGTGTTGACCCCCATGATCTGGGCCCACATGCTCTATTTTCATGTTGATTATGCGCATGCTCCGATAAAAAAGAAGTGCTTTCATGCTATTGGGAAGTTCACATGCATATTTTACACATTCTACCACCTTTGCATGATCTTTCCACCACCTTTTCTACTTTGCCAACTTGAGGAGGAGGAAATAACATAGTTTTCACACCAAGTTTGATATATATCTATTCAAGTTTCAATTTTTGTAGTGTTGCAATGTTAATTGTGATTCAATTTTAGGAATTTAACATTATAGATTGGTTAATAGTATTGTTGTTAGTAATTATATTTTTAAGTGTTATTCAATTTAACATTGAAAAGGAAGCAAGTGGTGAAAAACTCAAATTGTTGAGAAGTTTGATGCAAGAAGAAAAAACAACTACATAATTGGGTACTCTCTCCATTCAAATCTTTAATTTTTAGGTATGTCAAGTCTTTACATGCATGTTCTTTACATTTTCCTTAATTCTATTTGAATTACTTTATCATGCTTTATCATAAATGTTTAAAATAGACACATTCCCAATCAAGAAAGCAGCCTACAATCTCACATGATGCCATGTATATTTTCTACACTTGGGCTCTTTAATAATTATGTGTAATAAATAGACCTTAACATACCATGATGTCAAACTATACAAGAATAAATCCTTACAACATAATAAAAATACAATCCCACTATTATCTTGTCATATTAACAAGTTAAAATACAAATGAATAGGTGCCAAGATCATACAAGTATGCACATGACATGATGATTTGTATGCACATATCTTGGGCTAGGACATTCCTTATGCACCTATTCATGATGATTTGTACATGCACATGACACAACAATTGTTGTCTATTCCTTCACAAGCCACCCAAATCCTAGTATCCCTAGTACCAACAAAACACCTTCTCAATTCCAAATCCTAGTAGCCCTAGTAACAACAAACATGTCAAATTGGGTTTGCCGCAACCTTTTCAAGAATGAAGTCCCATGTACTCTTTTCATGGCTGCAATAATTTGCTTTGTATGCTTTGTACCTATTTTGGTTGAGTGACATTTACTCTTTTACATGATGATTGTATGTACATCTACTATGAAGGGTTGAATGACATATATTTTAGTTATTTGTATGGATTCATTTCTTAGGAACTAATATTGGTCTATTTATCATGCTACAGACAAATTCTCTGTCATGCCCAGGAAATGATCAAGAATTAAACCAACACAGGAAGAGATAGAAGGTAAGAATGCAAAGAAATCAGTGGCTATGAGGGAACTTCGTGAGAAGAGGAAATTGGACACGATAAATGAAGACATGCCAATTGAAGAGGAACCACAACCATCAAAAAGAGATATGGTATTGGTGGCACAAAGATAACGAATGCAAAAATTTTGTGCAAGTCAACATATAGGGACACCATCTACCCCATCTCAATTTGAGAGTACATCATCACTCACATGTGATGAAGGAGGTATGCCATCATTCCCACCTCAACCTCGAGGTATGTCATCTATTCTATCTTCTATTGAAGGTATGCCATCTAGCCCATCTCATTTAAATATTGATGAAATTTCTAATGTTGAGATGAATTTACCTAACTTAACACTGCCTAGAATTTTGCATAGAAAGCCAAAGTATTTGATTGATATTGATGAGAATATTTTGCAGCCAATGGAAGGTAAGATTCCAAAACGCACTTGTAGAAGATATGCTCATAAAATTTGGAGATTGTTCTTTGAAAACTTAAATGAGACTGCAAGATGTCAACTATTCGTTGAAATGATGCGAAGTATAAAGTATAGGTCCATCATGAAGATTCTTGGGTTGATAACATCAGAGGCTTCAAGTGAAAAATCTATTGTCAAGAATCTAATGAGTACGTATGAGAGTGTGGGTAACAGCTCACACACAAAAGATAGTAATACAACACGGCGTGTGATTACATCGACTATAGTAAGTAGTCAAACGAGGAAAGCTTGTCTCATTAGAAAGACGTGTCAAGAATTGATAATTAATAGGAAAACTTTATCAAGATCCGTTGGAAGATGCCAAAGAATTAAGGACATTAATGCCAATGAATTATGGGCGTTCTCGAGGAGACTACCACGAAAAGATAAACCAATTGTTGAAGCATTGAGATCATTAATTGAAGATTTTTGGAAGAATTACACAAGAGTATCTCTGAATCAAAGGGATGTGGTAAGAAGGAGAATTGGTAGTCAAAACTGTGAGCCACATCCAAAGCATTTTTTGGATGAGACTCAAACACATTTTTATGGTAAATTTCTACAGAAGCATCCTCAAATTACAATTTGTCAAAGATATTTTGAAATGCTAAAACCTTTCTATGTCAAGATAAATCACACATGCACTACTTGTTTTTGTAGATTACATATTAAATTTTCTAACCATTTTGATGTTTATAGGTCTATATGTTTAGATATGCATACTAATAATGTTTTGCAGGGTTGTGCCATACGTGCCCCACCAACATCTTCAAGAGACTTCATATCAAGAATTTTATGTGAAAGAGAGGAAGGTCAAATATTCTACAAGAAATAATGCTTGGATGGCACATGTCCTCGTTGCAGTGGCTTGTAACATTTGCCAATATGTGAACATATGGAAAGAACACATGCAGTTGGAAATGAACTAGTAGAGTTTGGCTAGAAGGGGCATATTGTTTAGTTAGCATATCATATGGTCGGATAACTGTGCATCACAATTCAAGAATTTGCAGAATTTCTATTGGCTAAGTAGGAGACATAATTATATAGGTATTCAACATATGTGGAACTTTTGTGAGGCTAGGCATGGAAAGGGGGAGCATGATGGTGCAGGAGCGTGTATCAAAAGAGCCATGGCATGAGAAGAGTTAAAGTATAAAGACAATGCAAAGTTGACAGATGCAAAATTGATTGTCGACTGGTGTAATGCTTCCATGGGTTTATGTAATGAAGGTAAGTCTTCAGTTCGTAGATTTTTTTGGTTGATAGATGATACTAACATTGTGCCATATGAGGACTGCTCTACACTGATAGGATCAAGTGAGATGCACTCTTTCAGAAGCTCAATTGTAGGTTCATGGAGTATCCATACGTGAAAGATGTCATACTTTTGTTCTTCCTATACAATTCAAGCCTAGGATGAGTGTGAATCAAAGGAGTGGGTTGACAAATGGTAGTTAAGTTATCTTAGCCCACTTGACACGTATCGACCCTTGATGGAACTAGAACTAACATAGATGGAATCATCAGTTGACTTTGACCACATATCAGATCTAGTTCAACTAGGTAATATATCTATTTGCATAGTTTTTGAAATTCCTAATGTCATCTTACTTTGTAGTGTTTTTGTAATTTTGACTAATTTCATCTAATTTGCTACACATATCAATGTAGGGCACGTATATGCAGTTATTGCAGATGAAGATAATGAAGAGGGAACAGATTATTACTTATGTCATGTTGAGGCCAAAAAGAAATTGGAGGCCCCAGTTACAGATGGAGAAAACATCGAATACTCTACAGGCTCAGTGGTTATTACTAGAACATGGCTTAGAAGGTACCCACATAAGAGTGTTAATGTTTGGCTGTTTCAGGACTTTGACACGCATCAGAAGATTCTTCATTACTCAAACCTTGTTGTGGCATCCAATGTTCATTTGATACAGTATCGGGGTAGACCTTTGAACAAGACCTTGTGGAAGGTGCGCGAGTCTGACCATGAAGTAATACTTGACACAATAAAGACTAGAGCAGACCCAGATGGTTCATTGGATTAATTTTTAAGTATTCAAATTGATTTTTTAAAGTCATGTTACATTGAGTTGTAAGTATGCACATTAATTTTGTAAAGTCATGTTACAATAGGTGTCTTAGGTGTCCTACGTCTACTAGACTACATGTGTCTTAGGTCTTAGGTGAGGCCACATGAGTTTCCACCTTCATGTGGTTGGCCTTGTCAGTATAGAATATTTATATTTCTTGAAGCTAAGGGAAGCTCTTTTTCTTAATAGGAAAACTTTATCGACTTTAGTTACACTAATGGTGCAGGGGCACCTAGGTTTCATGCCTCCAAGAGGGGTCAAAAAATAAAATTTTATTTTGATTGAGTCAATTGTATGTAATAAGGTTTTCTAAGACCATTTCATTTGTTTTTAAGTCACTTTGAGTTATTTGGGGTCAGTTTGAGTCTTTGAGTCCTGTTGCAAAAAAATGTCAATGTTGTCAAGTTGCACAAAGCAACTTTTGCATTTTTGGTGTCCTGCTCCTAATGCGACCAAACTAATAATTCCAATGCATCTAGATGGGTACATTTATGCTAGGTATGGTATTTTTTTTCACCCAAACATGTCGAAACCGATCAAGCTACATTGTACCGACGATATCCCTGAAGAGTCCAAAGTGCAAAAAGGCAGCAATCTTTGACGAGATTTTACTTGAAAACTGTGTCACTTAGAAACATTCCGTCTAAGGCAACACAATCATGTAGAGTGCCTCTACAATAACCTCTTTGAGTTTTTTATATCTCTGAGGTGTTTGCCCGTGGTGAAAGGTTTTTTGCTACCCCAGAAATCGTTAGAAGGAGCCAGTGTAAAATTGCAAAGGGGTGTAACTTTCATCCTGCTCCTGATGCAACCAAACTGACAGTTCCAATGCATCTAGATGGGTACATTTACACTAGGCATGGTCCTATTTTTCACCCAAACATGTCAAAATAGTCTGAGCTACATTGTATTGACGATATCCTTGAAGAGTCCAAAGTGCAAAAAGGCAACAATCTTTGACGAGATGTTACTTGAAAACCATGTCACTTAGAAACATTCCGTCTAAGGAAACACGATCATGTAGAGTGCCTCTACAATAACCTCTCTTGGTTTTTTATATCTCTGAGGTGTTTTCCCGTGGTGAAAGGTTTTCTACCACCCAAAAATTGTCAGAAGGAGGCAGTTTAAAGTTGCAAAGGGGTGTAACTTTCGTCTTGCTCCTGATGCAACCAAATTGACTATTCCAATGTGTCTGTATGGGTACATTTACACTAGGCATGGTCCTATTTTTCACCCAAACATGTCGAAACAGTCTGATCTACATTGTATCGATGATATCCTTGAAGAGTCCAAAGTGCAAAAAGGTAGCAATCTTTGACGAGATGTTACTTGAAAACTGTGTCACTTAGAAACATTCCGTCTAAGGCAACACGATCATTTAGAGTACCTCTACAATAACCTCTCAATTTTTTATATCTCTAAGGTGTTTTCCCGTGGTGAAAGGTTTTCTGCTGCTCCAAAAATTGTCAAAAGGAGGCAGTGTAAAGTTGCAAATGGGTGTAACTTTTGTTCTTCTCCTCATGCGGCCAAACTGACAATTCCAACGTGTCCGAATGGGTATGTTTAGGCTAGGCATGGTCTTGTTTCACACCCAAATATGCTGAAAAAGTCTGAGCTACAAACAGTAACTAGTCTTCAATCTTCAAACACTACAAATACCAGAATATCCTGCATAAAGCTGTCTTTTAGCCTTTTATAAAGGCATGCCCATCAAATTCAACCGCATAGAGATGATTTTTTGTATTCCAATTTCCTTTTAAATACTGACCTTCCAATCCTTTTTCCCACCCTCATATCAATTAAATATGACCGTCAATTATGATATGGTGCTCAAGCTTATGAGAGTTTACCAGAGACACCGGTTGAGTTAGGTTGAAGGGTTGATGAACTAATGGCTTAAAGACCCTTTAGTAGGTTGATTTAAGTGATAGTAACTTCTGATTATAAGTCAATATTAAATTAAAACAAAAGTGTACTTTACACACGATAGATAATTGAGGGTTTTAAAGTCTTAAGAAAAGTAGATTCTTTTTAGGGTTTAATGCCCAATATGCAAACCCTAACTATCAATAAGATTATGATTATGTAATAGGGGCAGTCATACATTGTCATACATTGTAGGCCTTTTGGCATGTGTCAAGGAGTGTTAGACCTTGTCAAAAGCTTAGTTACATTGTAAAGGTGTTTGAAGGCATTGTCAAGTCTCAAAACAACCGATGTCTATGCTAAACCATGTAATTAGTTGCAGTTTCAAAATATAACAGGGTAGTTCAATGGTTGCCATACCTTCCCATTGACCCCAACTTCCCTCCAACTATCCCAAGCTATTGTGGTAGGCTTCTTAAAGCCTTGCAGATGTTCCTTGAAGGAGAAGAAGTGAATTGGTGGAAGTAATCAATAAGAAGAACTCAGTTTTCTTACAACTTCCTGTGTATTACGCTGTTCCTGTTTGTGGTACTTCTCTGTACAGGGGTGTCATAAGGCAAGTGTTTGTACAATGTTAGAGGTATGAGTTAAGTCCTTATTACAAGTTATTAGAAGTCTTGAAACATATTTGTGTTTGAGTTCTCTACACCTTTCTAAAATTTGGTTACTAAAACCTAACTTAGGGTTTCTGACAGAAACTATGCTTTTGTTCTCCATTCCACTGGTTTGACTCGTTCTTGATCAGTGGAATGGACTTGTTGGTGTCTATTTTAATGTATTATGAAGGGGTTTGGGTAGGGGATTTGAGAAGGAGGAGACTGTATTGAAGAAACCTAACATCCTCATGTGTTAGGTGGTGCATAGAAGCCTAGTAAGGGAGCAACATAAGACCAATCAATTGCAGTCCATTTTGGGGACCCAAAACCTAAGAAATCCTTAGTTTTATCATGCCCTTAAGATGTCCAAATGATTGATTGAGCACTATAATCAAATTGGAGGGTGGTTGCTTCACAAAAAAGGGCTAATTGGGGCTTTAGGCCACTAGGAGGGGTTATAGGTTAGACTATATTGTCCAAAACAACCCATACCCAATTTGGGATATGTTGTAGGGAATCTAAATGGGTATCTTAGGATTGTTTGAGTTTTGAGTTTTCAGACCTGTATCAAGAGTTATAACTGACTGTTCCTATTTTAAGGGCTACAAGGAGTTTAGTGGCCTAAAGAAGGAAGTCCCAACTTGAAGCTTGTCTAACCTTAACCACTGATTAGAATGTGTCATATGGGATTCCAAATGAGCCTCAACATGATGATTTCAAGAAAACCTACTGCCGTTCCCACTTTTGCATGATGATCCTTGAATTTGGGTTTTGAGTGTGGGAAGGAAATCTTGTCAGAAGAAGGTATCCTCAACCTATCCTAAGTCCTCTACATCAATTTTTGTCTTGTATAGCATCAACATGAATTGAGAGACCTTATCGTGAAAACCATATTCACAACATCATGCACCTCATGACCATCACCTACCTTGAATCACTGTATCACCTTAACAACATCAATGACAAACAACCTTGACCCTTTGACTTCAATGAAAACCTTGAACCTTGATTGTTGATGACTTATGGAAGCCTATAGCCCCAATGTTATGTTGCATACTAAAATTAGGTAAGACTCAATGTAATCTCATAACCTCACCTTATATGCAAGAGGAATTATATTTAATAACCACAATGGTCATCAGGTGCTCATAAGAATATGATTTTGATTATCTTATTCAAAACAACAAACATACTCTTTGCATCCCAATATGGTATAATAACAAGAAATTAAGAAATATTTTCAATTGAACAACTCATAAAGAATATGGATCAGCATACTCATTTGAATATTTTCAATTGAGCAACTCATAAAGAATATGAATATTTTCTATTCAACATGATGATTCATTTTTATTATAAATACAACTCTTATCTTTTAGTTCCAAAATGAGGTTTAGGTTATACTTGAATAACAATAGCTGGCTTATTGGATCAACAAACATCCTATGTAATACAATTGGACTTTAAATATTTGAAGTAGCCATCTACAAATATCCATTCAAATGTGGATTTATAATACAAGTATGGACGCCATCAATAAAAAAGATTTGTATTAACCAAATATCCATATAGGCATACATCAATATCTGTCGATATAAGTATAACATATATACAAAATAGCCATATAGGCTTACAGGAATGCCATATAGGCATACAATGTCAACTATATGCAATACAAAATATATGTCCACAAATTCCATATAGGCATACAACAAAGGAACACAATAAAAAGTCATTCCCCTCTGGCTGATGAAGAGAATAGATCACGGGCAGCCTTTGGTCTTCTAGGGGATGGAGACACATATGTGGGTGGTCTACTATGAATGCGAGGGCTGCTCCTCCTATTTAGTTCTTCTTGCATCTGTAAATGTTACAATAAAAAGTATAGACATTAATATATAGAAATTACATGTTATAAAAAATGAAACATTTAACAAAATAATCACTTACCGCTACCATATAATCTGTCTCCTCACTTGCCTTAGTAGCAAGATTAGGCTGTGGTGATGTCATGTCCTATAAAAACCATCCAGTTAGAAATTAAACTTCAAATCAATAATCTTTTGATTTTTTAAAAATAAACAACTATAATAATGAATGTAAATTAAAATTTACTAATCTACCTCATACCCCTATCAATGGCATGGAGCTATGAATAGCAGAGGTCACACCATGCTCCATTTCCCTATGAATATCGGGAGGTGTCTCCGCAGCCTACATCATATGGAAATAAAACAACATTATTCAATTACGAAAACTATAATAGTGATGCAAATCATGGGTCCTAACATACACACATGTTCACCTAAACATGGAAGTACACACAATAAAGCACACAAGTCACATACAAAAATCTAGTAAGTACAATTCATTCATTAAACTATTTATTTTATTACCTCCATGAAGCTTTGAAGTCCACCACCGCTGGCAGGTGTTGTTGTGAAATCTCTAATATTAACCTATTCAACATCCAAAATCAGATATTAGAATACCATTCATATAACGATGCTATTGCCATGTAATATTTATAATTGTTTACTAGTTACATACCCCAATAGTGGATGATGTAGTGTAATATGCAGGTGGAGAACCACTGAAAACTGCATCAACACTATGACCCTGAAATTTCATTAAAATCATCAAACTAAATTAGTTCATCTTGCATTTCAAAATTGAAATTTAATAAATTAAATTCAATGAACTTGCTAATATTTACTTGAGTATCAAGGCCGAAAGTCTCACTCAAGAGGGTATATGTCATCACCATTTGCTCAGCTGTAGATGTAGCCTGTGCACCTGTGTCCTAACTATCCATGGGGTCATAACAACAGGCTGACCTAGAAGTCTAACAAGCATGGGGTGGGACCCTACTCCTTGCACTATCTCCCAACCCACGCTGTGCTGCATGACTGGCATGCTCTATGATGCTCTGGGTCAAGGCACTAATGGACTGAAGTGTATCAACCTCAACACTCTCCTTCACAATGGAAGGGATAGAAACATGCTCATGGGCTGGTCTGCTGATTACTTGTCTCACTAGCCACTGTGGGTCAACACATGCCCCTAGTCTATCTTGTGCTGACCCCCCACCTTTACCCTGGAAGTCTCGCATATCAAAATAGTTTGGCACTTTATTGAGGACAAACTCGTAGTAGAGTTTCCTCAAAAAGTATTGCAGGACCTCATTATTATTGCATGGAGGATGGTAAATAACCATGCACCACCTCTGCCCAAAATTGTCCCTTATTGCTTGGTTGTTGCACCAATGGATAGGGAATCTCTTGCATGTAATGGGTGGAGGTTGATTTGTTTGTGGGTTTGTGAAAATGGAACACAAGTCTAATTTTGTAATTTGTAACTTTTTCACATCTTGATATGATAGCTTGTCTGCATAATACTCTCTAAACTCTCTCCTCTTATCCGACCAACTAGATATTTGCTTGCTAATTGAATCTACATTTGATAACATAGATTCAAGAGATTCAACAAGCGTGGACCTATGCAAGGTTGAAGTTGAAGGATCTTTCAACCTTGCAATTATGTTTTCAATTTGCCCCATTAGATTTTCTTGTGTTCTAGGGGCATGTCGAGGAATGGATGGAGGAGTTTGTTGTTTGGCTTGTTTTTCGACAAGTATTTCCTCTTCAAGATTTTGTGGATTTTGAGGAGGAGGAGGAGGAGGAGGTGCATTAACATTTCTTGACAATTAAGGAAATTTACATCAAAAATCAACTCAAACCTACCTATTTAGAAACAAATTCAAACAAAAAAATAAATAAAACTCACTCCTTTGGCTTCCTCAACGTCGTGGCAGTATTTTGGTGATGAATCGGTAAGATTTTGGTGTTGAATCGACTCTTCAAAAATGTGAGCATGCTTCTTAGGGTTTGTAGGCTTCAAGTGTAGAGGAAGACAAAGAAATGAAATGAGCACAAATGCTCTTTTTTTATATATAATTAGTCATAACGCACTCACGTTATAATGTGAGCACATTTTGGTTTGGTTTTGCCGAGCCTTAGGCTCATCACTACCAAACCATAACGTGAGCCCGTCATTATGTATTAATTTTTTTTGAAAAAAATTTGGCCACTTTTTGGCCCCCCAACTTTTTGCACTTACCCAGGAACTATGTTAAAGGATAAAGAAAAATTCTAAGTAATCAGCAAAGGTAAAAAGTCTTCAGTCGACAAAGTACTTAGTTTGAAAACCCAAAGATTTGACGACTAAGGAGTTCAGAAAATGGAGTATTTACTAATAAAGTAGAGGGAAAGGAAAATAAAGGCATGGTTCGACATTAGGAGCTTTCACCAATAGAAGAAGCATAAGAGAAAGATGAAGAGTCATAGGTTTAGGAAAGTTCTATTTTGCCGATAGAAGGCAACAAGTCCCTTAGTTTTCAAAATGACATTTTGCCAATAAAGCAAAAGAATGAAGAAAAGGTGCTAAGGGGCTTGGTTCTAAAATATTGAAATTTGCTGATAGAGTGATAGCTAGTGAAGGAGATGAAGAATCAGAGGTTCAACATGGGCTATTTTTGTCGATAAAGCAAAAATGAAGAGATGAATTTTTCTAAGGTATAAAAGAAGGGGAAGTGGCAAGTTAGAAAAAAGGAATGTTCGCTGATAGAAGGAAAAAATGACTAAGGAAAGAGTCTATTGGCAAACCAAAAGAAGAATGAACTAGTCAAATAGTTCGAAAGTTTCATAATTCGTTGACAAAGCGATAAAGGTGCACTTTTCTCTTGGTTTTGAAAATCAAAGAGGTGCCGATGGAGGTGAAGGAAGAAGGTTCTCCAAATTCACTTTTTACCGATAACAAGGTAACAAGGCCCATGGTTCGGAATAGTTGATATTTGTCGATAAGGGAAAAAGAGGTAAGTCATTGAAGTTCTGTATGGTGCCCTTTTACTGATAAGGTAAAAGTAGATTATGAAAATTTCCTAAGGTAGATAAAAGGATTAAAAGGGATTGCTCGAGTTTGGTTCAAGAAATAAAATATTTGTTGATAAGGAAAATATGACAAAGCAGAAAGCCAAAATATGGCTAAGGAAAAAGGAAAAAAGGTGGTCTTATTGGTGAACCAATAGAAGGCTAAACTATCCAAAAGGTTCAAGATTTTGAGAAATCACCGATAAGGCAATCAACATAGGCAAAATGGCTCAAGTTTGCAAAGGTCCAAAATTGCCGATAGAGTGAAAAAAGCCAAGGCAACATGGTTCTGGAAAGTAATATTTTGCTGATAAAGGGCAAGTAAGGCTAGTTCGAAGAAACCAAGTTTTGTCGACTAAGGGATGAAATAAGAAAAAAAAGATATAGTTTAGCAAAATGCAAATTTTCTGATAGGGGCAAGCAAGGAGATAGTAAAGAAGACTTGGTTCGACAAAAGTGATTTTTTCCATCAAAGCAAATAGAGAAAGAGGGAGATAAGGGAAAGTTTGCCAAAATGTAAAATTGATAATAAACATAAGAAGAAAGAAGAGAATGGTTCGACACAGGTAGAATTTGCTAACAAAGAGATAGAATCAACCATGATCATCAAGTTGAATATTACTGATTAGGCAAATAAGGAAGCTGATAAGGAAGGAAATATAATGAAGAAATCTGTGATTGGCTGATGGAAGATAGAGGGTGCCCAACACACACATAGTATAGTCAGAGCCAGATGGTTCAAAACTATAAATTTGGACACCACATTGCGAGTTTTGTAATTTCTTTAAAAGGGTAATTCCCTAAAAGTATGCCATGATTGCAGGAATATACAAACTAATTTATACCAAAATTTAATGAGTCTGCAGAACTGTGCCATGCAGGTGGTTGGCATAGTGAAATTCTTCAATGCACAAAGGACAAATCAGATAAGTCAAATGTTGTAGATGGCAAGGAGAGGATTAGAACCTTACCTCTTTATTTCTCAAAGTATAGGAAGAGTGCAAGCAATCTCCCTTTGTCATTTTCAGAATTAAATGAGCATGGGTTTTCTCTTCCAACATGCAAATCTTCTAGTAGGCTGGGAACTAAATTTATGATAGCATGGGTGCAGTCCTTGATAGGGTATGGTGCTTGGGAAGGTGCATTGAGTTTGAACGCTATATATGTGTGGATTTGAAATGTAGAAAGGGTTGGTTAGTCAGTTTGGCAAAGCACTCAGTGGGTTGTGAGCTCCAAAAGCTAGATTAGGAGAAGTTTATTTTATAGTCTTTGTTCATCATGAAACAATTGTGAAATGTATGTAATAGCATTTGTAAATATTTGTATCAAATTACTATTTTATCCATTGTTGTAGGTGTTTTTCTTGGCAAACCATAATTGTAGTTATAGTTGGCTTTTGCCACATTTAGTGGTATGAATGTAAGCTTTGATTTGAATGAATGTGATAGTTCTTAATCCATTTCCAAGATTTGTAAATAGTCATTTCAGTATTGCATAAGGAAGAATATTGTATGGTGTTGGATCATTAAGTATTTTCAGTGATTTGGTATTGATTTTCTTGCATTTGATTTATCAAATAGGTAGTTATACACTTCTGTGTGGTTTTTTCTCTGTTGAACAATAGACTCTGCAGCCCAATGGATAGGCACCAGTTTGAGTAGCCTATGGTCACCCAATCTTTAAAATAAAATAATATATCGTATTTGAGGAAGTAGTAGTGGTTTTTTATGCATCCCTACTGTGTATGATTGCCTTTATCAGCTATATAAGGGTCTTGTAAAAACTAGTTATTCTTAGTTTAGTGACAAATTTGGGACTGAGAAAGTGATTTGGGTTTGGCTCAAATATTTTTAGTTGTTCATTTGGTTTTTTTATCAATACCTACTTAGGTATACCCCTTGGAATATCCCTCTAGAGTTTAAGTTGAGCTCAAAGAGCAGAGGAGTCTACCCACTCTTGTAGTTGGCCAAAATCACCCATTACTTGTTGATAAACCTCTTTCTATCACCCTGACGACAATCCCTGGCCTAGTTAATTTAGAAATGTTTTAGAGTTTTACATTGAGTAATTTTGGGAACCAACAGAGCTATTCTCTCTTTTCTTAGAGGACTTCTCTTTTGGGGGAATTCTCATGTACATGGGTACCTTATTAGGCTTCATTTGTTGGGATCAATCTTTTCACCCACCTAAGCATATCTTAAGAGGGGTGTTAGTGTAGGTTTGTATTTTCCTAGTGGGTTATTTATTTTCCAATTTCTTAGGTTTTTCCTACACTTCTAATTAACCTAGCTTAAGATCAATAATGTGAGTATTAGTGTGAGTGGGTGCGATGTGTCAGAATCCTCCTTGGGAGTTACACTTGCCTATTTTAGGCTATTGTGGTGGATGCTTCCCATTGGTTGTATTTTCCACCTCTCCCCTCTCTCATATTCTATATATACTCACCTCCTAGCTAGTCTTGATATTGATTCATGCAACTATTTGTTTTTACATTCTCCTAATGCTATTTTTCTTTATGAGAATTTACATTTCTCTCTTGGAGACTAACTCTTTGTGTTATTTTGATATCTATATCATGTACATTTATAGTTTATTATGTATTTATTGCACTATATTTTTGGGTTATTCATCTTTTTAGATTCTAACATGAGCCACATAATTAAGCAGTTAGAAGAAGAACCTACAAATCAATTATTGGCAAGAAACAAATAACAAAGCACCCATGAAACAAAACATGACACAATAATCACCAGTAAAAGTAATAATGTCTTCCTCGAAGTCAATTTTGAAAAGATATCATGTTTGTGTTGGACTTAGGGCACACAACTAAGAGGGGGGGTGAATCAGTTGTGCAAAACTTTCTCCAATTTACACACTTAAATCCTCTTAGTGATTAGCAGTATATTAAACATGAAACATAATGCATTCAAATCAAAAGTAGAAAATCATCAACACATAAGACACCAAGATTTTGATATGGAAAACTCAGTTAAGGGAAAAACCACGGGGTGATTAACCCAAGAATGTATTCTCTGGTAGAAGAATAGAAAGAACAAAATGGCACATGCCAATTAGGGCTCACTGCCCGAGAACACTGCTCACAAGAGGCTCATTGCCTACAAGAGACACACTGTTTACAAAGAAATAAGTATCACATAAATGAACTAAAGAATAGCATCTTCACCATGCTTGAATCAGTTCCATTAAGCTCAATACTTCTGCTCTGCCTTTCTCTCTCCTCTTCGCTACCACACTCTCATCTCCACACCGAAAAGCAAATTCAAACTAACTTCGCAATCCCTTATTTATACAAGGCATCAACTTAGGAAAAATCATCTAAGTCGGTAAACATTCATAAGATCATCTGACAAATGCATAACTCATTCGATCAGCTTGTCTCAAGAAGAACACCATCATACAGAAGTTACTCTTCAATTGCAAGCTCCAACTTCAATGCGAACCACCAACACGAACTGGACATGATCCACACTTCTTCTACTTACTGAAATCCTTCTCTCCTTCATCCAGAACCTTAAGAACATAGTCTATCATAACTGTCACAAAGGAATAGGTGCTTGTAGACCTTCAAACCATGCACCAATAGAGTTGATACACCACAAAGACTTCCTTGGAACTCCCTTAAATCCACAGAATAGGAAACTTCATTTCCGGATCTCACCGGACCTTTCTTGTTACACACTGTCAGCTCTGAACACCTACCAAAACCGGTTTTACTTGAGCGGCCACAACTTCTTCATATCTTCATGCAAACCTATGAGATCTCTACTAGATCACCTATAGATGCATATCTACAAACCCTTTAATCTGCATCCTCTGAACATCATCCTATCTTAGACTTTTGTCTTACAGTCATCACTGTTCCTGATTGAGACTAATTTTCTCAATATCCTCAGCTCACGGCTCAGCCAAACCTTATCATTAATGCAACAGGAGTATGTTGACATCAATGACAACACCGGTTAGGCCCATACTTGCAACAATCTCCCCCTTTGTCATTGATGGCAACATATGATGTGAAAAACCATCAAGACAAGAACTTCTCCTTACTATCACAGCTCCCCCTATCAACAACAATCATTCACATGTCTTCTCTCCCTTTATTGCTCCCCCTTTGATCAGAAACCACTTATTTTTCACATGTCTTCTCTCCCCCTTTGACATCAATGGCAAAGGGCATATACTTACAATTTCACCACTTCAGAATCATACCTGCTGCTCCCCCTGAGTAGCAGTTCCCCAACATCAATCCAGATCACAAGATGTGACTATGATACCCACTGGACTGATGCACATTAGTGCACCTTAGATCATCACCGGAGTGGCAATAACCCCTAACTTCTCCCTGAGATACTCAAAAGAGTCCTTAGGTAGAGGTTTAGTAAAGATATTTGCAATCTGATCCTTGGATGACACAAACTCTAATTTGACTTCATTCTTGTTCATTTGCTCTCTCAGAAAGTGAAACTTGATAGATATATGCTTAGTCTTTGAATGCAACACCAAATTCTTAGATATACTTATTGCACTTGAATTATCACAAAAGATTGTGATAGGTTCCTCATACTCCACTTTGATATCTTTTAGCATTTGCTTCATCCACAAAACTTGAGTGCAACTACCTACTGCTGCAATATATTCTACTTTAGTTGTAGACAGAGATATTGCCTCTTGTTTCTTGCTTAGCCAAGAGACCAATCTCTTCCCCAAAAAGAATGCTCCACCACTGGTACTCTTCCAGTCATCCACATCTCCTGCCCAATCAACATCTGTATATGCATGAAGAGAGAAATCATGATCTCTAGGATACCACAGACCATACTCAACCATCCCTTTTAGATATCTAAAAATCTTCTTGATTGCCATGACATGGGATTCTCTAGGATCAGCTTGGAATCTAGCAACAAGACCAATAGCTTGCATAATATCTGGTCTAGTTTGAGTGAGATACAACAATCCTCTAATAATTGATCTGTACTTTGTCTGGTCTACCTTAGGAGAGTCATCATCTTTGCTCAACTTACATCTGGTTGCCATAGGAGTATTCATTGGCTTTGAATCTTCCATCCTATTTTTTTTAACAATTCTTTCACATATTTGGTCTGAGAAATGAAGATTCCTTTCTTTGTTTGAGTAATTTGTAGACCCAAGAAGAAATTCATTTCACCAAGCATAGACATCTCAAACTAACTTTTCATTTGATTTACAAAAGCTTTACACATACTATCTCTTCCTCCAAAGATGATATCATCAACAAATACTTCAACAATCAAGATGTTTTCATGATCAATTTTGAAATATAAGTTACTGTCGGCAGTACCTTTGTTGAAACCAATCTTCAAAAGATGCTTATCCAATCTCTCATACTAAGCTCTTGGGGCTTGCTTTAATCCATACAGTGCCTTCTTCAACTTGCAAACCATGTCACCATGATCAGATAATTGAAATCCATCCGGTTGCTCTATATACACTTCTTCCAAGTCACCATTTAGAAAGGCAGACTTGACATCCATCTAATATACCTTGAAATCCTTGAAGGTAGCAAAGGCAAGAAATAATTTGACTGCTTCAATTCTTGCCATCGGAGCAAAAGTTTCTTCAAATTAATTCCTTCTATTTGGGAGTAGCCCTTGTAGACCAATCTGGCTTTATTTCTGATTACTTCACCAACTTCATTTAGTTTGTTCCAGAAAACCCATTTGGTTCCAATCACATTCTTGTTTCTAGGTCTGGGAACAAGATCCCAAGTGTGATTTTTCTTAATTTGCATCAACTCTTCCTCCATTGCTTTGGTCCAGGTTTCATCATTGCATGCTTCATTTATTGTCTTAGGTTTAGTCTTTGAAATCAGACAATATTCATCTAAATTTTGAGCAATTTTCCTTCTAGTTTGCACACCTTTGGGAGTTTCTTGCACTTTTGCTTCTTGATCAGGCTCATTCAGACCTATCTCTTCTTCCTGATTTACCAGATCAGTTTGAATCTGACTTTCAGAGGAGGATTAAACTCCTTAAACCAGAACACCATTCTGATCATCTTCATCATATTCATAAAACCTTCAGGGTTTCTCTATTCCCTCATCAACCTTCACATTTGTACTTTCTATCATCTTTCTTAGTCTCTTGTTATAACACTGGTATGCTTTGCTTTGGGTAGAGTAACCCAAGAATATTCCTTCATCACTTCTAGCATAAAAATTACCTAGATTTTCATCTCTTTTGATGTAACATTTGCTACCAAAGAGTCTGAAATATCTTATAGTAGGAGTAATGCCAAACCAAAGTTCATAATGGGTCTTACTGGTATTGCTTCTGATTTGAACTCGATTGAGAGTATAGACTGCAGTGCTGATAGCTTCTCTCCAATAGATCTGAGGAACATTTGCTTCTATCATCATGGTCCTAGATGCTTCCTAGATGGTTTGGTTCTTTCTCTCCACTACTCCATTCTGCTGTGGAGTCCTAGGAGCAGACAACTATCTCTTAATTCCATGTTTCTCATAGAACTCTATGAACTCACCAGATGTGAATTCTCCACCTCTATCAGACCTCAGACATTTCAACTTTAATCCTGTTTCATTCTCTACCATAGCCTTGAATATTTTGAATTTCTCAAGAGCTTCTGATTTCTCCTTTAGAAAGTTTACCCACATCATCTGGGAATAGTCATCAATTAGCAGCATGAAATATCTATCACCTTGAATACTCTTGATTCTTACCGGACCACAAAGATCAGTGTGAACTAAGTCTAATAATCTGGTAGAAGACAGTTCCTTGCTTTTGAATGTGACTCTGCTTAGCTTACCCAGCTGACATTCCTTGTACAAGCTGTTATTAGGTTTCACCAATTTTGGAAGATCTCTTACAACCTGAGTATTGCTTATCTTGATGATATTATCAAAATTCATGTGACACATCCTTCTATGCCATAACCAACTCTGATCAACTTGAATAAATAAGTAGCTTTTACCAGTACCAACCAAGTGGAAGATATTACCTTTAGTTTGAGTACCAGATGCAATCTATGTTCCGGAACTTTCAAAGATTTTGTATTTTCCATCCTTAAATCAGAGATCATAGCCTTTGTCCACCAATTGTCCAACACTGAGAAGATTGTGCTTCAAACCTTCAACATACAGTACATTACCAATTTTGTTTCTTCCATCAAAAGAAATAGTTCCTCTTCCTCTGATTCTACCAGCAGGATTGTCACCAAACTTTACCACTCCTCCTTCATACCTTTCCAAATCTACAAACTTATTTTTGTCACCTGTCATATGGTGAGAGCATCCACTGTCAATGACCCAATCATCCTTCTCTTCAATTTGGGCAGCCAGAGCTTTTTCCACAGTCTTAAGATTGACAGATATAGAGGACATTGGATCTTCTTCCTTGATGGCAATAAACACCCATTCATTTCCAGATTTGTTTCCTATCTCTGATTCATCATCTATTACTTGTTCATTATCATCATCTTCATGTACATAGTAACAGTTCTTTTGGAACCTTGGCTTGTTAGGATTTTGCCTTGAAAATATTTCCGGACACCTTGAGGCAAAATGACCAATCTTATTGTAGTTAAAAGACTTAAAAGGTAATTTTCCTTCATACTTACCGGATCCTCTTGGCAGCCTTTTTGCAATAAGGGCTTCAAGTTGAGCAGTTTCTACTTCTTCTTCCAGATCTTTTCTTGCTTTTTCATACCATGACAATTTCCTTGAAGAATTCTCTCCCAAATCAAGCCTTTCTTTACCTTTAACAGAGGCACTAGCTTTGAATGTAGATTCAGTCTTGGGGGGGTCGTCTCCAAACTCTATCATTTCAAATGCAGCCAATTTCCCAGCTAATTGATCTCTTGTGATAGTTGTATGGGCTCTGAATTCTTCAATGGCAGCAGCCTTGATTTTGTAAGAAGCAGGAAGGGATTTGAGAATTTTACCAATAATCTCATTTTCATCCAAGACTCCATTGGCATTTCTAATTCCACAAACCAACTCATTCACTCTTGGCATAAAAGGGGTAATATTTTCATCATCTCTCATCTTCAATTTTTCAAATTTCCCTTTTAGACTCTGTAACCTTGCACATTTAACATACTGGTCTCCTTCATGCAAAAGTTCCAGTTTATTCCAAATCTCAAAGGTAGTTGGTAGGTCAATAACATTTGAGAGCTCTGAGTCAGATAATGCACTTAGAAGAGCCTCTTTGGTTCATAGATTATTTTCAGCATCTATGATTTCATTTAGGGTTGTTGGACCACCCTGTGGAGGTACATATAGTTTTGTAACCATGGACCAATACACCATTCCCATACACTACAAGTGACATTTCATGTGACCTTTCCAAAGAGCAAAGTTGGTTCCATCAAACTTCGGACTATCCTTCTTGTAAGACGACATCTTGGATCTCCTCAAGTAGTTAAACTCCTTTTAGAGGAACTTAGCTTTGATACCAATTGTTAGACTTAGGGCAGACAACTGAGAGGGGGGGTGAATCAGTTGTGCAAAACTTTCTCCAATTTACACACTTAAATCCTCTTGGTGATTAGCAGTATATTAAACATGAAACATAATGCATTCAAATCAAAACCAGAAACTTATCAACACATAAGACACCAAGATTTTGACATGGAAAACCTGGTTAAGGGAAAAACCACGGGGTGATTAACCCAAGAATGTATTCTCTATTAGAAGAATAGAAAGAACAAAATGGCATATGCCAATTAGGGCTCACTACCCGAGGACACTGCTCACAAGAGGATCACTGCCTACAAGAGACACACTGTCTACAAAGAAATAAGTATCACATACATGAACTGGAGAATAGCATCTTCACCATGCTTGAATTAGTTCCATTAAGCTCGATACTTCTGCTCTCCTCTTCGCTACCACACTCTCATCTCCACACCGAAAAGCAAATTCAAACTGACTTTGCAATCCCTTATTTATACAAGGCATCAACTTAGGAATGATCATCTAAGTCAGCAAACATTCATAAGATCATCCGATAAATGCATAACTCATCCGATCGGCTTGTCTTAAGCAGAACACCATCATACAGAAGTTACTCTTCAATTGCGAGCTCCAACTTCAATGCGGACCACCAACATGAACTGGACATGATCCAAAAACTTCCACAAGATTGCCTGAATCACCAAGAACATCCACACTTCTTCTGCTTACTGAAATCCTTCTCTCCTTCATTCGAAACCTTAAGAACACAGTCTGTCATAACTGTCACAAAGGAATAGGTGCTTGCGAACCTTCAAACCACGCACCAATAGAGTTGATACACCACAAAGACTTCCTCAGAACTCCCTTAAATCTACATAACAGGAAACTTCATTTTTCAGATCTCACCGGACCTTTCTTGTTACAAACTGTCACCTCTGAACACCTACTGGAACTGGTTTTACTTGAGCGGCCACAAATTCTTCATATCTTCATGTAGACCTCTGAAATCTCTACTGGATCACCTATAGATGCATATCTACAAACCCATTAATCCGCATCCTCTGAACATCATCCTATCTTGGACTTTTGTCTTACAGTCATCATTGTTCATCACTATTCTTGATTGAGACTAATTTTCTCAATATCCTCAGCTCATGGCTCATCCAAACCTTATCATTAATGCAATAGGAGTATGTTGACATCAATGACAACACTGACTAGGCCCATACTTGCAACAGTTTGTAGATTCATTGATAATGTTGGTGCTCATAGTTGATGTTCCCAAAACCTTAAAGCTAGGCTATTCTTGAGTGCTAGGGGTGTTGTACTCATGACAAAAGACCTTCAACTTATGATTAGGTTTGGGAAACTATGGACCAATTTGATAAGGAGAGTAATTCCTTCTTCTTCTTTAGGCTCTTCTAGACCAAGGGGGTATTCCCTAAGGTGTTAAAATAAAGATTAGTACAAAGAATAACATAAGACCAAACCCTAAAACAAACTAGACCCAATGCATAGGAAACTTCAATCTACTTTCACTAAGCTCCTAAATTTGTGTTTGTTAAAACAAGAGTTTTACACTTTATAAAGTAGATGCACAACATGTAAAGTGTTTAAAATGTTGCTTTAGTAGCCCCTAATGAAATTGCATGCATCTAGACATGAAAGTGGATAAAACAAACAACATAATATAGAAAAAAAAGAATGTATTTTGTTATTTTTAGTGTGTTGGTGAGATGGGAGGTTGAACACAATGCAAGGGGGTGCCTCTATCTAATGAGGAGAACAAAGTATGGATCTTAAAAGTTAGAAGGGACATTAATTTAGCCCATCTTTTTATACCTTAATTAAGATACCAAAAAGGACTACATCTAGAGGTTTCATACATGAGCTAGGATCAATGCATACAAATAGGTAGGTATACGAAATTACAAAACATCTACTTGAACATACCTTAATAATCCATGAACAAACTCATAAATCCCTTGTATTATAGTGATAAGACACATTGCAAAAGATTTACAAGGACTTTTACAGCCTTCCAGATGACAAACTACTTAAGAATAACACTTGAACCAACAAATATGATTGCCTTGTGTGCCACTTTGTCTCTTTCCATCAAGTTTATTCATATCTATGGTGATTCATAGTTGATCATAAAGATAGTCATTGGGTCCTATTAGGCTAAGCAGGATAAGTTATCCTAATACCGTGACTTAGATTTATCACTGCTAAATTAGTTTTCCTGTTTCACTATAGAGACTGTTGGTGTTTCTCCCGAATCAGTAGAGGGTTTGCCAGTTCTAATGCATAGGCAGATTCAGTCAACTAATACACGAGGTTGCATGAGCTACCTCCCCTTCACTTCTAGTTTTGCCACACCAAGGAGGGTATCCCTATAGCTAAAGATTTAACCTTGACTCACCTAATGACAAAAGATTTAGCTTTACAACAATAGGCAGAATACTGTCATGTGTGGACCAAGATTTGCATGATAAATCTCAAGGATGGAAACATTCTTAGACATATCTAACTGGTCAAGAATGAGAGTATGTAGGGGTCCTATTCCTACTCCTACAAACTAATAGGTTGGTATTATGAAATGATTGGTTTTGATATTTTGGATGCAAGACAGGGGGTTTTGGACCATAACCACTACACAGGGAGCAGACTGGTGCCTATCTTAGGGCAAGGAGTCAACTAGACATATACAAGTGATTGATTTGCACTTAGCATTCAAGTTTCAAGGGGTTAAGACTGGTATTTGCCTTACAAACACCACCCAAGACTGAGTATTTAGCTGCCTCTACTTTCAAACACATCCTAGATGACATACAACCTTCTCCATACTTAACCTAAAATAGTTTAATCCACTCCTTGAATAGAAGTTAGAGATCAAGCATGCAATACATAAAGTCTATATTCTAGAATCTGAGGAACCCTTAGCAACTAGATTCAAAAGAAGCCATGCATACAACAAATGGAGGCAAGCAACTAAACACATGCAATAATGCATTTTTCATATAAGACAGCAATGAAACTAAAAAAATGTGCAAGGTGCATTCAAAATGCAACTCATAAACACCAACAGAGATAAAATAGCCAAGAAAGGCTTTGTTCTTCATTATCTCCCCCCAAAAAATGCCCAAGTCTTCAACAACCAGAAAATGAGTGACATAGTTTGCTATATAGCAAGAACGTGTACTCAGCAATACAGTACAGGGTCAAATCAAAATTTAGCCAAATACAATGCACCATGGAAATGATGCCCAAAATTGAAAGCACCAGAGAGAAGGAGGAGGAAAAGCAAGTGAAATCAGGATCTGCACTGCCGCCTAAAAATTTTTGCCTTTAAATATGGTAGCTGGCCTATCAATCAAGACCCATACCTCAACGATCTTGCCATAAATGGCCAACCTACCCGCGGGATGCAGCAGTTGCATGCTCTGGAATTTTCTCCCACCTGAAAAAGATGCAGCAAACATAGGAAACCCTTCACTCTCTAAAAATTTGAATGACAGCCGTCGATCTCCTCCTCTTCACCCAGATTTGCGCTCCAAATTGCTTTGAAAAGTCACCATCCAATCAAATCACGCCACATATGCACCCTTTCCTATCACTGACTTTTCCCTTTTCCATTTTGTCTTTTTTGCCCTTGTATATCGCACATACAAGCACTTTATCATACAAGCCTTGGACCCCAAATTCTTATGAAACATATTGAAATCGCTTTCAGGTCTGGCTTGTATCTTCATTCTTTGCATATCACCTTTGTATATTGCACATACAATGTGCAATATACATACAACCAGCGGATTCCACTGTATTTATCAATCGGATTGGAAGAGTATTGAAATCCCGCCTTCGTATCTTCACTTTTGCATCTTTGAGATGTATATCTCACATACAATGTGCAACATACAACACGTGGACCCCAGCCACCTAACTGCCACAACATATTTTCCTTTCGCATCCGCTTTGCATGTTTTCCCTTTGTATATCACGTTGTATATCGCATACACAACATGCAATATACAACCCACGAACTTCAAATCATTATGGAGCAAATTGAAACCACAATCGGGTCCAAGCTGTATCTTACTTCCTTTATATATCGGCATATACAATGCATACATACATGCAAGCTACGGACTTCAACACCTTATCAGCTATATTACATTCCCCCCCTTCACGTCCGGGCCTTGTATATGCGCGCTTGTACATTCGCTTTGTATATAGCACATACAAACGACCCGGGACATACAAGCTGCGGGCCCCACCATACTCTTGAAAGCTGTTGACCTTTGGACCACTCCCACTTGTATGTTTCACTTGTATGTTTTACTTGCATATCGGAGATACATTGGATATATACAACACAAACATACAAAGGGAAATGCCTTTGACCTTTCAACCTAGCCATTGTATGCATGCCGCCAAGCCCAATTTGATAAACTTTGATGTCTAGGACCTGTATGTTCTGCTTTGTATGTTAGCCTTGTATGTGCAATCATACAATTTGTGGACCCCACCATTTGCATCTTTTCTTTGTATCTTGACTTTGCACATATCCTTTTGTATATTGAATATACATTCACCCTTGCGCTTGCCAATGTACATTGCCCCTTATACATTTCCTTTATATGTGCCAACATATAAACTTGATATTCATTCACCTTTGTATCTACATCAGCCGTTGGGGAGACTATTGCATGAGTCGCCGATATACAAAGCTTTGCCGAAGACCTTTTGCATGTATCTACGGGCCCGACCACCATTTAACCTGATCTGAATCTTCATTGACATTCGTCGCTTATATCTAACCTGTTGTATTTCAAACATACAACACAATATACATGCAAACTCTTTGATACATCCACGGAATATTCTAGGAATCTTCAATATATATTCCACCTTTGTATGTCTAGAATGCACGATATGCATATAAAGATGCATACAACTATTTTTTGCACTTTTCAAAGCCTGATATGCATAAAATGAGGCCGAGGGACTTAGAATTTTTTGGATTTTTTATGAAAGGTGCCTGCGAATTTAAATACTTGAGATCTGAATGTTATACAGGCACCAACAGAGACCATTCCACACAAATACAATCATCATGTGGCTGCAATGGCAAGTCTTGCTTCCCTTGTACTCTTTGAAAATTCTACAAATGAGTATAATTTCATAATTCATACTCTTTCTCTACCAACTATTGTTGATAATTTTTCCTTTGAGACTCTCTTTTGTTACAATATTGATTCTGAGGAATGGTACTCCCATATCTTTAACCATTTTCATAATGGTACCTCCCCCAATGCTTCCTCAAAGCTTGAACTCACATCTGCAAGATTGCAATGCATTATGTCATACATTCTAATGTTCTTTATTGTTGAGCCTATAATGATCTTCTCCTTCATTGCTTAACTAAGGCCAAAATACCTATTTCTCTTAAGGAGGCCCATTAAGGTCCCTCTACAGGGCATTTTTGAGGATGAGCCTTAGTTCAAACGTTTCTCTGAATGGGCTACTATTGGACAAGCATGGAACATGATTCCTTTGCTTATGTTAAAAAGTTCCCTTAGTGTCAGCAACATAGCAACTTAATCTAAGCTCTTGCCCAAGAACTTTGCACTCAAGTATCACATTGGCCATTTTCTATTTGGGGCTTGGATATCATTAGAAATATCTCCCCTCCTTCTAAAGTTCATACATTCATTATAACAACAACAAATGAATATAATAAGTGTGTTGAAGTTGCTCCACTTCGATCTATGATAGTTGAAGTTATCTATCATTTTCTTCTTGATCACATAATTTCTTGTTTTTGATAATGCCTTCTGCCTTGGTCTTTGATAAGAGTACTCCATTTTAGAACAAGGAAGTGAAGAAATTTCTTAATAAATTTCATATTCAACAACCCTTCTCTATGCCATACTAACCACAGTTGAATGGTCAAGCAAAAGATTTTAACAAAACTATCAAACAAATTCTTCACAAGTCCGTCAATAAACATGGTAAAGATTGGCATACTGAGCTTTCTTATGCATTATGGGCCTATCACATGAGCACTCATATGACTATGGGAGCTACTCTGTACAATCTCATGAATGGCACCGATGCTATTTTGCATTTAAATTTGGGAATTCCTTCCTTGAGAATTTCCCTCCAAGGCCTCATTGATGATAAAACCTATCATGATCAACATCTTTTACAAATTGAAATGCTTGATGAACAACATCTCAATTCTCTCGAACACCTTCAAGATTATCAAAAGACCTTAAATCATGGTTATAATCAACGAGGTCTACATCAATCTTTTCAAGTAGGTGAATTGGTCTTAAATACAAGACTGAGTAGAATATGAATGCTCCTAGCATCTAACATCAGTGTTGTGTCCACATCCTTTCTATCTGGATCACTGAGCTCCACATCCTCAATGGTCTGATGAGGCTGATCACTTGGTCCCACTATGTTGTAATGAGAATGCACATATGTTGGTAAAACTTTGGGGATGCCATGTACCTATCCAAACTGTCTTGTCACCCGATTGTAGTAGAACAACACAATAATATGATTGAGGAAGCTGACTAATATTCGATCCCTCTACATCCTAGGTAACTGTCAAGTCTTCCCCACCCAAACATACATCTGTCTATAGGGCCGCCATATAATGTCTGTTCTCTATAGTTTGTCAAATATCTATCTCCAATACAACAAGTCTGGACAAACTACCATGGCCTCCTGAGTCAATAGGCATGGGCTTGTGGCTCTATGCAAGTGATCACAATAGGTACTATTGGTCATGTGCCAGGCTTGATGTGCTCATATGTCCACACCTATAGTAAGGTGCAGGTCATGAGGCTTTAACTCTCATAATGGACGTATCATCCCAAATCATGATACAAGTGGGTGAACATGCTGCAACCCCACAAAGACATTGTCCTCTGCTCTTACATCAACCTAATCATATGAATGAGGCCACCATGTAACTATGCACCTCATCCATCTGATGCAATAGAAACGGTGATAGTAGTGATCAGAATGAGACATACTAGTGGGATACTATCTCCTCCCTACTCCAACCATCATAAATGTATGTTCCCTAAAGCATCCCCATGGATAATCTAGCCATGGGCATACGTCTAACCATTTGCAATATAAGTAGTTAATCTCTTCTCTACTATAGCTATGGACCGCACTCGTATTGGTAGCCATCTAATAAATGTCCTCTAAGGTGACCATCATCTTTCCTATTAGAAAATGGAAGATAGAGGTGTCTGCATCCCACCTCTCCATCAATGCCATGAACATGCGATCATGAAAATGCATCTCTAACATCATGTATAGCCAAAAAAATTTGATAGTGCATAGAAGTGCATCATCCTCTAATTATAGTGCACTGTGATGATCTCCTAGTAATTAAAAAATCATCCTTCCTTTGTGCTCTTGCATTGTCGGAGGGTATTGCGAACACAAAAATGGGTGATCCCACAATACTAAGTCCCAAACTTGGGACATCCTGATTTTTGTTTGAAATCATATATTTTTAGAAAAATTAATGGTTTAAGCATTGAGGGTTCCATCTAAAGGGGTTTAATTGAAGGGGGTTAGATAAAACCCCCTTAGATTCAAGCCCATTAGATCAAACCCCCTTGGAAATAACCCCTAGTCTTAAATCAAAACATCAATGGAGTCTCCTCCACACCTATCAAAATGCTGACAAAAAACCAATTTTGCTTCACCTTTTGGGGGATCAAATAAAGTCATTTAGAAATTCTATTTTGTAAATATGTATCCCTTAGTATAATCTTTCCAAAAAGTATGATTTTGAATATGTTTCATTTGATTTTATATTTATTTTCTATTTTCTAGTGAACGTAAGGTTTTCACTGAACATCAGGGTCTCTATTCCACACACATAGAAAAATAAAAAAATAGAGATTTTTTTTGAAAAATATTTTTGCACTAGGTATTGATGTCCTTGTTTCAACAAAAAAAGAAGTTAATTTGGATACATACATAAAAACTTATGTTGTATGGTATAAACCTATGTCTGAATTATAATTAATCTCACTTCAAAAATTAATTAAAAAAATGCAACAAAAAATTATCAAAAAATATCTACGCACTAGATATTGGTGTTACAAATCTATGTTTAAAAATTTATAATTTTATCCTTTCTATAATTTTTTTTTATGTTGTATGGTATGAACGTCACTGTCTAAAAATATTGTTATTTATAAAAAAATAAGTTAAATTAAAAGCTACGAAAAAAAAATCCACAAATTATTTCTTAAATTGTTTTAAAAAATACATTTAGAATCTACACATGAAATCTCAAAAGTCACTAGTTCACATCATCTTCAAATTCTTAACGGTTTAGTTGCTATAGGTGTCAGAAAGTGGAAATTTAGTTAAAAATGTTGATTTCAATGTCCTACTTTGGCCAAAAAGTGGGACACAATATTGTGGGATCACCCAAATATTTTTTATCAGTTTCATAACACCTTTCATCAAGATTCTAAATCCAAAAATAAAAAAAATTCCAAGTGTTTAGGATGCTAGCACCCCTGGACAGTAGTGCATCCTTTAGACCCCAATGCCCTTTTTGGATGCTGGCATGTCCAAAGGATGCCTAGACGCCAGCTGGATGCCAACACTCTAGGTGGATGCTAGCACTCAAATGAAATGCTAGTGCTCCATGTCTTTCTTTCCAACATGAAAAATGAGAAAAAAATTAAGTAAAATAAAAAAATTCTTACCTCGCGCATGAAGACTCCCTACTTGATGTGCTCCCTCAACACATCTAGTTGTGGTGGTCGGTAATCTTATTCATGTGACATTTTTAATTGAGAGTATCTCCTATGCTAAAAAATGCTATAAAGGGTAAATTCAAATGACTAGTAAAAAGTAAATTTTTACTATTTATAGAAAATTTTTAAATTTTCTACGACACCTTTTTAATCAAACCTTCATAACTTGGGCATGTGAACTTTGATATTCATGTCATTTGTTGTGTTGGAATACTAGTTCTACCCTCTTCCCTATCATATGTCCTTCACTTCGGTGTTATTTTATTAAATAACCATACGAAGGCCTTTTTCATCACTCTTCATGAAAAGCTTCAATATGGTGGATCCTTCTCCCTTTTTTACTAGCAGGCACAAACACGAGGGGCATACATCCACCCTTTTTTGTTTTTCCCTACAAATTCTACTATTTTAGTTTCAATTTTTGAATTGACATATCCTTGGTTTTGCAAGATTATTTGATTGATAACAAAGTGATTTTGCAGGATTGTGGTACCAAACACTGTGGTTTTGCATATTCCTAGTCTAGGGGCATCATTCTCCTACTTGGTGAATTTTTGCAACCTCTACAGTATCCATTTGGGTATTCTTTTCATGCTTATTTGCTTTTAGTTTTTTATTCATATACTTTAGCATAGATTATCACCTAGTGTCATCAACTCGCTAAAGTGGGGGCAAAATGTAGTGTAGAAAATTGTGTACCCTCACAATTTCACGATACACTTTCTCTCGCTTTATGTCCATGCTCGTAGCATGTTTCTAGGGTCACTTAACCTAAACCTTGGCTTATTTTCCCCATCCCTAAGGTTTACCAAAATTCATATTGAGCATTCATTTATTATGATTTAATGAGAACATGTGCAAAGTTTGAGCAATTTATATTCCCAAGATGCGAGCATTTCACGCAGATGTTTCTGCACCACACTGACATCCTAAATATTCCAAAATTTTAAAATTTTGCTTCTCCTACCGATTCCCTAGATTTCATCAGAGCTAATGCTCATGTGGCAACAAAATGAGCCCTGTACAATACTCGACCCTTCCAGATTCCATATTTTTACTTTTCCATCATGTGCACAAGCTCTCTCTATTCTCTCACACATATAGATTTTCAAGTAGATTTTAAGAAGTTACAATAGATTTCTCAAGGAATCAACCCTCTTGGTTTTCTAAGAAAATTTTTGTGCTCATGGATGTTCATTCATGTTGCAACATTTTTGTTTCTAGATTTGAAGAGCCTCTTCGAAGGGTTTTGAAGCCATTCATCTACAGTTTTGGCCCTCAAGGCGCTTGCAACCTCCTCAGTATTCTCAAAAACTTGGTAACAATGTTCTTTTAACAAGGAAAAGTGTTATTTTGGGGTTTTATTACATATATATCAAGCATTATTTACATTTTTTCAATTTTTTTGGTGTAGACCACCACCTATTTTATCATACGCACACTAGGGTATTTCCACATAGATCAGGGATAATACTTTTAGTTTTATTGTCACTACTCTTAATTCCTAGATACACATATGATAGGACACTAGTACGGAAACAATAATATATGATTAAAAAAACTACTAAAAACTGCTTATAAATGACTAAACATGGTCATGTGACCATTAGTAGTTTATTGCCAGTCATTTATAATGCGACCAAATTGATGACTAAACCTTTTTTAGTCATTTATTGGTTCTTTTGATTGATCGATTTGATAGTATATTTAGTCATTGATTGTTGTAAACTAGTCACTTATTTAGTCATTTTTTATTCACTGATATATTTAGTCATTGATTGTTGTTAACTGGTCACTTATTTAGTCATTTTTATTCACTGATTTCCATCCATTGGTAGTGTATTTAGTCATTAATTTTAATCATCATTTTGATCAATTTGGTAGTTTATTTAATTGTTTTTGTTCACTAATTTCTATCAATTGGTAGTTTATTGATACATTGTTATTAATTGCATAATCATTATATTTAGTCATATTTATTCATTGCTATGTCAATTGGTAGTATATTTAGTCAATTGATAGTTTATTTAATTGATTTTGTTCACTAATTTCTACCTAAAAGTGTTGGAAATGAGACAATGCTTTTGAGGTTTAAACATAAAACATAGAAAACAACAATCAATCATTCATTTGCACATAATGAAACAACTATTAAGAAGGAGAAATACTAAAATTTTATTGAGAAAAGGTGTTCTTACAATAGATACAAGACTTAAATATATGTCTTTGCTTTGAAAAATGTGTTACAAAGTGTGTTTCTCATGAGTGCTGTGACTGAGAAAACTGAGTTACAAAGTGTGAGGATTGTACTCTCTACAAATAAATTTAGGCTTTTTGAGGTATACGACTTGCCATTCCAAAACTATGGTATCTGCCCTTTTGGTACTATATGCACAAGTTTCATAAGAGTCTTCATTCATTGAATAGACTTCAATAGAAGTCTATCCTCTACAATGCATAAACTACCCCCATGACTGTCCATGCAAACATTGACTAATAACACTTTTCACATCATGTACTTTGATGGTTTTCACTTGACACTATCATGGTAGCTTCACCCTTTGCCTTTGATCCTTTGTCTTTTCAATAACCATTGTGGACTATCATCAAAACTCCTACTCTCTACCTTGCTGGACTTCTCAACACAAGTTTGGTCTATACTCTCACCTTGAAACACTTATCCTTTTATATGCCAATCAAGATCTCATCAACATCCTCTACCACTTATACATTGTAGAAGGATATCATTTGATATAACTGTTGCATAGGTTTTCTCATTGACCTATATGTCACCTTTTCAATGTAAAACCTTCATAACACCAATAGGACAAAGTTTCATGCATACTATGGCTTGCATGAGGACTTTACACTGTTAACTTAGACCACAAGGCTTAAGCATTTTATGACTGTCCCTTTTTGTTTACTATGACTGTGATCAAATGATTTGGCATTATCCTCTTACATTCCTTCAACTCCCTTCATTAACTATCATGCATCCTCAACTATCCTTTTGCTTCTGATATTTCAAGACACGCCTATGAATTGGCTAACACTATCATCATGATGAGTCACCTTGAAAAATTTGTCTCTCTATCATAGAGACCATACTACACTCTTTCTGAGATCTTTGCAACCTCAACCGTAATACTGCATTGGCTTTAGGGTTTCTGGCTTGGCTTTCTGCGGGGGTGTGGGAAAAGCATTTGACTTACCGCAATGCTGCGCTAGTTTTAGGGTGCCTTTACAGGGATGCGAGAAACTCCTTGGGGCACATACTCTTTCTTCTCATAGCCTTCTCCACTCGCAATAGCTTCTTTAAACTGTGTAGTTGAATACAAAAAACTCATCTTACAAATTTGCACCTATCATCTGCAGACAAAAATCACAATTCAAGCAGTGCATCAGATTCACAGGTAATAAATTCAACATGTATTTACACAAGCATGACAAATTCAAAGTGGTATTTTACTCAGAATCAGATTCAAAGGTAATAAATTAACATGTATTTACACAAGCCTGAACGTCTTCTCCTGATATGTTATAATCTCTTTGATACCAGTACTAGGAGAACTAATAGCTCTAGCTTGCATGGAGTTCAGATTGACAGTGTAGAATGATGTTGGTGCAGAGCCTTCTATATGTGTGATAGTCTATGAGTCATCAATGTTATAATAATGACATTTTGACTGACATTGTCCTGAACCCTTGGTCAAGGATGAAAACACAAATGTTAAGCATTCTAGCTAAAGCCTCACCCTAGAGTTGTTTTGGTATACATTATCAAGTCTAATAGTCAATATTGCATACAATTAAAGTCATAAGTAATAGCATATTTTATCTTGGGTTCAAAACTACCTCTTTTAAGGAGCATAGCACTGGCCATTTTGAAATGGAGCCCATCTGCAATTGAAATATTCTAAATATAGCAGGCAGCTAATGTCTATATGACAAGGTTTAATTAGCTAGTTACTGGTTGTTTTCTCTCAAGACAAAGATATATGAAGTATGGTATTACCACTTATATGAATATCCAATCATTTCATTTTGATTATCTAAACAAGAATTAGATTAGATCAGCCAAATTCAAAGGCCATTGATCCTGAATATCTCATGGACATTGAAAAAAATGGATGGCCATCACCCATAATTGATATAATTCTATTTACATGTCAAAAACTAACAAGTGGCCAGTCCAATAATGTCAACTCCATATTCTTTAACATTGCTTTCTATGGAACATCCAATTCTACCCATATACAAAGTTTGACATGAGTAGTTGATTATATATATATATATATATATATATATATATATATATATATATATATATATATATATATATATATATATATATATATATATATATATATATATATTACTAAGGTCTAAGATGTGGTAATGCCTACAACTCTATATGTCCAAAATTTTATAGAGATCATTATTTTATCCATTAAACCAAATGGTACTTCTATAGAATGCTTCAATCTAACTTTCAGAGGAATATCCACTCTAATTAAATCTATAATTTAAAACCTTGAAGGTAGGTCACAAAGCTTCAAAATCAAGAAAGTAAATTCAAGACTAATCATGATAAAAAAAATGACTTACAATTGGATCTTTCAAGCAATATAATTGGCATAATTTTAATCCAACTCCAAAATCTTTCTAGCATCTTTTTACCAGTGTTTGGCCATATGGAGTGGTTCATAGGGAAAATTGATGCCATAGAATAGGAAAATATATTAATAAGGAAAAGATATTAATGTATAACAATTGGAAAAGTTTAAGGCAGATTTGATGCCATAAAAAAATAAACAGGGTTGAATTCTTTAGATACCTTTGGAGCTAAAAGTACAATCAAGTAATGTTAGATTTGGCTAGTAAATGATACTAGAATTTTAGAAAATTTTAGAAATAGATTAATGTGAGCTAAAGATGCAAATAAACCAATATGTGCCCAACATGCACTACACCCAAATTACAACAAACCAAGAAAATCATAGTCATCTGTCATTTAAAGTTAGCACCATAAAACCAAAAAAATATACACCTTATGATCAAAATGCCTTGATCTAGTTTTCTTGCTCACTCCCTCAAGGCATGTTGTCCATGAAACTTTTTTAGTGATCCCTGCGAGGGTAGAAATTTGTAAGAACATGGTGTGTTTGACCTAGTAATCAAATCCTACATATTATTGAACTATTGCAAATACCCTATATGTGGGTTATAATCTACTCTTGAATTAGTTCAAAACAAAAATTATAGAAAAAGAATAACTACTGCAATTTTTTAGTTCTTGTTTTGAAGGCCATTCTAGTGCATAGTAAAAGTTGTCCGCTCTGGCAGGAGCAAGAGATGACTGTAGACACAAAAACTCCATATATATATATATATATAAACCAACACAGATGAGAAGAAAGCTAAATACTTTTCACTGGAAAAGAATAAAATTTGTGCCAATAATCATCAGTGTTCAAGTCAACATAGTGCTTATGTAACCACTAATCTACAAAGACCACCCATTCAAAGGCCAATTTTTTTAAATGTGAACCAAAATTCCTAAGAATGTAAATTGATCCTTACCAAAATAACAATTTATGTGTCTAGTCAAAGATTGCAATAGAAAGAACTAGACAAAATCAAAAGGACATTGTATAATAATTGATATTAGCCATTATAAAAGTTTGTACTTGAAGAAAGATTAAGAATTTTTATGTATGAGGTGAAGAAACTAGGTTGAATTCATTCACCATTGCCTTTGAAATTCAAACATAAGATGACCTTTCATGAACAAGTATAAGATCTGCTAGAAATTGTTAAGTTAGGCTTTATTGTAATCTGGGTCTACATTGTTTATGGATATATTGTACAGTTCCGCTCTGATTATCTACAATAAACTAACTACACATTTATTAACAAAAATTGTGGAATAGCTATGAAACTTAGATTGTAGTTTAAGTTAATATGAAGTCTTCCAAATATATTTGTGATTTTCAAAACAATAATAGGACAATTACTTTGCATTGTAATTTTAATAGAGTATGTCAAGAGTCTAACTACAACTTTGCCCATTCCTCACCAAGCCAACAATGTTGAAAAGTAGCGGCAATATGTTTGATGAATGGAATAAACTGAGCAGTGGCAATAAGCCAACAATGTTGAAAAGTAGTGGCAATATGTTGGTTGAATGGAATAAACTAAGCAGCGGAAATATGTTGGATGAATGGATTAAAATGAGTAGTGGCAATATCTTGGGTGAATGGAGTAAACTATGCAATTGGCAGGTGCAAAGTCAAATTCCATAACCTTTGCTAGCATCCTCCTTGTCTGTGCTAAAATAGGCAGTTTGGAACAAAGTATGGACATCCATAAAAGCATAATGAAACAAGGATTTTTGTCAGATACTATAGTTGTAAATGCTTTCGTAAACATGTATGTAGAATGGGGAAGCATAGACAAGGTAGTGAATTATTTGATAGAATGCCTCAAAGAAATGTAGTCTCATTGAATGTCAGGTTGCAGGATATGCAAAAATGCATTTTTTAGAATGTTTTACAAACTTTCAAGCAAATGCAAGTGTCCTAAAGATTCCAATGTGTTGTAGTGGAAGCATAGACAAGGCACATGAACCACTATGCAAAATTTTATGAACAATAGAGGTATGAAGACCACTTCTAGTGGAAATTTGTTGAGTTACCAAGCAACCACTGTGAACACAATCACACCTCTTGCAACTTTTTGAAGCATAAATAACAATACTCACTTCCACTGAATATCTGAATGATCAAGAAACAACTTTGTCATACATATATGTATAAGTACCTTACCTTGCATCAACTTTTATCAACACCTTTGAAACTTACCTTGCATCAACAAACACCATTAACTTTGACACCAATGATGTGAAACCAATGATCAAAGAAGGATGTAGATGCATACCACTGTCACAAGCAACCACTATCATTAGCAAGGCACTTTTTCACTATCACAAGCAAGAAGTATAAGACCATAACTGTCATAGTTAGAGAATTGCAAATTGTCATTGTCGTACCAACTATTGTCACTGATCATTAATAGAATATTGTATTAGGCATACCATTTACTGTGCATTGACTATGATACTCCATCACTCCATTGTGTATAGTCAAGATGATACTTTCACTGTAATCCATATCAACTGTTAAGAATATGCAGACCTGTAGGTTATAATACAGGGACTCCAAGATGAATTGATAAGTCTTGAGAGAACCTATACAAACTTTGATTGACTTCCAAACCTATAGACACTTTTAAACCATCTTGATAATGCTATTTTACTCTTATGTAGGCTTCTTGGACTCTTTAGGATTCTCATGAAGACTTTCAACTTATACAAAGCTTATTTAGGAGTTTTAGAACCTTCATACATCTTAGACACATTTGTATTCTTTTTGTAATTATTATAGAATTTCACTTACTACCCATGATGTCTCTTTCCTCTGCATCTTGCTACTATTATTAGGTCTTACAATACCCTCATAAACCCTTAAATATCTTGTAGAGTTTCAAAATGTGTTTGACATTGATGCATGGGTCCTTCATGTCTTTTGGTATGGTTTTTGTAGGGTTTCCTAAACTTGTACAAGTCTTTGACAATGTTGACATACCTCTAGGTTCACTATGCAGACTCTAAACTACTGGTAGAGTTCTTTACTCTTGACAACTTCATTGGCATAGTTCAATAACCATGTCACCACCTTTGTCCATTTGTAGATCTCCTGATGATAGAGAAACTGTCCTCATATAGACTTGGAATATAGGGATGACCCTATCCAAGATTGTAGTTCTTCCTCAATTCTTTTTAGGGTTTCATAGTCCATTCATAGTTCAAAAACCTATGCATCTTTATACTAAGTTTCGGTGATGTTTGAACACTGTGCCCATAGTCTTTCAAGGATCTGCAATGACTTTATAGACATTGTGATATCTTCTATAGGTTTTCTTCTTCATCAGTTCCAAATCTCTTTTTCCTTGTGCATACTACCCATTGTCCCATATCAACCTACATGGACCCTTGTATGTCATTAAAACTTCACTATGCATGTTTCAACAATATTCACAACTTGCTCATTATCATGGAAGACTTGACACTATTAGTACAGGCTCAAGGTAACTCAAGGTAATGGAGATCTTTGGAATGACTCTACATCTTTATTATGATGACTCAATATTCTTGTACCTTGAACATGTTGCTATACTTGAAAGTTCTCTCAAAGGTTATGCATAACATGCACTTCACTGTGTTTGGCACTAGCCTTAAAAGTTTTAATGGCTTCTATAACTACACAAGATCTTAAGACACTATCCATAGTCTATGAGATCTTCATTAAATGAGAATAGAATTTTAGAATGAAATAAGAAGCATCCATCATACCAATACCTGAGACTACCCTTTATCCCTTGTAGAAATCTTTTGATCATTGTAGGCCTAGTTGATAACTCACAGTGACCTCTTCATACGTCCACTTTGGACTTTGAATGATCTTTCTACAAACCTTAGTGGGATCTTTACAAATATTTGCATAGGAGTAGGATAACCTTTCATAAGTCTGATAGAGGTTAAAGTTATACAGACCTTAACCTAGTTCACAGAGTGGTCTTCTTAAAATTTGATGGACCTGAATAGATACCACAAACTATTTTGATACCCTTTTGATGATCCTCTATTATACTTTTGCAAACCCCTTAATATTTTATAAAAAAATTATATAGCATCATAAAATTGTAAGAAAATAGAGGTATCAATACAAAACTCCACAAGATATCAATATAGTGTTTATGATTTCTTCCATCAAAGCATAAAGGATAGAGAAATTTTGTCAGATGTTGTAGTGGCAACTGTCCTGGTAGACATGAATGCAAAATGTGGAAATATAGACAAAGCACATGAACTATTTGACAAAATGCCTCAAAGAAATGTGGTCTCATGGATTGCAATGATTGTAGGATATGCACAAATTGAACTTTTTGAGAAGACTTTAGAATCTTTCAAGAAAATGCAATTGGTAGGTGTAAAGCTAGACTCCACAACCTTTGCCAGTATCCTCCCTGCTTGTGCCAAATGTGAGCTTTGGAACAAGGTATGGACATCCATCAAAGCATGAAGGATAGATGAATTTTGTCAGATGTTGTAGTTGCAACTACCCTGGTGCAAAATGTGGAACCATGGACAAGGCACATGAATTGTTTGATAGAATGCCTCAAAAAAATCCTATAAACAAGCTCCATAAACAACTAAATCCTAATAATTGAAGTATAGTGACATACCTTCCATGCTTCAGAAGCCTTCCAAGGAATCACAACTACAACTAACTGGAACAAAAATATTGTGCCAGTCAACTTATCAATCATTGCATCTACAACTGTAAGCTTAGGTTGTGGTAGACCTTTGCTCAT
The DNA here is from genome assembly GCA_027924645.1 of Cunninghamia lanceolata. Classification (NCBI taxonomy): domain Eukaryota; kingdom Viridiplantae; phylum Streptophyta; class Pinopsida; order Cupressales; family Cupressaceae; genus Cunninghamia; species Cunninghamia lanceolata. Next base: position 50,482 of record BSBN01002084.1, read on the forward strand.
GCCTAATTTTGTTTCATTACCTGCCAAGGGAAACTTGTCAAACTAGTTCTATTCACCTTTGATCATATCAAAACATGACATGTCCCAACCTTGTATCTCTTGTAATCATACAATCACACCTCTTGCAACTTTCTGAAGCATAAAACAATACTCACTTCCACTGAATATCTGAATGATCAAGAAACAACTTTGTCATACTTATATGTATAGGTACCTTACCTTGGATCAACTTTTATCAACACCTTTGCATCAAAAAACACCATTACCTTTGACACCAATGTTGTGCAACCAATGATCAAAGAAGGATGCAGATGCATACCACTGTCACAAGTAGCCACTATCATTAGCAAGCCACATTTTTACTGTCACAAGCAAGACGTATAAGACCATAACTGTCAAAGTTAGAGAATTGCAAACTGTCACTGTCATACCAACTATTGTCACTGATCATTGATAGAATACTATATTAGGCATACCATTTACTGTGCATTCACTATGAATATAGCAATCAAGTGTGCCACCAAGAGCAAGGTAAAGGACTGTGATAAAGTTTCTTAGGACTATGATAAGTTTTTGACTATGATGGAAGATCCAGTAACTTAAATAAGGACCATATAAAGGTTATAGTCAATAAAGACCTATCAACTACATTTAGGATTGCAAATAAAAGTAAAGAAATCCACAAAGACTTGTACATAGTCACAATTGAATTAAAAATATAGCTTTTCAAATCTACAATATCATTACAGTTACCAAGAAGGAAATCAACTTCAATAAGGGCAGTGACTCCATGGTAGTTATGAGGTAGTTAACCAAGATTTTTCATACATGCACAACGAGAGTAGAGTTTGCAATGTATGCGATAGTCATAGGTAGTTTTTTCATCAAAATAAGTTTTTTGAAACAATGATGAGTTCTTTAAAAGAAGATAGGATAAGGACATCAACTCGAGGACAGTCCTTACAAATGAAAGTTTTATGTATGGAATGGAAAATATATTGGTTTTATATGACAATATTTTTTGATTACAAGCATAAAAAATAAGGATATCCAATCCACAATCATTTGTGAGAACATGATGTTAGACTTAGGGTGAAGCAGTTGTGCAAAACTTTGTCCAATTTACACACTTAAATCCTCTTAGTGATTAGCAGTTTATTAAACATGAAACATAATGCATTCAAATCAAAAGCAGAAACTCATCAACACATAAGACACCAAGATTTTGATGTGGAAAACCCGGTTAAGGGAAAAACCACGGGGTGATTAACCCAAGAATGTATTCTTTGTTAGAAGAATAAGATAGTACAAAATGACACTTGCCTATTAGAGCTCATTGCCTGAGCACACTGCTCACAAGAGGCTCACTGCCTATAATAGTTTATACAAGAAAACTAGTTCCTTGAACTAATGAGAAGCATCCACATATGCTAAGATTCAGTTCCAGTTAAGCTCAATATACTGATCTGCTGCACTTCATTCTTACTCTCTTAGGTGCTACTATCCTGTTACATTTCGGACTTGTCTTACTGTCTTCGCACTGCTCTACTGCTTTTATTCACACAAATACAACACACCACACACCACTTCATACTGAAATCAATCTGGTATATATATCTGCACCAAGGATTTCATCCCCTTTCTAGTCGGCATCCAGAGTAGTCAATATTTATCCAAATTCTGATCTGTCGGCTGAATCCTTACTTATCAAGTGATGCATATCAAAGAGATACTTATAGGAGTCATCTAACAAGTCGGCCAATTTTGAATGATACCTTAATAATCTTGATCACCATCAAAATCTCATCCAGAATAGTGTTTGATGCTCTGCTGGTCAGTTCTTCCTCTGTCTGCTTTGCCAAATAGGACCCCAATACTTGAATGCTTATAACTCTTCACTCTTTCATCACTGGAGGCTCAAATCCTAGAATCTACTAGTCAAGGTATTCCTCTTGACTTCTCCAATTCTGCACTTTCCAAAGATACTTCCTCTTAGAGATCTGGACTTGACTATCGGACCTTGCCACACTCTGTTCTTGCTTACCGAACCACAACACTCTTCAATCTGACTTCTGGTATAGGTACACTATGTCCTGCGGATGTGTGGGATGAGCTTTGTTGCCATCAATGACAACAATTATGAAGCTCCAATGTGTCTCTTGCCAACAATCTCCCCCTTTGGCATTGATGGCAACACTTAGTGAAAAATGACTAAGTTTAATACTATACTCCCCCTTAGTTGATGTTCTCTTCTAATGTACATTTTTTTGAAGCTCCCCCTTAGCTAGATTCCACATTTTTCACTGTTCCTCACTCCCCCTTTGACATCAATGGCAAAGGGTACGGTCCGCACACCAAAATTCCAAAAATTGAACTATACTTAGCTGTATAAGTATATAAACAGGTTATACTTACATATACTGTAGTATGTCTGCAAAAGTTGTCTTCAACTGTACAACTTCTGTCGCCCAACTCTGCTTCATTCTGTCCAAAATTGAGATGTGACCACTCAACAGGAATGCAAAAGCTTCTTCCCTCTTTAGATCTGTCAGATCACTGGTTCAGGCTGTGGTATGAGCATCAGTTAGAGCCTCATGCATGGCCTCTAACCTAGGGATAATGATTCTTCTAAGTTCATTCAACCTACTTATTCTATTTTTCTTCTCCTTCTCAAGTTTCTTCATTTCATTTATGACTGCAATAGTCTGACACTCTTGATTTACTATGGAGGAGGATAGAGGATCAAAACTTTGAGATAAACTTAATAGTTTATCCTGTTGCTCTTTTACCTTCTTCTCAATGTCCTTGGCCACTTTAGGCCAGGATAAACAAACTTTGTAAATATCAGTGCCATCTTTGAGAGCATTTTCTAAGCTCTTCAACCCAATATTCATAACTCCCCTATCATTGGTTATTAACCCTGGTACTTCTGATAATCTTTTTACCAAAAACTCTTTCTGAACCTTATCTTCTGCTAACTTCTCTAATGAATCAAAGTGTGTGCTAACACTATTTACTAGAGATTTGAGATTACCAGATGAGGAGGTTGAGGGATCCTTCTGAAAATATGACATGATCTTTTCCAGTACATCGGATGCAATGTATATGATCTTGCAATCCTCCATGTGAGACTTTAGGAGTTTTTCTTTTGCTTTTGCTGAAGTAAAGGATGCTAGCTTTATGGTTTGAACCGGGGAGAGGGAGTCAAAATTAAGCAGTCCTTGAAGAAGTTCCAGTTCATCAAATTCCATCATCTCCTTGGTTAAGAATTCTTCTACTGCTTCTGCTGTGTCTCTTGCCGGTGACAGGGTTTTGTCCCCTTCTGCAGCCTTACCACTATCATCTGTGGCCTTTTCTGTTGGAATTTTCTCTTCTTCTACAACCTTACAACTGACATCTTCTTTTTGCTTCTCTTCTGCTTCTTGACTGATTACTCTTTCTTCTCCTTTAGATCCAGAATCTGCAGGGGAAACCAGAGGAGAGATGTTTGCTTGTTCATGGATCTCCTCTTCCGGAGCAGTGAATTCTAAGTCCTTATCCTTTTCCTTTACCTCTTCTGCTACCATCTTAGTAGATTCTTCTTTGTTATCCATTCCTGAGGGATCATTACCTAAATCCTCTATAACAGGAATATTGAATCTTTTGTAGGCATTCTGCGGGATTTCTTCTATTTCTTTTGCCACTTAATTAGTTTCTCCAAGCATGACCTGATTCATTCTAGCCTTACTCCAAAACTCATCCTTGCAATCTTTGAAGATCATATCCATTTGTTTCAGAGTAATTGAAGGATAGAGCTGAATAGCTATTTGTTCTCTAATCTCTAAGTCCTTAGCCTTGGCATTTTCCTTTCTCATTTCAAGTTCCTTTTCTAAACTTTTAGGAATTAGAGAAATTATTTCAATAAAAGCTTTATTGTATATGTTCGAGTACTTAACAGTGGCTTCCTCCAAGATTTTTCTATCTGCATCATTATATGCATCATAAAATTCTGTTATTGGTTGCAGGTTCCCATCCATAGTAACTGCTTTGACTACATCATCTAAGGATAGAGTGGGCCTTTCAACAAACTCTTCTGTCTCTACTTTCTTGTCTTCACCGCATACTTTCTTTTTCTTTTTGATCTTCTTTACCTGCTCATCTAACTCAATCTCTTCATCATCCTTCTGACTAATGTAAGACTTTGTGGCCCTTGTCTTAGTTCTTTTCTCTACTTTATCGGATGATTTTGCTTCCGGTTTTGATGCTTTTGAGCTTTTAGCAGTTGTAGGAGCAGAGGTCTTAGAGGATCTAGTCTGGGAGGGGACTTCCACCGGAGCACCTTCTTTCTTTACTTTTTCTTTTTCTTTCTCTGCCCTTTCTATCTTTTCTCTGTTTGTATCAAGTGCCTCCTTGGATATCCCAAATTTCTTAGCGACTTCTTCAACTTCCCTTCTTACTTTCCTCTTTGTCTCTAGTTGTCTAAGTTCTACATGAATCTTTACACTCAAGTCTTCAAAGGTTCCAAACCTTTCTGCCTTGGAATCCTTGGGCTGACTTAGCATGTGCTGAACATGCAGCTCCACAAATTTCTAATCCACTTCATACCCCATAGGCATGATCCACATTGTTCTTGGTTCCACTTCCTCCATTAGGCATTGATCAGTGTCAACCATGAAACATATTGTATCTTTGTACTTCTCAACCAATGATTGGGGAATTCTTTCTCTGGTTTGCATCATATTTTGAAAGTTCTTGAAGTAACCCCATAGAGCTATATTTCTAGCCTTAGCATCCCCAAGACCATGCAAGTAATTTCTGATTTGAATTACAACAGGTCTATCATTCTGCCATACCCAACCACTGGATCGGGGCAGGTCATTCATAAAGTAGAAAAATAAACATAATATTAGTCCACCATATTTAAAAGAGTTCTTTTTGTCCTTCTTTATCTTTTGTAAGTTTTCCATTAGTTGGCTCAGAAGGAGTTCACAGAGATCATAATCTGCATTCTTTCTCAACATCTCATAAGTAGTATACACAGCAGTTCTAGATATTGAATTCTCCCTATTGGAGTGATATATCTTGTAGCCAATTATCATAGATGCAAACTTGATATCTGGATCAGTGATATCTTCTATGGTCATTGCTCTCTTATCAAATTTTGATTTGGTGGCCTCAGTCACAGTTTGGTTTATGATAGATTTGAGAACAGGTAACCCTCTGGAAGAGTGCAAACCGGTTACTACCTTAATTGCATCCTTGGTGATCTTGAATGGTCTATTCAACCATAAGAAGTTATCATGCACTCTGCTCAACACATACCGGACCCACTCATCTTCTTCAAAATAGGGGAAATGGATGTACTGACCGAAATGTTTTTCCCGGATGGTCTTATACTGAGGTTTTAGTTCAAATGAATCATCTATTAGTTCCTTGTGGTAGATGTCCATCAGCTTGGATTCACCAAAGTCTTCAATGTTTGCATGAATGTAAACCCTAACGTCTTCTACATGCAAAACCCATGTGGAATGCTGGAAAATACTCCTAAGGGATCCACTTCTAGAGATTTGTAGGGACGTTTCTTAAACTTGGGGTGAGGTCTATCAGAGATCTTTACAACATTTAGAGTAGACATCTTAAAGATTCAGAGAAAGTTTGATCAAGAGTGAAAAATACCTTTTTGCGCTTCTAGGTTTCACAGGATGATCTGGATCATATTGCTGGAAGAATTGTCTTTTGTGATTGATCTTTGAGAGACTTGAGACAATTTGTTTGCAGAGCTCTTTTTCTCTTCTTCTCGAGTGCGAATGTGTAAATGACAATCAAATGAACCCTTTTATCTCTGAGCAAACCCTAATTCCATATTGCAATAAATGTGCATCTTAAGTTATTTCGGTTGCTCTGTTCTCCTTGTCCTGAGAAATTTTTTTGGATCACTAAAATGCACTTAAAGTTACTCTTGGTGGATAATAACAAATTATCTTACTTTCCCCAAACACTTGATCTATCCACAGAACAAAATGCCTCGAATTTGAATCATACCAGATTTAACTGTGATAATCCTATTTTACCGGATGACTATTAAACTAGATCAATCTTGGAAGATTAAACTCTTCAAATCTTCCTGCGGATCTTCCATATCTTTACCAAGATTTCTTTTAGATGTTTCTCTAAGAAGCCTTTTATTCTGCAACTTCCCATGTGCCAATTTCAGGCACCAATTAACTGGTTGGGGGAAAATGTTTTTCCTTGTGTCTCCCCTGAGCTAGAGCTCACTTTTTAATTTCTGAAAGGAATATCAACACCAGATTTTGGTGTGGATCCATCCCCTACATTATCTATACTTCTCTTCACCCAAATCTTGTTCATCTCACTTTTAACTTCATCCACATTCACTATTCCTTTTCCTTTGTTTTGATTCTGATTATAATGCACCGGACCCCTTTTGTCTTGTTTCTTGCTTCTACAAAATTTGGCAATATGATCGGATCTATTGCAATTATGGCAAGTAACATTTCTTTGCATATTTGAATGATATCCTCTTGATCTACATTGTTTAGCCATATGTCCCATTCTATTGCATGCAAAGAATCTACCATTGAATGAATTGTTCATTTGCATATTTCTGCATTCATGAGATTTGTGATCATACCTTTTGTAGTTAAAACACTGTCTGGAGAAGGATGTATTTGTCTGGTTCATTCTCTTTCTGCACTCATTAGCTTTATGACCAAAGTTATTGCAGTTGTGGCAGTATCCATTGAATGATGGATATCTTTGAGCATTAGGTTGCCTTATCGAAGGTCTTCTAGGCCTGTTCCTTGGATTTCCTAATCCAAAATTCTTCTGACCGGATCCAGAGCTTTCACCTTTCTCATATCCCAAGCCACTCTTGTCATCTACCCTCTTTTGGCTTTCAAGAAGAACTTCAAGTTGAGCAGAACTTATCTTGAATTTCTCTTTGTATTCATTTACTATTTAAAGATCTTTTTTAAGAGTATTACTTTGATCCTCAAGTTTTTCTTCATTATCTCTAGCATCTTCAAGATCAGATTCTAGATGTCTGATTATTCTATCCATTTTGTGGTAGTCTTTTAACTTTTCCTTGAGAGATTGTCTTAGATCATCTTCAATTTTTCTTTTCTCTTCAATTTCTTGGGTGAATTTCATAACTCCTGATTCCATTTCATGTCTTACCATAATGACCTCTTTTGATAACTTTTCACATAACATGGTTTTCTCCTTTAGATCTTCATTTGTACCATTGTCTTCACTTTGACTTGCCAATTGCTAAAGTAGATCTTTTCTCTTTTTCATAGAGATACTCAGTTTCCCTTTTAGTTCATTTATGAAATCATCAGCTTGTTTGAGTCTTTCCTTCAATTCATTGACTTCAGAGTTTGATTCCTCAAGATCATCTAGGGCAGACTGAAGTTGTTGCCTCATACCATACACATCCATTTGAGTTCCCAGATCTTCCTCAAGCTGTTAGGCTTTGTTAGGAGGAACTTAGCTCTGATACCATTTGTTGGACTTAGGGCACACAACTGAGAGGGGGGTGAATTAGTTGTGCAAAACTTTCTCCAATTTACACACTTAAATCCTCTTAGTGATTAGCAGTTTATTAAACATGAAACATAATGCATTCAAATCAAAAGCAAAAACTCATCAACACATAAGACACCAAGATTCTGATGTGGAAAACCCGGTTAAGGGAAAAACCACAGGGTGATTAACCCAAGAATGTATTCTCTATTAGAAGAATAAGATAGTACAAAATGCTACTTGCCTATTAGGGCTCACTGCTTGAGCACACTGCTCACAAGAGGCTTACTGCCTACAATAGTTTATACAAGAAAATTAGTTACTTGAACTGATGAGAAGCATCCACATATGCTAAGATTCAGTTCCGATTAAGCTTAATATACTGATTTGCTGCACTTCATTCTTACTCTCTTAGGTGCTACTATCCTGTTACATTCCGGACCTGTCTTACTATCTTTGCACTGCTCTACTACTTTTATTCGCACAAATACAACACACCACACACCACTTCATACCGAAATCAATCTGGTATATATATCTGCACCAAGGATTTCATCCACTTTCTAGTCGGCATCCGAAGTAGTCAATATTTATCCAAATTCTGATCTGTAGGCTGAATCCTTACTTATCAAGTGATGTGTATCAAAGAGATACTTATAGGAGTCATCTAACAAGTCAGCCAATTTTGAATGATACCTTAATAATCTTGATCACCATCAAAATCTCATCTGGAATAGTGTCTGATGCTTTGCCGGTCAGTTCTTCCTGTCTACTTTGCCAAACAGGACCCCAATACTTGAATGCTTATAACTCTTCACTCTTTCATCACCAGAGGCTCAAATCCTGGAATCTACCAGTCAAGGTATTCCGCTTGACTTCCCCAAGTCTACACTTTCTAAAGATACTTCCTCTTAGAGATCCGGACCGGACTATCAGACCTTGCCACAACACTCTGTTCTTGCTTACTGGACCACAACACTCTTCAATCTGACTTCCAGTATAGGTACACTATGTCCTGCGGATGTGTGGGATGAACTTTGTTGCCATCAATGACAACAATCATGAAGTTCCAATGTGTCTATTGCCAACACATGAGTCATAGTGGAGCACAACCAAAGGAGGTAGATTTGAAGACTTGTTCTAAGACCATGATGATTCAATAAAAGGGGTAGACTAAAGAGGCTTTCCATGACAATTTAGAAAAGACAATCATCATAAGGGAAGTCTTCTGCAATGAACAAAAGGGATAGTTTGGCAACAATAGAGAACTCAATCATAGAAGACCAAAGGGCAAATTGGTGATGGTAAGGTTGCAAATGACAAAGGATAATGAAAATGTCAAGTTGAGTGTAGTCTTAAATACAAGTAGGACAATCCTTAGTATGATGAAGGAAAGAACAATAGGGGCAGAACTTAAGAAGTTAGCGAGCAATCATACAAATTGTAGGCAGGAATGAACCTTCACTACCTTGAAGGTAGGAATGCAGTCACTTGATATTGTCATTCAAAAGGTAGAGGACTGTGTCATCTTGTCATGCTTGGGTAATCTAGGAAGCAGTGAGGAGTAACCCTAGGGGTTTTATGCTATCAAACATTACACAGTGAGTAAGTCACTATGGAAATCATGCATGGTACAATCCTTTAGTGGAACGGTTTAAAGCTTGATGAACTCTTTTTAGGGCAACCAAAGGTTCTTTGGAGATGGATCTTGTTCTTTTTCAAATGGCTATAGTAGAGCATATGAAGAAATAAACTAGATGAGAGGTAATAGGGTACAAACACAGTGTTTATGAGTTGTGACCTCATTTCCACATTTGTCATCATGGTGTGACCATTAAAGAATATAAATAATGAAAACAATGACCTCCTTACAAATAATGGACTATGCAAATAGTCGAAACATGTACTAGGGTTCTTAGACCTAGTTCTCAAGACCAAAGAGCACACATAAAATTCCATGGGCATTGGTTATAGAGAACATAAAATCAAATGATAGAGATACCAGTTGAATGTTGTGAATGTGAAATTAGATTCCAGTAGGCAAGGCATTTGCAAATTAAGGATTCTTGGGTTACCAAAACATACATCATGAAATTCAGTCATTATCTACTCATAATCATCATATCAAAGGCAGAATGATGCAAATCCTACCAGAAAGCTGTTGTGGGAGTACAAAAAATGAGACAGTTGGAAAAGGAATGTTTCAAAAACAAGTTAAGGTATCCAATGTTTCATTGTTTTCCATGTTAACTATGATTTTTTTGAAATTGGAGTTAAGTTTCTTTTATTTTCTTCAACTCAAACACATAATGACTTGTTTGTTCCATCCTCTATTTTTGATTGGTTAATTGAGGAAGTTAATAGTTCCCCAGGCTCCTTGGAGCACTAAACAATGGCTCCTATCCCTAACAAATGCAAAGTCAAAACCCACATACACACTAGCCCAACATTTCATCCTGGGTGGCTATTGTAAAAGCCCATCCCAATACCATTGCACCATGCCACGAATGTCATATTTTGTTAATGTTAAGCACTAAAAATAAATTCAATAAATATCTGAATGGAGTAAAGATTCTCTATCAAATCAATAGCAGAATCATTTATTAAACTTCAAGTTTTAGTTCCAATTTATATTGATTGTGAAATTGTTGGAATAGAATATTTCCCTGAATGTTGGGAGTCAAACTTTTGAAGCAAAATTTATTTTTGACAATATGCAGCTTAGACACAATATTGAACATAATTGAGTAGCATGTTCAAGAAACCTATGCTTGGAAAAAATCAGTGCCAAAATAGTGTAGAATGTTTTAGAGAGGCTTGGCAAAATTATTTAACAGAATACTGTGGATCGTGCAACCTACACCAGTCAAATTTCTTACCAAATTTGAGTTGAATGCTCCAAAGATTTGTGCATAGAAATAATTTTTAAACAGATTTTTGTGCATAATTATTTACTAGGTTTTTGTGTAAATCTCTAGAAAACTATGCTTAGCCAAGTATAAACAATAGACCAGGGTAAAGAAGCCCTAACAATAGTGGCTAGTGATAGGAATAGTCAAGCTCAAAATTTCACTCACTTCATATAAAGCACACAAAATTTCTTTAATATTAAATAAAATACGCTTACCTTTCCATTGTTTCTATGCAACATAGGCTACTTAGGTTGCGCTTCTTCAATGAAAACAATTGTATGAAGAAAATAAGTGTAAATTTTAAGCACATTTCGACAGGAGCTTATCCGATCATGTAGAGATGGACTGTCAGAAGTAAAATGAGAGGAAAGTGTCATTATATTTAGAAGCAGGATGTTAAAATTGGATCTGAGGCTTTTGATAAAGTATCCTTTGGCCAAGGGTTGGATAAATTAGAATCCTTTAACAAGAGAGTACGTTTGATCAAATAGTTGTTTCTCCTCCACACAAAAATAGATCCTTATCAGCCAGGTCAAATGCCACCCTTGAGTCAATAAGGGTGCAGTTTGGTGGTTAAGTTGCTCAGTTGTAGTGGCGGCGACCAGAATTTAAACCCCCACTGGGCCAACGAGCTCATAGGCATTACGCCTTCGCTGGGCTAACGAGCTCACAGGTTTGAAGTGTTCTTGCTAGGGGATGAGGTCCCCCGTGTTGTGGCCTCACTAGTTCATTGCTCTAGGCAAAATCATTCACATGGAGCCAAAGGGTGTGTTGCACCAGTGTCGCCGATCACATTGAAAAGTTTACCAGGTGCATTATCTTTAAAAAGAAAATGCCACCCCTGGAAAATGTAGAGCACACTATATAAACCAAAACCTAACTATAAACCAATATATAGTGGCTAATAAACTAAAGATGATTACATGGTACAACCAAAAAGAGCATTAAATAATGGTAGTTTATTTATTACCATCTATATGTTTTTAAAGATCATCTAGCAAAGCAAATTTATAGATTAAAAATGCTGGAAAGAAGTAGGATTTGAATGCTTATTCAACAACCCTCATTTGTCAAGAGAACTTGAAATTTTTCAAAAATTATTGGAGACAGTGAAAAAGTATAGGAATCCAACCCTTGACAAGCTCGTCTATTTTTGAGCACGTCCAATTCAACATAATTTATTCACATAATGTCTAAAAACTCAAATGGGCATTAGTTGAAATAGTAGAATCCCCAAAAAGCCCAATACCATGAAAGCTTCTCTAAGAACTTCATGACCAAAACACTCAAATGGGGAAAAATGAAATTGAATGCTCAACACACCCAAATGTAAACAAAGAAACAAACAAAAAACCATGGAAGCTTCTCCATTTGACTTATAGCTCAGATGGGCATAACTCATATTGAATACCCAACAAATGAAAAAACATGAAAAATTCTCCATCTACAACATGATTGACAAATTCTAATCAACATAGCTACAATTGAATACTAGACACGCCCAACAAAGTTTGTCCTAAAAAAAACTCAATTAAATTCTGACTGGTAGAAAAAGGCAAATGAGCATAACTAAAATAGAGTACCAAACACAACAAAAAATTATAGTTTAAAAAATGCATGAATACCAAGCCTTCTAGTAAGGTTCCTCGATAATTGAATGCAATGCATCTGGCCATGCCCTTCTCCAGAAACTCTTCTATCACTTCCGATAAATCCCTTGAAATGGGTCTGCCCAAAACAAAATTTAACAAAATACAATAAAATTAACATCTTCAAGTGATTGTGTTCCAATTCATCAATGCAAAAAGAGGGACATCAATGAGCCTTACCTATTTTTGAGCACATCCAATTCAACTGCTATACAACACATCCAATTCAATAATGTCTTGAGCGTAGAGGCAGTCTTCTTCATCCAGCACATCTTCCAAGTCTTTGAGAGTATCAGGAATTACAAAGCGAGGAACCATGACTCTTCTCTGTCAATTCTTGATCAGTTTAGGATGATATAGGGGTTTCTTTTGTTTGAATTATTTTTCATTGAAAAAATTTCCCTCTCTTTCTACTTTTTATTTGTGTGACTAATTATTTAGTCATTTATAGCTGTGTTTTTACCCACCATTAAATTAGTCACTTATAGCTGTGTTGCAAAAAATGACTAGAATTTAATCATTTTTAGTTGTCATGACTAAAAGTTTTAGTCACGCAGTCATTTATTTGCCAAAATTCTACTAGTGGGAGCACACACTCTTTTTCTATTCCATTGGCTATCTATGGAGGTTAGAAGATTGAAACATGGGCTTGATTGAGGCAAGCTCCCAAATAGCCCAACAATTTTTCTTGGTCTTGGCATTGCGCAAGTTGAGGAAAATGATTCAAACATGTGAGAGTTTGTTCTTTCTTTCCTCTCTTTTTGACATTTATTTCCTTTATCAAATGTCTTATTTAGATGATTCCTAGATGGATTGTATGATTGGATACTCATTTTAGCTTTCGATGCAAACTAGGTGAGGTTACAAGCTTTTCTTTGATTGTATAGTATGGACTTGTGAAGTTTTTGTGGTATTTGGATGACAGTGCTATGCAAAGACATCCTTGCGATGCATTAATGTCTGAGGCCAAGGCTTCCTTGTTTTGGTGCCAAGTTCATATCTTTTTCTTGTTTCTTGTGAACTACATTCACTTCTGTAAAATCATTTCTTGATTTCTAGAAATTATAATTTTTCTATTGTTATTAAATGAGTTTCTCCTTATTGAAACTATTGAGTTTTGAAGTGTAGAACCAAATCAGACCTAGCTGGGTTAATCTGCTCTTCTCGATTGGACAACAATAGAATAATCTTCCTAGAAACTGGTTAGGCCTTAATGTATGTGTATATTTTATTTCTAGTTAGATTAGATTGTTTAATCTCTATTAGATTTCAAATTTTATACACTATACTTATAATAAACTAAGATAATTTATTGATCCAATATTGAAACATTATATAACTATCTCAAGATAAATCTTAACTATTACAAACAAAAATACAAGACAAGATTAGAAATTTTTTTCCTACATTTAATAAGTTATATAAGTACATTTAAAAATTAAAACCTATCTTCCAAGGATTATTTAATCAATTTTTATTGTTGCAAATATGTGCCTAAGTGGTGTTGTCATTGATGTCAACATATCCTTGTTTCCATTGGCGTCACCTATATCCTATACTGTTGTCTGTATAGAAGACCAGATTATTGAGGATATTGGGAAAATTAATGACAATCAATGCATATGAATCATATGGCTATGTAGATGATTGTTATAGGTTGTTCCAGTTAAGAATTGAGAAGTCCACATGAAGATTTGAAGAAGTTATGGCCAGTAGAACTGGATTTTGCAGTATTCAGAAGAGACAGTGTAATAGTAAGTTGGTCCAGATTGCTTCGCAGTGAAATATTATGGTCTAAGGATCTAAAGGCATGTTTGGGAAGTTAGTGTGTATCATCAACTCTAGTGGTTCATGGTTTGGAGGTCTGCAAGCTATCTTTCTAGTTTGACAGTCATGGCAAATAGTGTTCTTAAGGTTCCAGAGGAAGATATAAATGATTTTGGTAAATTGGTTTAGAGTGAATATTATTGGTGAATTTAATGTGCTTGTGGAGGTCTCTGGATTGTTGGCTACTGTGTTGAAGGTCTGCATTGAAGTTTGAGTTTGTTGATTGAAGATTTCTTCTTTGACATTGATGTTCTTCCCAGTCTTGGCTGACCGGATGTTCCTGGCATGTTGCGGATGATCTAAAGAGCATTTTATGAAGCATGGTATGTTAATGGAGGAAGTTTCAAGTCTCAGCTATGTTTGGCTGATAGTGTAAAGATATGCATTAAGTTTAGCCAACCTTGTTGTTCATTCCAAGGTTGATGAAGTGTATAAATACTTGTTGAAGAGTTGTGAAAAATTATCTTGGTATGAAATGAATTAAATTTGAAGAAAGGATCAAAAGAAGAGGAGTAAAGGGAGTATAGAGTGAAGAGTTAGTGAAGAAGAATTTGAAGATAGGAGCAGAAGTTTTTGTGAGCCTTCAAAGGAACTGATTCAGGCATGAATGTAGATGCTATTTCTTAGTTCATTATCTTTGTGTAAATCATAATTTCTTATAGGAAGTGAGCCTCTTCTTGAGCAGTGAGCTCTGGGCAGTGCGCCTGAAGGCACATGCTTCTATTTTCTTAAGTACTTTTAACAGGGTATGCATTTTTGTGGGTTAACCCCCACCATGGTTTTTCCCTTAACTGGGTTTTCCACGTCAAAATTCTAGTGTTGTGTGTTCATGTTGTTTCTACTCATTTGTTGATTTATGCTTAAATATTTACATCATTAATCTGGTTGTAAATTAAGAAAGAAGATTTAAAAGTTTAGAAAAGGTTAAAGTTTAGGGATAAACGATTCACTCCCCCTCTTAGTTGTCTAGACTAATTCCAACAATTGATATCAGAGCCAAGTTCCTCTAAAAGGAGCTTAACCACCCGAGGAGATCTAGGATGTTGACTTACAAGAAGGATAGTCCAAGATTCGATGGAACAAATTACTTTGTTTGGAAGAATCGCATGGAATGTTATTTACAATGCATGGGTGATGCTTATTGGTTAATAACCAAAGATAAGTATGAACCTTCAGAGAAAGGTCCTTCAACTCTAGATGAACTCAAGGATGCTGAAAATAACCTTCGAGCTAAAGAAGCCTTGTTGAGTGCCCTGATTGATTTAGAAATGACAAATGTTTTTGGACTAAAAACTGCTCATGAAATCTGGGAGAAGTTGGAGAATCTATATGAAGGAGATAAATATGTCAAATGTGCCAAACTATAAAGTCTGAGAGGAAAATTTGAAAATATGAGATGATTGAAGATGAAAACATCACAATCTACATGCAAAAGATAAACGAACTTGTGTGTGGGATCAGGTGTGTTGGCAGAACCTTGGAAGAATCAGAGATTGTGGCAAAAGTGCTTAGATCTTTGCCTAATTCATACAAACATAAGGTTGCTGCTATAGAGGAGATCAGGACTGTCTCAGATGTTACAAGAGATCACCTGGTTGGCAAAATTTTAGCTTTTGAATTGAGTGAATTTGGTGATTCTCTTTCTAAGTTTGAATCTACATTCAAAGCCAGTGTATATGGAAAACAAAGATATGATCCAGGTGAAAGCTCTTTTGCAAGATCAAATAGATTTGTGAAGACAAGAAAGGATCTTGAAGATGTTGAAATAGAAACTATAGATCTTGAATCTCTTATTACTAGAAGAATGCCAGGAGGATCCAGTAAGTATGAGGGAAAATTACCACTCAAATGTTTTGCTTGTAATAAGATTGGTCATTTTGCCTCAAGATGTGCGGAGAGCTTTTCAAAACCAAACCCTAATAGGTACAAGGGTCAGAAGAAATTTTACTATGTCCAAGAAGATGGAGAAGAAGGGATCACGGATGATGAATCTGATCATGGAGGTTCCTTTGAAAATGATTGGGTGTTCATTGCTAACAAAGACAAAGATTCAGTGTCTAATGAATCTTCTAGCTATGCAAATATGGAAGGTGCCTTGGTTGCTCAGGTTATTGAAAAAGATGAATGGGTGATTGATAGTGGATGTTCTCATCATATGACTAGTGACAAGAGTAAGTTTGTGAGTTTCAAGTGGAAGGAATTGATTTTGAAGAAACTTTTGCTCCGGTGGCAAAGATAGAGGCAATTAGATTATTTCTTGCGTTTGCTACCTTCAGAGATTTTAAAGTATATTAGATGGATGTCAAATCCGCATTTCTAAATGGAGATTTGGAGGAAGAAGTCTACATTGAGCAACCGAAAGGATTTCAGTTGCTTGATCAGGGAGATATGGTTTGTAGACTGAGAAAAGCCTTGTATGGACTCAAGCAAGCTCCAAGAGCCTGGTATGCTAGATTGGATAAGCATTTGCTTAAGCTAGGATTTAGGAAAGGAAAGGTACTGCTTATAGTAATCTGTACTTCAAGATTAATCATGAGGACATTCTAATTGTTGAGGTCTTTGTTGATGATATCATTTTTGGTGGAAATGAAGGCATGTGGAAAGTATTTGCTGATCAGATGAAAAGTAGTTTGAGATGTCAATATTTGGCGAGATGACTTTCTTCCTAGGTCTGCAAATTGTTCAGTCAAATAAAGGTATTTTCATATCTCAGTCCAAGTATGTGAAAGATTTGTTGAAGAAGTTTGGAATGGAAGATTCAAACCCAGTAGGTACACCTATGGTAACTGGATGCAAGCTAAGAAAATATGATGACTCCCCCAAGGAAAATCAGAAAAGGTATAGATCAATGATTTGAGGATTACTCTATCTGACTCAGACCAGACCTGACATCATGAATGCAGTTGGACTTGTTGCCAGATTTCAAGCTGATCCAAAAGAATCCCATGTTATGGCAGCCAAAATAATTTTTAGATATCTCAAGGGGACAATTGATTATGGACTGTGGTATCCAAAGGACAATGACTTCACTCTTCATGCATATACAGATGCTGGTTGGGCAGGAGATGTGGATGATAGAAAAAGTACTAGTGGTGGTGCATTCTTCTTAGGGAGAAGATTGCTCTCTTGGATAAGCAAAAATTAAGAGGCAATATCTTTGTCTACTAGAGAGGTAGAGTATATAGCAGTAACAAATAATTACATACTCAGGTTCTGTGGATGAAGCAAATGTTGAAGGACATTAGAATTGTGTTTGAGGAGCCAGTCACAATTTTTTGTGATAATTCTAGTGCAATAAGCATCTCAAAGAATCCGGTATTGCATTCAAAGACAAAACATAGATCTATCAGGTTTCATTTCTTGAGAGAGAAGGTAAATGAGAATGAAGTCAAGTTGGAGTTTGTGCCTTCCAAAGATCAAATAGTAGATATCTTCACTAAGCCTCTTCCCAAGGATACTTTTGAGTATCTCAGAGAGAAGTTAGGGGTTATTACCCCTCCTGATAAGAACTGAGATGCACTTATGTGCATCAGTCCAGTGGAATTCTTAAACATATCTTGAGATTCAGATTGATGTTGAGAAGATACTACTCTAAGGAGTAGTCAGTATGCAAATGTTGGAGATTAGTATGAAATAAAAAGGGGAAGAAAAGATAGTAAATATGTGCCCTTTGCCATTGATGTGAAAGGGGGAGAGAAGTCATGTGAAGAACTTGGAAGTGAATAGTTATTGGTGAATGGGGGAGTAGTGAAGAAAATAGTTGCAGGTGTGATAAGAGAAAGGGGGAGAAGTTCTTGTCTTGATGGTTGAATTCAGTTTTTCACATCATATGTTGCCATCAATGACAAAGGGGGAGATTGTTGTAAATATGTGCCTAAGTGGTGTTGTTATTGATGTCAACATATCCTTGTTGCCATTGGTGTCAACTGTATGCTATATTGTTGTCTGTATAGAGGACCAGATTGTTGAGGATATTAAGAAAATTAATGACAATCAATTCATACAGAACATATGGTTGTGTAGAGAATTGTCAGAGGTTGCTCCAGTTAAGAATTGAGAAGTCTGCATGAAGATTTGAAGAAGTTATGGTCATTTGAGTAGAACCAGATTTTGCAGTATTCAGAAGAGACAGTGTGACAGTAAGTTGGTCCGGATTTCTTTGCAGTGAAATATTATGGTTTGTGGATCTGAAGGCATGTTTGGGAAGTTAGTGTGTATCATCAACTCCGGTGGTTCATGGTATGGAGGTCCGCAATCTATCTTTCTAGTTTGACAGTCATGGTAGATAGTGTTCTTGAGGTTCTGGAGGAAGATACAAATGACTCTAGTAATTTGGTTTAGAATGAATGTTATTGGTGAATTTAATGTGCTTGTGGAGGTCTTTGGATCGTGTGGCTACTATGTTGAAGATCCACATTGAATTTTGAGTTTGTTGACTGAAGATTTTTTCTTTAAGGTTGACGTTCTTCCCAGTCTTGGCCGATCAGATGTTCCTGGCCTATTGCGGATGATCTAAAGAACATTTTATGAAATGGTATATTAATGGAGGAAGTTTCAAGTCTTAGCTATGTTTGGCCGATAGTGTAAAGATCCATGTTAAGTTTAGCCGACCTTGTTGATCATTCCAAGGTTGATGAAGTGTATAAATACTTGTTGAAGAGTTGTGGAAAATCATCTTGGTATGAAATGAATTAAATCTAAAGAAAGAATCAAAAGTAGAGTAGAGAAGAAGAGGAGCAAAGGGAGTATAGAGTGAAGAGTCAGTGAAGAAGAATTTGAAGATAGGAGTAGAAGTTTTTGTGAGCCTTCAAAGGGACTAATTCAGGCATGAATGTAGATGCTATTTCTTAGTTCATTATTTCTGTGTAAATCATAATTTCTTATAGGAAGTGAGCCTCTTCTTGGGTAGTGAGCTTTGGGCAGTGCACCCGAAGGCATGTGCCTTCTATTTTCTTAAGTACTTTTAATAGGGTACACATTTTTGTGGGTTAACCCCCACCATGGTTTTTCTCTTAACTTGGTTTTCCACGTCAAAATTCTGGTGTTGTGTGTTCATGTTGTTTCTACTCAGGTGTTGATTTATGCTTAAATGTTTACATCATTAATCTAGTTGTAAATTAAGAAAGAAGATTTAAAAGTTTAGAAAACGTTAAAGTTTAGGGAAAACTGATTCACCCCCCCCCCCTCTCAGTTGTCTAGACTAATTCCAACATTTATAATTAGCATTGATTTTCCTAATTTTGAGGCCAAAAAAATGAGTGTCCATTTAATAGAAAGATAATTATTTATTGATTAGGATTTTAGAAAATGATCACAATGGTTGAAAGAAGAGCACATATGTAGCTTAAAAAAAGAGATAATTTCTTTAGAGATCATAACCTTTGAAAAATTGAACACTATTATTTTTTTATTTAAGAAACTCAGTTTTCAGCCTAGGCCGAGGACAGGGAGACCCTTACGAGGGATCTCTTCCCAAGAATTTATCACTAAGACCACTATTAGGGGGTCTCAGTCCCCAAGGTATTATCTCCAAGTTCAAACCCCTGAGCTCATTGGACCAGCAAAGGCCTATAGTCTGCGAGCATGACAACCCAATGAAGTCATATATTCTGCGAGCATGTCAGCATGATGAAGGCACAATGGTTGTGAGCTCTTTGGCCCAGCGGGGGTTTGAACTTTGGTACCACCACAACAACTGTTTGACTTGACCAGCGAACCACACCCTTTCGACAAAATTTAACACTATTATCACTATAACTATGTGATGTGATAAAAAAATCTACAACTCTCAATCCTTAATGCTAGCAACCTATATTCCTTACCCATAGCTTTTAATATTCCTCTTCATTCATGTGATCATCTTTGTTTACCTATTTTTAATATTCTTCATCTACTTTTCTAGCATGCTTCTTCATATTATCTTTATATTTGTATATGTTATTATCTATGAATTTGTTTTTGTAATTTTTGTTAATTTTTATTTATATAAATGTGTTTGATGATTTGTTTTTAGATAGAATAAATAAAATATTTAAATTTGATCGCCAATTATTTCCTTGTATAACTTGAATTTTTATTGTAGTGAATGATTAAAGGAAAAATAAAAGGTTTTACACTTGTTTCTTCATTTTACAATATTTTTTACATATAATTTTAAAAAAATGTTAGAATATATGCCAATGTATTTAACTAAATATAGTTTCATTTTATTCTCAACATAGAAATTACCTACATTTATCTACCTAAGTAATACAATTCAATTATCATAAAAAAATTATACTTTTTGGGGGATTTATTAGTATTTGGTTTTTCTTGATTCATGAACTGTGAAATACAAAGAAAAATTAGATAATGCAAAACACCAAAATTTTGTTGTGTGTCAACACAAAATTTCATTTTGACTTATTTTGCCCACTATAAATTATTGTTAAGTTGACAATTGACAACAACATACCATTGATTTAAGCTCTTTTGATTGATTTGATATCTCAATGTTTTTACATATGTAGTGTTACCAAAGGTTTGTTCGTCTTCAACCTAAAAAACACGAAGTTTAACAACACAATATCATCTTGAAAGCATATTCTATCAATGTTTTAAGGCAAGATAGATTTAAAATATTATAGCTTTTGAAACTAACTTTTTGGAATACAAATTGAAGTTTTCTTCAACTCACTTCCATTTGAGGTAGCAACCATCATAGTCATTTCAAACAATGAGCTATCTCTCCTCTTTCACTCTTCAATCTTGTCAATATTTAGCAAAATAATTAAAATCTTCCCTCTTCTAATATTGTCTCAAGATTCTTCTTTAAAACTTCCACACACTGCTCATCATCCTAGTAGTACAAAATTCACTACTACAATAACAACAACAATGGTGTATCATGATGAGATTCATTTTAAATTTTATAATAAGATATTTTGTTGAAATGAGATACCTTCATAAAAATGTGTGTAAAAGAAATTTGCTCAAACATATTGCCTTCCACGTGCCTTTAGAAAACACAACAATAACAATCTAAAATGAGAAAATTAATAATTAAATGAAATATTTCCATATAATTGTTAAAGAGAGATTAAAGCATGAATTTTCAAATAAGACTTTGTGGATCATCATAAGATGAAATAGAAAAAGTTGTTACTGACTAGTATGTAGCTCTTATTACATGAGATAGGTCCAAATTAATTTCATAAATGTATGGATATTACTGACTCACCATGTAGCTCTTATTATATGGATATTTTATTATTAAGAATGAAGACCTCAATCCCCTTACAACATCCATCACACTCTTCACATTCTTAAACACATTCTACATTTACAATAAAGAAACCATAACAGCTTTAATATAATTAACCATATTCTTATTGAAAATATTGATTTGCGTTATATTACTTGGAATTATTATTAACTGTGGGAGTGTCACTCTTTTCCCAAATGTTGTAATAATTCAAAAAAAGCTTTGAGAACTCTGTTCTCCTCACCCATCACTAACAATCCCATGTCTTCAACACGAGAAGAGTTGAATAACTCTTTCTCTAACATTCCCATATCTTTATCATGAGACAAGAAGAAGTCTTTATGGAACCCGAACTGCAAGCGGTGTTTATGTAGCACGAACTCCTCTTCCCTTGCCAAGGGGGAAGATTGTGTGAAAACAGCTATCCATACCCATTTTCCTTCTTTCACCTCTGTATGAGAGAATATTTCTCCCCTATTCAAAATTAATTGAATATCCGAAGTGGAATTTATAACAAAGCACATCATCCCTGCCGTGTGGGAAGAACGCCTCTGCCCGCATTTTAGCGTCAACTTTTCTCCATGCGAATAATTCTTCAGAACGCATGAGTGAATCACAGTGAGACCAGGAAAGGTAAGAGACTTGAGAATTACCTCCATGCCACGCTTTGCCTTTGCACATATTATACATTCGGATGGCCATTTCTGCAAAAGTATACAATACAATCAACCAATAAACACTTACTACATGATAATTTGAACTATCTACCAACTATTATTACCTTTATAGTTTTAAGGCAAGGTTCAAATGCTGATATGTTCCATGCCGAGAGCTGTAGTGTCCTCAAGCTCTCCATATGCTCCAAACTTTGTATGAGTGGCACCTTCCACCAGGTGTTTGCTGTCAACTTCTCCAATGACCTGCAATTTTCTAATCCTTCTATTTTCTTAAACTGTTTAGCAGATCGGGCTATATCAAACTGTTTCAGGGAGACCAATTCTGTAAAATTTGGAAGCTCATATAATTCCTCCCCACAGTGCCATATAAACAGATAATCTAGCTTTACCAGACGACAATTACGGCTTATGCTTTTCAGATTTGAACAACGCCACAAATGTAGCATCTTGACTGATGTTGGCAAACTATTGATCTCTACTAGTTGATGATTATCGAAAAGTGCTAGAGTTTCCAGGCTGGGGCAACATTGTTGAGAGATTGATATCTTCGACACAAGAGTCCAACTTATATAAATTTCTTTGAGATTGCTCAATGAAGAAGAACAGCACCCGGACAGGAAAGCCAATTCTGTGAGGGGGCACTCGAGAATTGTCAGAATACGAAGGCTAGTAAGCTGCGCAAGTGTTTCTGGTAAGGATTCCAACTTCTGACAAGAAATTTCAAGACAAGTCAATGAGGACAAATACACAATGGAAGCTGGCAAAGTTTTCAACATGATGGTTCCTATCTTCAGCACTTCCAATTTGCTCAGTTGACCAATGTTATTTGGTAATTCCCTTAAGCTGGTGATGCGCACATCCAGTGTTTTGAGGGATCCCTGGTTTGTGATTTGCAGAGGCAACTCCTGCAATTTCAGGCATCCACAAACATTGAAAGTCTGCCGCTTTGTCATATTTTCAAGAATGTCTGACCGGACGGTGAGCTCGGAGCAACCAAATAATGTAAGATATTGCAGATGTATGAGCTGCTTAAATGAAACTGGCAACTTCATCAATCCCCTGCATTGACTCAAATCTAGATGCCGTAGATTTATCAAATCGCCGAACTTTCTAGGCAGTGATTTTAGCTTAAAACATCCTGCTAACTCGAGGTTCTCCAGCGATTGAAGACTGCAAAACTCTTTCGGTAGACTTTCGATAGGAGCTCCTGCGCTGAAGAATATATGACCTACTCCGATCAAGGCTATGGAAAGATCTTCTTGTAGATTTTCGCTAGAAGCTAAGGATATCTTTTTCAAATGTTTTATGAAGCCCAACCGTTACATTACTCTGCCACCGTTCCATTTTTATGATTCCTTTACTATTCTAGGTCGGGCGTTGGTGGAGTGGTGCCAGAATAATAATTACAATAAACTGCTGAAGGTGTATAAAAATATGGTGCTGTGTATTGTAAGAGAGGAGAGAAATACTGAATAAGATATTCCCTGTTGAGAGTGGATGTAGGCAATTGCCGAACCACTGTAAAATCGTGTCTCTTATTTTATTCTTTATTTCTGTGTTTTATTCTGTTTCATTGCTCGTTTTATAATCAACACTATTGACCTCGGAAATCTCAGGAAACTTCTGGCACCAAAGATATTCAGCTCCCTCAACTCAACAGGAGGCTGCAGCCACGTCCCATTTTAAAGAGGCAATACTGTACAACAACTATAACAGATTTAAGTAAAGAAAAGGAAGATACTTACATCGACAGTGTCACTCCACGGTTCTTCTAATTTATCAGCCCGACCGAGCTCTAGAATTCTCAACTTCTTCAATGAAAGCCCTATTGGAATAGATTTGTGCACAGTGCAGTCCCATCGCAGCCAGACAAGGCCTGATGATGGTGTTGCTAATTCTTCTGGAAAATTATTGTTTCCGAGAACGAGGATTTTTAATCGCCGCTGAAACCCTCTACCTTTGTTTCCATTCCTGACAAGCTCCAGACACTCTTCGTAAAACTCCTCTGTTTCAGCTTTAATCCCCCGAATCAACACGCTTTCCTAAATGGAAAACATAAAAAACAGCGAGCTTATTACATAATTAACGTATGAACAACATTTCCTTATTGAAATATTTGATAGCATATAAAACATATATTAAACTCACCTGCCCTTGATTCTCAATATGGGTACCAAAGACGGTACGGTGACCATGTCTCTGCAATTTCTTTTCCCAAATCCCTCAGGTGATCATGCATACTTATGCAGTTTCTCCCATCTACCTCGACCAAGCACTTATTCTCAAGTGTTTCCAAACTACACACCCCACTCCATCCGGACCCATCCCACACTGTCATGGCCAAATGTTTTTGTTCTCCTACAAAGAAACAAGATATATCTAAAAATATCTCTCTGTCTTCCTGATCTAGTGCATCAAAGCTCACTTTTAGTATGTCTTTAATGTCTTTGGGCAATAATCTGGAGACCTTGTTTAATTGAGCATTCCAATATTCCACAGACTTTCCATGGACTAGGCTTCCTAATACCTTAAGGGATAAGGGTAGCCCCTTACAAACATTTAAAAATTCTTCAAGAAGACATTCAAATCCATTGAGTGGATAGAGTTGTAGGAAAGCATGCCAGCAAAAGAGTTCCATGGCATGCTTGGGATTTAATTCTTTCATCTTGTAAATGGAAGAGATTCCCCAAGATGTAAGAACACTAGAGTCTCGACTTGTGACAACAATCACACTACCCTGTCCAAAACTATCTTTTATTAGCAATAAAGAATCCAATTGATCTAGATGATCTACATCATCCAAAATAATAAATACTTGAACATATCTCAAATACTTTGCTAGGACCGCTTTTCCTTCTTCTACATTATCAAATGATCTATCTTTCAAGCCACCAAGGTCTTGTAACATTTTTTTTTGAATTTCATGTAAATTTTTAGTTGGTGTGTCCCGCACATTGCAAACAAAACTGCATTTATAAATGGAGAATCTTTTCTTGTTGTAGTATTCTTTTGCTAGTGTGGTTTTTCCACACCCACCCATACCAACGATCCCTGCAATTTTTACATTTCCAGAAGATTCCAATGCCCTTCTTTCAAAGTCTTGGACAATTTCATCAAGTCCCACAGGATGTTTGGCCACCTCTAACGAAATCTTTTTAGGGTGCTTTTGTACATAATTTACTATAGTCTTCAACATATTTCCTTCGTCGCTATACAAAAAACATTAAAAAAATGTTCAACCAAATTAATTTTCTCCAAGAACAAATCTTAAACTTACATTATATGTTTAATTGATAGACAAAAATAGAGTATTCATATAAGGTAAATAAAAATAATGACATATTTTTCATACAAGCAATGTTGTAGGCCTTTTAAAATAAAATTGGAAAAGAGAAGTTAAAGATGTCCATAAAAACCTTTCGCATCTTAAGGAAAGAAGAGGCTTTACAAAACCAAAATGGTTTAAAAGAACATTTTTAAACTATACCATGCGAGATTTAGCTATGGAGGTAGCCACCCAAGATATAGGAGCTTCAATGAAAGCACAATAGAGACCCAACATGAAAGAATAATTCTATTCTATCAAAGGATGCAAATACATAATATGCACATCAATATGACATGAATATGAGAAGCCCTTGGTTATATAGACCAAGGTGAAACATAAGACAACATAATATTATGACAAGTGTCTTAATTTCATGACCTGAAACACAAAGTGATAACTATCCTTAATGTACCTTAAATATGCCCTAAGTAAACTTAACAAGACAAGTGTGAATATGACCTAATGAGGAACCAATCAGATAACATTCTCCGTTCACACCAACAACCCCCTTAAGTGTAACTTAAGGAGGACAAAACAAATGCAAAGATGCAAAGATGGGTCTCGATTGCAAGGCCATGTTAGGTACCCATGTACAATATTATCCCACCTATCATCTAAGGTAAAATCTACTAGTTTTTCTAACATGTGGCCTACTTCTTGCTTATATTTACAACATACATTCATTCTTTTGTTTGTTCTAACCCATTTTCTTCAAAGTGGTTTTTTAGCCATTTCCTAACTCTAGACAATAGGCAATAGACTTTTTGTAGAAGGTTTCATATGGTTGAAGCACAGGAATTGGCAATATAATTTTCCATGAGTCAACATGCATTTCTACCTCATCTTCTTTGGGGCTCTTCTTGGCTTCCATCTGTAGGTGGGACTCACAAACAAACTTATTCACCTTGTTACTCTTTATTTTCTATAAATCCAAGACACAAATAAACCTGATGAGTCATAGCTTTGGATTGGTCTTTGATCAAATCCAATTGTAGTTCTCTTAAAATTTAGTCTCTATGAACTCAACAACCTTTCTCTTTACATCCACAATGTTTGTATAGGGGTGTGGGAACTAGTGGATGATTGCCAAACTAGGTGTCAATATTGTCCACTTGTCACATATACTCCAAGCTAAAGATTATGTATGTTGAACATTATTTGGGAGCTTATAGACTTTGCCTAAGTAGCCATATAACTTGATGATAGTATTGTCATGGTTGTAGAAATGATCACCCATATAGGCAAACCTGAGGATGATTGTACAAGACTTGAAGATTCTTGAAATCCTCTCATTTATGTTCAAACTAATAGTGGGAATAAGAACCTGATATGCATACTCATGTAATAACTTAAGATTTGTGTAGATGTGGAATCCAAACTATAATTGGGTCATATTTCCTTTGAGAATGGATAAATTTAGACTTGAGGTGGGGATATAATAGGTAACACTAGTGCAATATCATATGAATCAAGAGAGAAGGATACTTAAGTACTTAGGTAATGTTGAAGTTTGAAAACTTTAAGTGCATCTTCTCTTCTAAATATGTGAAGAAATCTATCTACAAAATGTATCCTTTTGGTGCTTTGAATAATTTATAAGAAAGGGCTATCTTCTTAGGAAATATGGCCTTGTCATCATTCATCCTAAGAATGTAGGCTACCATACTGCACCAATCTATAGTATTAGTCTTAAAGTGGTTTAAGTACATGAAGAATTTGAGGGGGGTGGCTTGATCAAATTTTTAGGGAAAAGGTGATCTAATAATGTGAGCTTGTCTAGCATTTTGTCATTCCAAACATTCTACAAGATCTCCTATGATGAGGATAGAACCTAAGAGGATGCTAAACATTTTTCTTATAAGTTTAGCAATAATTTAGCATTTAAAAGGGTTATTCTTCTCTTTTCCCTTAATGGTATAAGAGGATATATCATGATATTGAGCACATGCAATAGTGATTTCAATACTAGCAAGAACATTATTCTCATCCCATGTGACAAGGGCCTACTTAGATGTAGGTGTTGGTTACATTCCTCTAAAGTGGATGGCTCAAGGGAGATTCCTTGAACTTACATGTTCAAGATCACCTGCTTTCCTTTTTCACACATAACTTGTTGAGGATCACCCTTTAGGCAATGGCCTAAAGCATGATAGTCAACACATGGATAGCACCACATACCTTGATCATCAATAAAATTATTTATAATTGGGACAAGATCTTCAATGGGATTAGATGGTGGGGTCTAATACAAAGGTTGTTATGCTAGAACTATTTGGGAGTTGGGTGCTTAGTAACCTTGATAACAACCTTGTTGATTTTGGTATTGAGAGGGAGACCTATAACCTTATCTATTTTTATAGTAGGGCCTACGAGAGGGCATAACTTCTTTTATTTTGAGGATATTTAGCTCGTTAGTCATAGTTCTAAGAAGGCTCTTCATTTATTCCAATTCTTTAATAGTTTGAGACATAACTTGAGGGGATTTAGGAATAGGGGTTATAATGGATTGAGATATTTGATTAGGAGGGGAGTAGATATAGCATTATACGTCTAAGGGATAATTTCACTACCTAAACCAAATTTTTTTGTACCCTTAAAACTACAGATCACAAGTTGTTGGCAAGTCATAACCACCCATAAGATGAATCATCATTGAAATCTCTAGATTAAAATCCTTTCAGTAATACATCTAAATACCATTTGTGAAGAGGTCTCATCTTAAGAGGAATTCTATTCTAGGCTTCATGAAACCTATTGTTAAAGTAAGAGACAATCTCCATCTAAGATTTTTTGATGGTGATCAACTATCTTAGAATGAAGATATGGTCTTATTTTTTTTTCTAAATATATTAGGTAACTTCTCACCAAACTCATCCCATGATCTTATTGAATTGGGGGAAGATTTCAATACCAATCTAAGGCTCTTATCTTGAAATAGGTTGCTAACAACCTCACTATGACATCCTCTTGTTTCACCTCATAATGTGCACATAGATTGTCAATATCCTATAAATGCTCAACATGAGTTATATCATTCTCTTTAGTGTAAGATAAAAGGGCCTTTAGAGAAAATACAAGGATAGTAATCCAAACATGTGTCAAAACCAAATGATTACCATTATTCCATGGCATAAAATATTATTCACACAGTTGGGCCATAGCTACTAGATTTTGCTAGGTTGTGTGTGTGATAGTACTTTAAATTGGGGTACCCTAAGGCTAGATTTGGTATAGCTATGGTCTTCTTTTTAGAGGTAAAAGACCTACAAGAATCTAAGGCCGAGAGTGTAAAACAAACATGGTAACTATAGTTACTCTCAGACACTTTGGGGCTCCTTTTATTTGCATATAGAGTTGTCAGGTGAATAGGATTAGATTTCTACTCTAGAAAGTATAGGTAACTAAAATCTTAGTCAAGGTGAGACTCAGAGTCCCATTGAGCACCCCATAAATTGTTGATGGTCTAAATATATATTTAGGCTAAGTGTGCCATGCATGACCACCAAAATGGAAAACTTCATAGATGTGATACATGTTTGTGGCAATATTTAGATTAAAAGGTTGGATCCTTATCTATTCTATGCAAACCTATTGTTGGGAGGAAAAAAGAGAGATAAATGAAAGTAAATAACATGATGGAAAAGGCTCCTATCAAATAGATTTTCTTTTATAATCAAAACAAAGATTTATGACTCATGGTACAATAATCAACATAAATAATGGAAATAAAACATCAATGCATTAGAGAAATTCATATGTATAATCAAGAGTAAAAAGTTCAAGAATAACAACCTCTAAGATTAATGCTTTTGATAGTATTGAAAAACTACATATAATGTTATATTACTAACTCTGAACACATGCACAAAGCTTTCCCTATTTGGTTACAAAAGGAGTGAGAAAATGTATTATAGATAAGGCTCAATAGCTCATTTATAGAAAATTATTTCTAAACTAAAAATGAGCACACATGCGACCATATATAGCATTATACCCAACCCAAAAAGAGATTTCCCCAAAAAAATTGGAATTCAAAAGATGGGAATGGTGGAAGGAAAAATCCATCTACAAATTTGATGCCTTCAATGCCCCTATAAGTAGCTTGAGCACCTTGGAAGGAATAATCCATCTAAAAAATATATTGATATATTTAGTGATTCAAACTCATAGTGATAGTTCATTATCTTCTCATGTTGTAGCTAATGACTCCTTGTTCCTTGATGATTTGCTTTATGATGCTCATTCTTTTAATACACATACCTTATCTATTTAGTGGCAATTAAGATGTGAATTTACATATTAAACCTTTCTTAACCTTATATTATATTCACAAACATAGTGATGTTACATTGATGAATGCAATTGGTGATACCTTATTTGATAGATATAAACAATGATTTATTTTATTTCATACCTATTATACATCCTTTCATGATTTGGCATGTGCTTTCATAGATCACTTTACTATTGGTCCTAGACTATGTTTTCTTCACAATTCTCATTCTTCCCATCTAGCTCACACTAGTATGGTAGTTGCGAACAAGGAAAATAATGGTGCGATTGGTTCAAACAATATACTTGTGTATTGGATAATATTAAATGTGATTCTACTAATGATTTGAAGGATCATATAGCAAGTATGATGATAGGAGGGACATCTAAAGAATTGGGCTTTAATGCATCTTCATTTGCTAGATTTGTAAAAAAATATAGAATTTGTTTGGGAATTTGAGAATAGTATAGTCAAGTGTCATCTAGAGTACCTTACATGGTGTTAGACACTCTAGTCACTTGCAATATTCACTTCAAATATTATAATGACCTAGACCAAGATATAGTTAGGTCTTGTGATCCAAATAGGTTTATGTTTTTTTATATAGTTTAAAATATATAGTATGTTATTTGGGAGATTATTAGTTTCATGTATCTTTAACCATATGTATAAACTCTCAAAATATTATCTTTATCAATGTATAGAAGTTCTTACAATATTACCTTTAATAATATGTGTATAATTTAACAAGTTGCATGTATATAATTTATTCAATTTTTTAAAATAATGAACAATATGCATAAATGTTTACTAAGCCATTGACTCCATCTATAGTTCCTAATCTTTACTTAAAAACCATTTGTGCTTTTCAACTTTCTTTCAAGGTACTCCACATGCCTTGTGGGTGCTTCCACAATTGCACGCATGTCTTCCATGGCATGAAAACAAATGGTGTGCCTTGTTTGGAAGGAGGGAATATCGGGGTATAATGCTCAAGGAAAACATCACTCTACTTAAATATCATCCATTTCAATGGTCAAACACTCAATAGCAATCTTACACCTCATTCACAACAAAAAGTGGTAAATATTTGTCCTATTTTTATTGGTCCAAATTAACCTTTGACTGGTGAAGTGGATGATATTTAAGAATAGCCAGAAAATATTCTAGAAGAGGCTGTGTTTTTGAGCAAAACTGAAGGTAAGCTGGAGGGAAGCGAGAACAGAAAACAAAAGAATTGCCTTCTGAGGAATCGATTCAAGGCCGTGGAGGAAATCTCTCTCTTTTTTTTTTAGGTATTTGCATCGGTTCTGTCTTTCCAGCACAGAAACTAAAATCTGTTTGTTGCAGTTTCATTAAGCATAGAAAAATTGAAACCCCATTACTGTAAGGAAATGAAGACCAACGGACACATCTTTTCCCACTAATTGCTTGACCTTTCACATTCCTCTTGTGATGTATAATGAAGCATTATATATGCTTGATATCTTATTGTAAAACATAATTCATTATCAATATAATTTCTCTGCTCAGTGTGGATGTAGCCAAGTTTGGTGAACCACGATAAATCTGGTGTCTCATTTTCTATTTGCTTTCTAATTACATCTATGCGCTGTTTTTATTTCTTTTTCTACAATTGAGTTTGACTTTCAGTCCTAACAATTGGTATCAGAGCTGTACAATGACGGTATAGCTGATTGCAAAAATTGGTGTTGGATTTTTTGAGCCATGGAGGAACTGAAGATTGAGAAGTTCTCCGGTCAGAATTTTGGACTGTGGAAAGTACATATGGAGTCTTTGCTGATAAAACAAGACCTCTCACATGTGCTTGAAGGGGTAGCAAAGAAACCAAGCTCAATGACAGATGAAGAATGGGACAAGATGGATAAGAAGGCAAGAGCTACAATTTTCCTCTCGCTATTCAGCATTGTGTTGTTTAATGTTTCAGCGGAGAAGACTTCGAAGGAGCTGTGGGATAAACTTTGTAAGATGTATGAGATGGCTTCAGCATCTAATAAAGTTTTTATCATGAAAAAGCTTTATAACCTAAAAATGAAAGAAGGCGGAATTATGTCTAACCATTTGAATGAATTTAATACATTACTTACCCAACTGACTTCGGTGGAGATAAAGTTGGAAGATGAAATTAAAGCAATCTTGCTACTATGCTCATTGCCCAACAGCTGGGAAGGTGTCGTGATGGCCATAAGTACTTCAACTTTAGCCAAAGCAAAATTGGTGTTTGATGACGTAGCAGCTACACTCCTTAGTGAAGATATGCGTAGAAAGAACCAAGAAATATCTTCCGTTGAAGCCTTAACCGCTGTTAGTAGAGGAAGGCCTCATAATAGAGGCAAAGACAATAACAGAAGAAGATCAAAATCAGCGAAGAGGTCAAAATCCAGAGGTAGAGTTGGTGACTGCTGGTTCTGCGGTAAGCCCGGTCACACCAAGAAAAATTGTTATTCCTATAAGAAGGCGCAAGAGAAGGTTAAAGACAGCGAGGTCAATGCTGTTTATGACAAGGGTGATAATATTTTGGTTTTGTCTGTAAGTGAAACCACTTCAGCTTCATGGGTTCTAGATTCGAGCGCATCCTTTCATGCCACCTCTTGCACGGATGCCTTCTCTAATTATCAAGGA
This sequence comes from Cunninghamia lanceolata, assembly GCA_027924645.1. NCBI lineage: Eukaryota > Viridiplantae > Streptophyta > Pinopsida > Cupressales > Cupressaceae > Cunninghamia > Cunninghamia lanceolata. Next base: position 82,558 of record BSBN01002084.1, read on the forward strand.
GGACAGTTCAGGAAGGTCTACTTGGGGGATAACAATTCATTGGACATCATTGGTAAAGGTGATGTTCTCCTACAATCTAAAAATGGAAGCAAATGGCTTTTGCAAGATGTTAGGCATGTCCCAAAACTGAAAAAGAATCTGATTTCTATCACCCAATTATTCTCACAAGGCTGCAATACTACCTTCTATCCAGATTCATGGAAGGTTACTAAAGGTGTCATGCAGATTGCCAAAGGAAATAGAGAGGGCAGTTTATATGTTTTTGAGAATGACTCTCAAGTGGGAGTTGCTATGACAGTGACGGACAGTGAAACTGAGCTGTGGCATCAACGGCTTGGACATATGAGTAGAAAAGGTCTTGAAGTCATGATCAAAAGAGAACAACTACCGGGGTTGAAATCCGTGGATTTGGATTTTTGCCAACATTGTCTCTACGGCAAGCAGAAGCGGATCAGCTCCATAAAGATGGGTCATGAGAAGAACACCTCACCTTTGGAGCTGGTTTATTCAGATGTTTTTGGGCCAACTGAGGTAACTTCTCTTGGAGGTGCTAATTATTTTTTAACTTTCCTTGATGATTGCACTAGGAAAGTTTGGATTTTTATGCTTAACAAAAAATCTGAAGTGTTCAGCAAGTTCAAAATTTTTAAAGCTCTAGTTGAAAATTAGAGTGGGCATAATATCAAGTGTTTGCAAACTGATAATGGCGGCGAATTTTGTTCACTAGAGTTTGATAGTTTTTGTGCTGACAATGGTATTCGAAGAATCAAAGTTGTTCCTTATACACCGCAAGAAAATGGGGCTGCGGAGAGACTAAATAGAACAATTTTGGAAAAAGCACGGTGTATGCTTTCCAATGCTGGACTGGGAAAAGAATTCTGGGCAGAAGCTTGCAACACAGCAGTTTACCTCATTAATCAAGCTCCCTCATCGGTTAAATCTTGACATTCCTGAGGAAAGGTGGTTGGGCAAGCGTATTTCTTATAGTCATCTACGGGTGTTCGGATGTGAAGCGTTTTCTCTTATTCCTCATGAGAAACGATCCAAATTGGATCCCAAGTCGCAGAAGTGTATCTTTGTTGGGTATGGCGAGGATCAGTATGGATTCAGGTTGTGGGATCCCGTCGCCAAAAAGGTCACTCGCAGTCGGGATGTCGTCTTCAACGAAAGAGTTTTCCCAGGTTTGCACAGAGATAGTACATCTTCAAAAGAATATGTTAATATTGATTTGTTTGATAATGGTGTTTCTTTTACATAGCCATTAAATGTAAGTTTGGCATCTTTAAATGGTAGCACCCCTATTGTGCACTCTACCCAAACATGTTTGCTGCCTCTAACTCCTACACAACAACCTTTTTCAAACCCCACAGCTCACGTTGGAAGTGATTTAACATCTATGCTGCCTCCCTCACATCCAACGCAACCTTCTTTGCATAGTTCGCTGCCTTTATGTGTAACGCAGCCTCTTCAAATAGTAGAAGGCACACTTGTAGCTGACGTTGGAAGTAGTTCGACTTCCTTAGCTTCCACGCTGTCCTCCATAAATCCCACGCAGCCTCTAACTCAATCGTTACCTTTAGCATATGCAATGCAGCCCTCATTGAACTCATCGCTGCCTCCCACCACTCACACGCAGCCTCTGATAAATACTATGTAGCCTCCTTTGGATAGAGCGCTACCACATGTGTCATCGCAGCCTCATATGGCCCATACGCTGCCTCCAGTACATTCTCAGTTTTTGTTGCCTCAGCCGATTGGTGTGCAGGGGCAGAACATTGGAGAAATAGCACAAGGAAATATACAGATGCAAGGGACTGTGCAACAAGGAAGTGTTCAGAGGCAGAGTCATGAAGACATTGTTCAGAACAAGGCTAATTTGCAAAATGACATAGCAAATATTCAAAACCAGTTACACAGAATGAATCTAGATGATTCAAACTTGCAAGAGGAGGTTTCTCAGTTAAGGAGGTCTACCCGGGAGAGGAGACGTCCTTCTAAATTTTCTGATTATGAGTTATTATATTCAGAGGAGGCACAGCCAGAATCATTGATTTTTGATCAACCTGAACCAGCTACCTATAAACAGGGTTGCAAGGCAGTTGATTCTTCAAAGTGGCAAGAAGCGATGCAAGATGAAATGCATTCATTGCAGGCTAATAACACTTGGGATTTAGTGCCACTTCCGCCTGATTGAAGACCCTTGAAGAATCGTTGGGTATACAAGTTGAAAGAGGAAGATGGAGGCAACAAGCGCTATTGCGCTAGACTGGTTGTCAAGGGGTATGATCAATAGAAAGGCATAGATTTTAATGAGACTTTCTCACCAATTGTGAGAATGACCACAATCTGGGCAGTTTTGGGTTTGGTTGCAGTTTGGGATCTTGAACTTGATCAGTTGGATGTTAGAACAGCGTTTTTACATGGTGATGTTGATGAAGAACTGTACATGGAACAGCCGGAAGGATTTAAAAAATAGGGACTGGAACATCTTTATTGCAGATTGAAGCACAGCTTGTATGGGCTCAAGCAAGCCCCGCGCCAATGGTATCTCAAGTTTGATTGCTTTATGACTGAGCATAACTTCTTGAGATGTGAATCAGATCCTTATGTCTACTATAAGCGACTTCCTAATGGTGAATTTGTCATTCTTTTGCTCTACGTTGATGACATGTTGGTAGACGGTACAAGTATGAGGATTGTTTCTGAATTGAAGTCTCAATTAGCTAAGAGATTTGCTATGAAAGACTTAGGCCCAGCCAAGAAGATTCTTGGAATGACCATCACTAGGGATAGACAAAAGAAGGAGATCATGTTGTCACAAAAGGCATACATCGACAAGGTTGTAGACAGATTTGGTATGGCTAATGCAAAGGTTGTTTCTACCCCTCTTGCTGCCCATTTTCACTTATCTTCTGATTTGTGTCCAAAAACACAAGAGGATAAAGAGTTTATGCAAGGTGTTCCTTATACATCGGCTGTTGGTAGCATTATGTATGCTATGATCTCCACTCATCCCGATATTGCTCATGCAGTGGGAGTTGTGAGCAGGTTCATGAGCAATCCTGGTAAGCCTCATTGGGAAGCCGTCAAATGGATATTAAGGTATCTTAAAGGTACTTTTGATTATGCTTTGCGTTTTGGTGGCAATAAGGCACAGCTGCAAGGTTTCACTGATTCTGATCTTGCCGGAGATTTAGATAAGCGGAGATCTACTACTGGCTATGTTTTTATGTTTGCTGGAGCTACCATTAGTTGGGTCTCAAGGCTGCAACATTCTGTTGCTCTTTCTTCTACCGAAGCTGAGTACATGGCTCTTTCCAAAGGTGCTAGGGAGATGATTTGGTTACAGCAGTTGTTTGGTGATTTGAAATGTCAACAAAGTGACTATGTTTTGTTTTGTGATAGTCGCAGCGCCATTTTTATGGCTCATAATCATTCATCTCAATGCCGTTCTAAGCATATTGACATACATGCTCATTTCATTCGTCATGTAGTTGAAGAGGGCAAGTTACAAGTTGCAAAAATTGACACAAAGGTCAATCCAGCAGACATTTTCACCAAGGTTGTTCCCAAAGAGAAGTTCGAATGTGCCAGGACTTCCCTTGGTTTGGTTAAGAAGAAGTAATCAGAAGTTTAGAGCAGGGGAATGATTGGCAAGTTGCAGCATCCGTTGACCTTCAAGTGGGAGATTGTAAGGAAATGAAGACCAACGGACACATCTTTTCCCGCCAATTTCGGCTTACTTCTTTTTAAAAGTAAGACGAAATTTATTTACATTGCCTCTTTCCTTGAAGTTTTTTATACATTTTGAACTATTCCGTTAATTCTTTTAGATAGATAGATTTTTTTTAAAGAGAGATCGTGCAGTTTTCTGATTTATAATTTTTAAGAATGAGGGTTCAATTTTATAGAGAATATGGCTAGGGAGGCCATACAAAAAAACTGGGATGCAATGATAGAGCTTGAAGAGATTTAAGTCCCATCGAACCCTTTTGTTATATGATGACTTCTCTGAAGAGATTTTCATTAAGGAAATTGAGTTGTGGCCTTCTATTTTGGTCATTATGGTCATTTTTCACTAAATCGTTAGCTTTGTGGAACTTTTGAGTTAAAGAATATTATGACACTAAAATACCTTGGATACATCGATCTGTGTTGTCTGTGCATTGAAATTTGGTTAAAGAATTTAGTAGCTGAAGTGTAATTTAATACACTAAATTCAAATGCAAGCAATGCTGCAATACATAATAGTTCACGTGCCTTTTCTATGCTTCCACATTTTGCGTACGTGTCTACCAGTTCATGAGACCATGAGACCATATTTCTTTGGGGTATTTTGACAAACAGTTCTCATGCTCTGTTATGCCCTATGCTCTTGGATTTAATCCTTGGATCTTAGGATTGTGAGGTTCCCAAGTGTTAGCAACTTAGCAGGGTGTCTTGCTTCAAGGGTAAATACCATGGTGAGTAAACTTCAATTGCAATTCATAACGTTAGCTTTAATATTTTATAATGACTTCTCACTATTAAAACATTTGAACATTTGATTCATGTAGCTTCTATGAGATTTAACGTCAAGGATATTTAGGTCTTGTTTATCTCCAAGCCATCAATTTCATATGGGTTCGTGTGGATAGATATGCAAGTGTAAGGAAGGAGATTCAGTGTGTTAATTTCTTTGGGTTGCATGTTTAGAGCACACAGAGGGTGAGGTTGCAAGATATTGTTGTGGGTGTTTAGATTTTGAGGCTTAAATCTCGATTGGCCAGGGTTTTATTTGAGTTCTGACTTCTAAGATCTATAAAAAAATTTGATCATGTAACTTCTGATGAATTTCAAGGTCAAGGATATGGTTTGATTTGGTGTTTGTGAGCATAATTTTCATCTGGGTTGTGAGGTGTAAGGAAACGGATAGACTGCTAATTTCTTAGGGTTGTGTTTTTGGATCACAGAAAAACTAATACTTTAGGAGATGTGTAGTGGGCGTTATAGGCTTTGGTCCTTAAACCTTGTGTTAGGGTTTTAGATGAAAGCCTTCCATGGGATTGATAGAGTAGTGTGTTGGGATACCAAAAAAAATGAGAGGTTTTAAAATTTGTATTGGGTGATATTGATTTTGAGTCTTTGAAGTTGTCTTACCTGAGTTTGGGATGGAAAGTCTATATAAGATTGGTGGATATCCTTTAGTTTGGTAGATTTTAAATTCATCACTTCTAGAGTCACATTTTGATCCTACTTTCCCATATCATACAGCTAAAGCATATTATTTACAACATGTGCACTCATGATTACTATGTATTCAAAAAAATCATGCCTTCCACCTTATACATTGGGAGTTCTATCAACATACTTTCTAGATTAGGGGCATCATATTTTCTCCTCCTTGAAATTTCATACCTTCATTATGGTAGTTAAAATTTGCTAGAATAAATAATATTAGAATGATGTTTACTTTCTTGATGTATTTATTATATTTGCTAGAATAAATTATTTGTTAAGATGTATTTATCTCTTATAAAATTATATAATATTAAATTCTACATAGAATGAATTGAAATTAATAGAATTATATAGATTTTATTATTAAGATTAATTATTTGTTAAGATGTATTTTTCTCTTATAAAATCATATAATATTAAATTTTACATAGAATGAATTGAAGTTAATAGAATTATATAGATTTTATTGTTAAGATTGTGAGATTCTGGATAAATTGGAGAGAGGTCCTTAAAAAGAGAGAGGGGTTGGATTGTAAAAATATCATATCTACAAGATTTTATTGTTGTTATTATTTTTAATTTTCTACAATAATTATTTTAACCTATTATATCTCCAATAAAAAGCCAAGCATCTTTACTAGCTTTACTAGCTTGACAATTACTTTTATAATTTATTATTCTTAAAAGTAATATTAAAAAATTATAGATAGCTAATAGAAAATAACATAGTATTTATATGGAATTTATAAAGAAAATAAAAATAAGGAAAGCTTTATGGAAGTTATAAAGAAAATAAAAATAAGAAAAGCTTTTATAGTAGTTATAAAATAGAGGAAAACTTTAAATTGAATTTAGATTAGATATTAAAATACAAAACTAGCATGATATATATGATTAACAGAATTGGAAAAAAACAAAAAAAAAATAGAGTATTTGAATACTTACTCATTCTCCTTCACAATGTGGCCTCTAAGATATGAAAGATTTTGCAGCGCTAATTTCCAATCCTGGAGCTTTTCTGAAGTGTATCTGCCACTTTTTTCATGCTGGGAAAATGCAGCGGCATAGATTCCTTTACCTTTCACAATCCAGCGGACATCTCCGGGCTCAACATTGTAGAAGACAGGAATAACTTTCTTGTCAGTTTTGAGCATAAATGATAACTCGGCCAAACACCAAGGAGATTCTGCATAAGTGGGTGAAAGAATGGCAATATAAAGGAAAGAAGTAGTCATTGCATCTTGTATTTCAGCTGGTATGAAATCACTGAGTTGAAGCTCTGGTTCATCTAAGAAAACTTCAAGTCCCATGAGCTTGTGGGTACGGTAGATAGAGGTGGCGAGCGTGTGCTTGGTGTCAGGGCCACGATGGTTTATGAACACATCGCAGGGCACCTTTTTTGTTGGGGTTGAAGATGATGCAGATGCAGATGGCGGCACAATTTCCTCAAAGGCATTGCTAATCTCATTCACCCTTGCCATGGAACTGAATTGAAGAGGGACTGAAACAAAGAAGATACTGATTGGTATGAGCTCGGAAGGCCAAGGCCAACAATAAGTAAATGAGAGAGAAGCGCAGAAAGGATAGAAGGGAATGGTGGGACAGTGAACAAACTAGAGAAAAAGCGGTATAAATAAATAATGGGGATGAGTGTTGGATGTGAAGTCCGACTCTTCAATTCATATTCTCTGTTTGTCTCTTCACCTTCTCTTGAAGAGAATTGTATATATATGAGGGAAAGATCATATGTATGATGCTGCAAATAATAAGAAGATTATTGCCCTGCTTTCCTGTGGACGTAGCCACATTGGCGAACCACGTTAAATATCTATCTCTGTGTTCTACTTTGTGTGTTGTTTATTTATCTAATTTGTAACAATTGGTATCAGAGTAGTGAGATCCAGGGAGAGCAGGTTGGACAGGGTTTACAAGGTTTGTTGCAAAGATTGCTGGGAGCTTGAGAATCTGTGTTTCCCAAAATGGTCAAGAGGCGTGTGTAGGAGGCGTGTGTAGGAGGACATGCTACAGGTGTTTGGAGAAAGATGGAGTGAGAAGCACGTCCACTTTATGCAGCAAATTTCGGTGAATGATGGAGACAAGCATATTGCCCCCACACATTTCTTTAAGCGGTTGTCAATTTCGAACATTAAATTTATGAAAGTGACATGCACCAATTGAAAAGACGCGGTTTCCGCTTTGGATTCCCCCTACTTTAATTGCTATTGACGAAATGAATGAATGCTAAGCATTGCTTTATGGCTTCCTTATTCCTCTTTCCTTCAAATTTGCAGGAGAAAAACAGAATTATCGAATACTATGTCACTCCACAGCTAAAATGTTGTTTGTCGAGAGTCGCACCACTGGGCAGAGAAGATTTATTCGAGATTTTATTATTAGTTCCCAGATCAAGATAAGACGTTACGTTGAGTAGTTAATTGAAAAGCCCCACGCATTTCAGAATATTATTAAAATTATTAAGTGGTACAGTAGAATCTGAAAAGGAAAAGAGAAAGATATGGGGATGGATTTGTTTTTTTAATTGGAACAATGTAAAGTAAAATACAGCTGGTTTGGTAATGGAGTCATTTTTTTTAAAATTATATTGAATATGAGTGTATAAAACAATGAAAAGAATGTAGTAATAAAAAGAGTTGTAAGGAGAATTAACCTTTTGGCTGCCTTTATACTATATTAATACCTAGTAACATTCATTTATTTTTTAAGGGACAAGTAATTGAAATTTAGAACAATATAAATTGCATGATAGGGGAGAGGACCCTATCCTTGAGTGAGGTTCTATTGTATTGTTGATATAGTACTCGTGGTTATAGGATTTAGTCATGCAACATATTTCTATTGTATATTGTCAATAATTATTCCACATGTAAATCAAATAATGACCAAATGTTAATCAATATGGACCATTACATGAACACATGACAACTTATGAATGTCATATCCAAAATAAAAAATAGATTCATTAACAAGTGTAATAAAGACTATTTTGCTTTATATAAAATATCATAACAAGTGTAATATTATGATTAGGGTTGATTAATGGATGGGATGATTAGGGATGGGGAATAATTGGATTAAGATGAGCATCTAGGTTGAGATAATGAAGATAATGGATTGGATTAGGATGGGTGAAAGGGGATTAAGTGGATAAGGGAAATGGATTAAGATGATGATGAGGTGATAATAGATGAAAAATTAGGCACGATTAGGATTAGATGATGTGATGATTAGGATGAGAGCTAGTGGATTATGATGTGGATTATGGTAGACTCAATTAAGCTCAAATGATGGGATTAGATTAAGCTCAAGTGATGGGATTATGATTAGAGTTGATTAATGGATGGGATGATTAATGGATCATGTGGATTATGGGAAACTTGACTAAGACATGAAATTATGACTTTTTAAGAAAGATTAAGTAATTGAAAGTCTTAATTAAAGTCATAATTTCATTTCTTAATTAATGTCCTATTTTCATCTCCTAATTGCAAGTCAGGTATAAATGCAAGTCCTAATTTCATCTCTTAATTAATGTCATATTTTCATCTCCTAATTGTAAACTTCCTATAAATGCAAGTCCTAATTTCATGTCTTAATTGAAGTCCTAATTTCATCTCATAATTGAAAATCTTAATTAAAGTCCTAATTTCATCTCCTCATTGCAAATTGTCTTAAATAATGTCCTAATTGAACATCTCTTAACTAGTGTCCTAATTTCATGTACTTGAACAAGTTAATTAAGAAAGAAACATGAATGGGAAAAAAATATATATGTTTTTTATAATGATAAGTCAGCAAACAAGGGGTTGAACCCTTTACAATCAAGAGCCCCTAGGGCCCAGAAAAACATGCCAAATTAGGCCACACATAGAATAGAAACATAACAGGAACAACTAATAGAAACTGCCAAACAGTAGACAAGGACTAGACAACCCTAGAACTAGAGGGAACAAATCTAACTCCCTTAACCCTAGGCCGCGAAGCAATGACAAATTTAGGGAGTCCCATATTCTTTCTTTGCAAAACCGACCTAGAAGACTCAGAGTTGAAGTCCACCGAGCAAGGTGAGAGGAGCGGATCCTCAACAGTCACCACGGGCAATGAGCCACCACGCATCGAGGGAGTCGACAGCGCAAAAGAAGAGTCAGGAGAAATCAAAGGACCAACGGAGGCAATCATCGAGGGTCAGGTAGGCTTAGCCTGAACAACAATAGTAGTTTAAGGCACCAATGGTTTCTCTAAAGGGACAGCCAGTAGAGGATCCTGGGTAGACACAGTCTCTTGGGATGATTCAGCCAAGGAAGGATTGTCCTCCTTGGAGGAACCATCCAAAGAGAGAGTGCCCACTGTTAGATGATTAGTGAGAGCATTCTTCCACTAGGTTACTGCACCCTTACGGTGAGCTTAAGGGTAGCCAAAGGCCATATGACCAATGGAGAAACATCTCTTGCACCGAAAAGGGAGGTCCTCATAGTCCAACAACTGTGGACCCATGGTCTGTCCTTCACTATCAAGACCATATCTCCATGAAGTGGTTTGGAGATGTCCATATCTGCTAAAATATGAGCCATCATAGTATGCCCAAGATCCCAGGTCATAGAGTCCACCTTCAAAAAGCACCCAATGACATTGCCAATAGCTTCATAACAAGATTCCTCCCAAACCTGGAGAGGGAGATTCAAAAGTTGGACCTAAATTGGTCTGGTATTCAACGGCTTCGTAAGAGGATAGAAGGAGTGAGTCCAAGGCTTGATGGACAACTAATGATCACCCCACAACCACCCCCTATCTAGCACTAGGTCTTGCTTCTTAGAGGAAGCAAAGGTCGCTATGGGGTGATCCCACAATAGTGGGTTACACTTTTATGCCAAACTTGACAATGAAATCAACATTTTGAACTAAATCTTCACTTTTTGACACCTATAGCTGCTAAACCGTTAGGAATTTGATGATGAGGCGAACTAGTGATTTGTGAGATTTTGTCTATAGATTCTAAAAATATATTTTTTAAATTTTTTTAGTTAAATTGTAAATTTTTTTGTGTCTCCTTTGATAACTAGTTTTTAATAGCAAACAACATTTTTTTAAAGTGATGTGTACTCCATAACACAACTTTTTTTCTACAAAGGATAAAATTCTTATTCTTTTGAATTTAGATTGGTAACACCAATATCTAGTGCATGCATTTGGTTTCATAATGTTTTGTTGAATTTTTTTTTAATTAAGTTTTGAAGTCAAACCAATTATAATTTAGACATAGGCATATTCCATAAAACACAACTTTTTCTGTATGTATCGAAATTCAATTTTTTTTTGTTGAAACAAGGACATCAATACCTAGGGCATACATATTTTTTAGAATTTTTTTTCACTAATTTACTAATTTTCCATGTGTGTAGAATAGAGAACTTGATGTTCGGTGAAAAACCTATGTTTGGTAAAACTACAAAAAATAATCATAATAATATCAAAATATATCAAAACTATACTCGTTGGAAAGCTCATTTCGAGGACTATGATCCTCCAATTTGGTTTGGCAAAGCTGAATCCATTTGGACCTTCAACTAGGCTTAGGAAGCCAAAATTTTGCAGAAGAAAAGGGAAGGGAAGGTGTCTAGTGGGGGTCTTCATTCGAAGACACGTGCGAATGAAGGTGGGTGATGTCCTTAGTTCAAAGTTTACACACCTTCAAACGAAGGTTCCTTGCATTATAAATAATGAAGGACTTCGATTGAAGGTATGATTTTATTGTTTTAATTTGGCGCCCAAAGACCTTCGAATAGAGAACACCTTTGAATGAAGGCCTCATTATTTTAAGATTTGAAAAGGTCGACAGGGCCTTTGAGCGAAGGAAATACCTTCGAATAAAGGTGCTTGGTATAGTTTTTTTGGCACCTTCAATTTTTCTTCGTCCACAAAAGTGTAACCCACTATATTGTGGGATGACCCTATGAAGAACCCCCTTGCGCTAGGAAAGAGTTAAATCTACCCAGAGACAAGAGACTTCTAGGTGTCCAAAACCCAGCCATGGAGATTAGGAAGGGAGGGCCACAAGCCATTAAACTTGCAGACCACACCACATCTCAAATAGAAACCATCATTTTCTACAATCTCAAGACCACAGACCACCATAGGGGAAGCATGGGCACAAGGCATAGGCCTAACCCTAGCCTGTGATGGTAGTGTCTGAGCACGAGCATTTGAAATAGCATCAGAAAAAATTTTCTGATGGCATCTTGAAGCGGCCCTAACAACATCGAGACCATCCTTACCAGAAGACAAGCCAACAACAAGGCTGCCCCTAGAATCTAGAACAGAAGATGACATCACAATATTTACAGCTGCAGAGGGACCAACATCTGCTAGAACCCCAGCCACCTGAGGAGAAGAGCCCCCGTAGGACTCCTGATCACCAGGAGTGGAAGCACACCCAACAACTTCCCTAGGAACCTGAGATAGTTCCCTAGGCACAGGAGAAGACAACAGATAGACCTCCATCTGCAAGGACATGCCTAAACATTCCCGCTTTTTGTCATTGTTCAAAAATGAATGTTCCCACTGATCTCCATTCAAACTTGAACATCTCCTACTCAATGGCATTTTTGTATTTTCCAAAAAATATATATGTCATCAAAGAACCAACAATACTATTATAACATTCTCCAAGTAAGAAAATTACAAGTATAGGAGTCACAATTCTAAGTCAAAATATATAGTCAAAATCACAATTACATGAGTCTTAATTCAAGGTTTTGGACTCCTAGATCATAGTAAATTATAAAATATTAAATTTCTTTGATTTCAAGTGATGTCATCACATATAGAATGTACAAGTAATGACAATTATGTCATATAGTTGTAGGAGACCTAAAACAGAGATGATAAAAAGTACAATGAACAAGTACACGTGTACAATTAGTGCAAGTAAATAAGTTAACTATAAATACATGAGTTGTAACTATAAGTTAGGTGAGAAAATTATAATAAATAAAATTACGAAATTATAATCCAAATTCCTTACATTCAAGTGATGTGTAGCATAGGAAAATCCAATATGAATGTCACACATTGAATACACCAGTAGTGACAATCATGCCAACTAGTTTTAGGAGACCTAAAATACATTAAACTAAAAAAAATCCAAAAGTTATTATTAAAGTAAATTGAACTTACCTAATTTTTGAAACTTAGCTAGGGGCTGGCTTAAGTGGAGTTAAGAGGATGGCTTAAGGGGAGATGCAATCAATTAGTATTTTGGTAAGGGTGTGCTAGTAAATCAATTAACTATAAATATACAATCCTAAAATTGCATTCTAAACCCAATTCATTGAAGTTATTAAAATAAATTATAGTTACCTAACTTATGAAACATAACTAGGGGATGGCTTAAGGGGAGTTAAGAGGATGGCTTAAGGGGAGATGAAATCAATTAACTATCAATCTTATTAATCCTAAACTCACATCCTAGACCAAACTCTTAAGTTATTAAACTAAATCGTAATTATTTAATTTATGAAACATAGTTAGGGGATAGCGTAAGGGGAGTTAAGAGGTGTTAGTGTAGGTTTTTATTTCCTAGTTGGCTTATTTATTTTTCCCTATATTTCCTAGGTCTTTTCTACACTTCTATTAATCTTGCTTAGGTTAATAAAGCATGTCTTATTAGGTGAGTGGTTGCGAGGTGTCACCTTCCTACATGTGAGCATCCATTAGCTATCTTGGGAAGATACTTTGCTATCTTTAGTCTGATAGATGGTTGCTCTTGATTGGTCGGTGTTGCCACCTCCTCCCTCTTCCTAATCTATATAAGCATGCTACCTAGCTTGTATTTTGTATCTCTTACTTTTGCATCCTCTTAATGCTATTTTGCTTCTAGCATTTGCATTACTCTCTTGGAGACTAACTCTATGTTGCTATTTTGATTTCGTATTATTTGCATTCAAAACTTTTATATCTATTCTTTGCACTAGTTTTCTAGGTTAATAATTTTTTCATATTCTAACATAGTATCAGAGCTATTCTATGTGCAAGAGTAGATTTTAGTTTTCATATTTGAGAGATTCGGGGGGAGGGGGCTAATAAATCCTATTGCAGTTTTCTAAAAAACTCAGCATGCTCTTCTCTTGCATCTTCGGATGATCTGGAGAATCAGAAAAGTTTGACAGAAACTTTTTTAATCTCTGGGGTTTGCACATGTGTTTTATGAAATCTGAGTGATTGTAGCATTTCTAGTTATACCTGCACCATTTGCATCTATTCCAATGCATCCAAGAGGCTTGAGAAAGTCAGACTTGGCTTTCATTTCACTGAAATCAGAGATCGTCATACACAGTTGCAGAACTGGGGCTCAAATCTGATAATGAACTTGCATATTTGGTGTTTTCAATCAATATTGCAGGTTCCAGCATGTCATTGCCTATCTTAGGTAGCTGACTCAACCTTTGCATGTCATTTTTTGGTTGCTAAGGTCATGTTTTGTTGCTAAAGGCATTCTATTTACATTAGAAATACATCTTCTAGACATCTACAAGAAAAATACCTTCTGGGTTTTGTTCGCAGCATAGAAAAACCATCTGGGTATCTTTCTTTTTTTACATGTAGTCTATATATTTTACAAAAACATGCTCAAAAAGTTACAGCACAACCCCTCTTTGTTGGTAGTTGTAGTTTTGAAGGCAGTTTTCAAATGCTCCGTTCTTGCTCATACGGACTCCTTTTCCCACAAATTTTTTTTTATTTTTGCTATTTTTTTGCGCTCTATAAACTAGTGCAGACATTTTTTGATTTTGATGCCGAGATTTTTCATAAATTATAGATTCTCAGTCGTGACATTGCACAGTTCTCGTTTTGGGAACTTCGAAGGATCATAACTTTCACATACGACCTCGTATCGAGGTGATTCATTTTTTGAAAGTGCATATTTTTTGAGTAGATTGCAATGGTGCTGTTTATTTCTCTGGATATTGTGCCAAAGTTGTATTTTCAGCATATGCTCTTCATGAGGGTTTTGTAATGCATTGAAATCAAGACCACTTAGTATTTCTTGCTAGTGGCAGTTGTAAATGCACTAATATAAAGTGCCAAATCATATTTGCTTTGGGGGAAGGTTCTTTGATTGAGTGAAAAGTGGGGGGGTTGTCTTGGTTGGGTTCTCTTCTTTTCTGTATTTCTTCTCTGCATTTCTTCATCATGGATCCAACAAATATGCCCATCCTAACTCCATACAATTACTTTGAGTGGAAATCATGCATGACAATTCACTTAAGGAAAGCTGGATTAAATAGGATAACTATGGGACTTGAAACTGAACTTGCTAAAGATGAAGATAAGCCTAAGTGGTTTAACAAATGTGATGAAGCATATGGAACACTGTGTTTGTCTATTTCTCCTAATTTGCTCTTTCACATTGAGTCTTTGAATACACCAAATAAAATCTAGACAAAGCTAGAAAAACCATTTGGCACACAAGATTCAATGAGGGGTCATATGCTAGAAAATGAATTAATTAGTTTAAGTCTAGGCAATTTCAACACAATCCAGGATTTCTTCACTAAATTGAAATCACTAAGGCTGCAGTTAAAACAATGTGGAATTGAAAAGAAAGATGAATAGCTAATTCTTAGTATTCTCTCTAAGCTAAGTTCAGAATATTATATGTTTGTTTCTACTTTCTATGCTACTAAGGGTGCACTTGGTACTCAATTCACCATGCCATCTTTAGATGATTTTGTTGTCAATCTCACTCGAGAACATGACAAGCTAATCCAGATGGGCACTCTTAAGTCCTCTAAGTCACATGCCTTGGCTGCCAACCAAGGCACAAAAGAATAGAAAGGACAAAGTAGTAACAACAATAGTAAGGATAAGAAACAGAAGAATAGTAAGGAGAAGAAGGATTAGATATCGGTTGCTTCAAAAGCAACTAATGAGACCCAATCTTCCAAGGGTGATAAGCCTAAGAAAGAGAGGGTCCAATGTGCCTATTGTAAAAGACCCGGTCATGATGAACATAAATGTCTGAAGAAATAAATTGATCACTTGACACACATTCTTGAGAAGAATAATATTAGTGTTCCTGAGTCTATCAAATAGAGTTCTAATGAGGGGTCTAATAAGGCAAAAGAAAATAGCAAGGGGAAAGGAAAGGGCAAGGCCCTTGTTGCAGTTGCTTCTTCACCATCCACTTGGGTTCTTGATTTGGGTGCTTCGCACCACATGGTTTCATCTAAGGAAGAACTTGCATCTTTGGAGCTGTGTACTATGCCTTCTATTTAGATGGGTGATGGCACTCCTATTGAGGTGTGTGGGAGAGGGTCTGTTGATGTGGGGGATGGCACATTCCATGATGTTCTTTGTGTGCCCTCATTATCAACTAATCTCCTATCGATATACCAGATCACTCACATAGGTTCAGGCAAGCGGGTTGAGTTCACTCCTGATTCAGTGGAGATTCATGAGTTGCACAGTGGTTCTACAGTTGCAGTTGGGAGAGCAGATCATCAGTCACGACTCTATCTATTTTCTCACTTTGTTTCTGATCCTTCTTCGACTATTTTGCTCACTCATTCTAATGATGTGAGTAGATTATGGCATGAGCGGTTTGGCCATCTTAACTTCCGCTACTTGTAGTAGCTCAACCAGTAGAGAATGGTCACAGGGTTTCCTTTAGTTTAGTTTACAGGTAGTGTTTGCCAAGGTTGCATTTTTGGTAAGCATCCTAAGGAAAAGTTTGACAAAGGTAAGGCATGGAGAGCTTCACAGATGCTGGAGTTAGTTCACAGTGATTTGGCTGGTCCATTTTAGCATCCTTCTTTTAGCAGGGCCCGATATGTCCTCACATTTATTGATGACTTTTCTCGATATACTTGGGTGTACTTTCTCAAACAGAAGTCATAGGTATTTGATCATTTTCAGGACTTCAAAACTTTTGTAGAGAAGCAATCTGGGAAAGCCATCAAAGTTTTGCACACTGACAATGGTGGTGAGTATGTCAACCATTGGTTTCATAGGTTTTGCACTTTAGAGGGGATTGATTTGCAGCATTCAGTTCCATACAATCCTCAGCAGAACAGTGTTGCAGAATAAAAGAATAGGTCCTTGAAGGAAATGGCGAACTGCATGATTCACTCCAGATCTCTTGCACCATAGTATTGGGCAGAGGCCATTAACTATGCTTGTTATATCTAGAACCGTATTCCTCACCGAGCCTTGAAGGGAGTCACTCCTTTTGAGAATTTGCGCGGTCGAAAACCACCAGTTAAGCACTTTCAAGTTTTTGGTTCTTCTTTATGGGCCCACATTCCTGCATAGAAATGCAAGGCCTTGGATCCGCAAAGTAGACCTTGCATATTTGTAGGTTATCCTAATGGTGTGAAGGGTTATCGATTGCTCCACCCTACTACACATGAGTTGTTCATTGAGAGGAGTGTTTAGTTTGAGGAGGGCTCTTCAAGCTCACTTTCTATCACTTCTCCAACTCCTACTTTGACATTGGAGTCACTTGGGATACATGACAGATCTTCTGATGAGTCAGATTCACTTGAGCAGTCTTCTACCTCTACTTTTGATGCAGAGAGTGATTCAGAGGACTCGCCTCCTTCCTCTCCTAGTCATCATTCATAGGTTGATGATTCTCCTCCAAATTCTCCATCTTCTAGTCCACTTTGGGCTAGACAGACCTTTTAGTCTGCAGGTGATTGGGTTGGGGATCCATTAGACACCAGGCGGTCTCGTTCATAGTTTCAAGATGCTCCACATGTCTTCATTGCTACTGCCTCAGATCCACAGTCTTTTCATGATGTTTCTCATATTCCTGAGTGGGATACAGCTATGCAGGAGGAGTATAGTTCGTTGATGAGGAACCACACTTGGGATCTTGTCCCTCTTCCTAAGGGAAGAAAACTTGTTCAATGTAAGTGGATCTATCAGATAAAATTTGCAGCAGATTGGTCACCGAAGGATTCTCCCAGGTTCTTGGGATTGACTACTCTGAGACGTTTGTGCTAGTCGCCTGAATGAATTCCATCTGACTTGTTCTTGCCATTGCTGCAGCTAATCATTGGGAAGTACACCAGATGGATGTGAAGAGTGCTTTTCTTCGCGGTGACCTTCAGGAGGAGATCTACATGGAGCAGGCACAAGGGTTCCTTTAGGATTCTTCACTTGTGTGCCGACTTTGGAAGTCTCTCTATGGACTCAAACAGGCTCCTTAGGCCTGGTATGCCAAGATGGACTCCTTCCTTCTATTAGTTGGGTTCACTCGGTGCCATTCTAATCCCAATGTCTACATTCTATAGCAGGATGATTCACTCCTAATTTTGGTTCTGTATATTGATGACTTTCTGATCATAGGGAGTTCTTCATCCACCATTGGGGTTGTCAAAACTACCCTTCATGACAGGTTTTTGATGACTGACTTGGGCTTGTTGCATTACTTTCTCAGGATTGAGATCTTTCAGTCTTCTTCCGGGATCACCATCACAAAGTCCAAGTATGCTCTAGATTTGCTCTCAAGGTTTCATATGGCTGACTGTAAGCCTGCTCTGACTCCCTTCCTTTCTGGAGTCAAACTTGAGGCTCAGTGTTCTTCTCCACTTCTTGATGGCACTTTGTACTGACAACTTGTTGGGAGTCTCATTTATTTGACTCATACGAGACCTGACATTTCATATGCTGTAGGCATGGTCTCTCGATTCATGCAGGAGCCTCATGAGTTGCACTGAAAAGCAGCCAAGCAGATCCTTCACTACATTTAGGGTACTCACAGTTTTACGATTCATTACACAGCGGGCATTGAGCTTGACTTGGTGGGCTACACAGATTCAGATTAGGTAGGCGATTCTCAAGATCACAAGTCTACTTCAGGTTACAACTTCTCACTTGGTTCAGGTCCTGTTTGTTGGTCGAGCAAGAAGCAGTCTGCTATTGCTCTATCTTCTATTGAGACCGAGTATCAAGGGGCTGTGAATGCCACCACTGAGGCCATTTGGCTTCAGAATCTTCTCACTGAGTTTGGTATCTAAATCAGACAGCCATCAGTCATATTTTGTGACAACCAGAGTGCCATTCAGATCTCACAGAATCCGGTCCATCATCAGCAGACCAAGCACATCAAGGTCCACATGCACTACATCCAAGAGCTCATCCATGGCCACATCATCGACCTTCACTACTGTCTAACTTCCGAGTAGGTTGCTGATATCTTCACCAAACCCTTCACTGAGAGCAAGTTCCTTAATTTGCGAGCTTTGCTGGGGGTGTGGGATGCTTCATCTTTTGGGGGGGCTTCTTCCTCTCACTCAGAGTCCTGACTCTCTATTTTGTGGGGGGGGGGCTTTTCTCTCTCTTTGAGGGGGAATTTTATGTACATGGGTAGCTTATCAGGCTTGATTTGTTGGGACCCATTTCTACATCCACCTAACCTTCACTTATGGGGGGTGTTAGTGTAGGTTTTTATTTCCTAGTTGGGTTATTTATTTTTCCCTATATTTCTTAGGTTTTTCCTACACTTCTATTAATCTCGCTTAGGTTAATAAAGCATGTCTTATTAGGTGAGTGGTTGCGAGGTGTCACCTTCCTACATGTGAGCATCCATTAGCTATCTTGGGAAGATACTTTGCTATCTTTAGTCTGATAGATGGTTGCTTTTGATTGGTTGGTGTTGCCACCTCCTCCCTCTTCCTAGTCTATATAAGCATGCTACCTGGCTTGTATTTTATATCTCTTGCTTTTGCATCCTCTTAATGCTATTTTGCTTCTAGCATTTGCATTACTCTCTTGGAGACTAACTCTGTGTTGTTATTTTGATTTCGTATCATTTGCATTCATAGTTTTTATATCTATTCTTTGCACTAGTTTTCTAGGTTAATAATCTTTTCATATTCTAACAAGAGGATGGATTAAGGGGACATGAAATCACTTAATAATTTGGTTAGAGCATGATAGTAAATCGATTAGTGCTATCAATTAAATAAGTATACAACTATACATTAGTCAAAAAAATAAAGATTAAAAGTTTAAAAATTTCTACATACCTACAAACCATTAAAAAAATTTACTCCATTGTACCATCTACATCCTCTCTTTTTTGTAATGGATTTGTGATTTCTTCATGCTCTTTCATAGAAAGTGTCCATAACTCTTTTGTGACATGTCTCCCTTGATATCCCACTAATTGTATTTTTTTTTGCCACAACCAAATGCGAGTAGTGCAAAATTTTCTTATGTCTTTCATAATCTTCAAATGCAAGTATACCATTCTTCCTTATTAGATATTTATGTAGCCAGGTGCTAATAACAACCACTGAACCTGTTGGATACTCAAACTTATCATCATCTACTCTAGGCTATAATAACTTGTGTTTTGCCTCAACACATCGAGCCAACCAATACTATGTTTCCTTTTCATTGCCCTCAGGTGCAACAAAAGCAAACACATGTCCTAAAAAAAACTTACAAATTCAATAAAGAAGAACATCATATATAAGTCACAAAAATATACATGCATGTATAGAATTTTATAGATTACAAAACAATGTAATGAAACTAAATATTGAATTAATCTACCTTCTTGTATGTAAGGTTTGAAATATGGTCATAGTCATTTGATGCTTGCAATTGATTATCATATTTAAATGTTGTCTCATGTCGATCATGTGTTTGTAGTGTTAGCGACCTTTGTTGTCATCCTTCAAGCCATTCTGTATTTTCACATGCTTCCCACTCACCTTTAATACAAAACTGACAAAAGCATGCAAGTTCCCTAGTCCATATAGTCCATGTGCTTGCATTTGAACTCTTAAATGAATGTCATTTTGTTGATCCACTAATTGTCTCACAATCATATCAAGGAAGAATGCTTTCTTCTTCAACTAACCAAAAGAATTGTTGAACTTAACAGTTTTCACTTGATCATGTAGTGAATTTTGTATTACACCAATCCACAATTGCACGTGCATCTTTACACTTTATTGCATCCACAAATTTTAGTTGCTCCCTAGCAAGAGTTCTTTTCACACATGCTTCAATTTTATCATGTTCTCCTTTACCATGTCCAGCTTCAAATAAATTCTATATATGTTGGATATTATTTTCTTTATGGGCACTACATAACCAATAAAACATTTGAACAATTTTGAATTTTCCTATACAATTTTCTAACCATATGAGATGTTGTGTCATCTAGATTTATCTTTCTTTTGAATTGTCATAAAATGCTTTGAAATAGTACTACACAAACTCTGATGAATGTAACTAATTATCACTCACATAGAAATGGTACTCCTTAAAAAAAATTGTCATCTTCTGTACTGTCAACTGCATGTCTATATATAATTCGAACAAAGATGGCCACCTGTATTGAGTCATAATATTAAGATTGAATCTCCTCTTATGGAGCAAGGGTATGGTTTTATGTAAAGTCAACCACTAAAAGTATAGTTCCAATTGGAAATATGTTTTTACATCTGTGAAATTGTTCATCAAGCCACTGAGCATATTGAGAGTGTTTCACATATTTATACATAAGCTTATTCTTAAAATCTGCAATGAATGCATGTACACTACTTTGTTTTATGATTAAGTCACAATGCTTTTCAGTGTTTCCATCCTTCAATAAATATTGAACATTGTTGAACCTCTTGACATCCACTAATTGTTGTCCAAAATCATGTGAACTACTTTCATGCATGTATTCTCCTAACAATGAAAGATTACCACATCTATTGTATTGTTCAAAAACACATAATTTTGAAAAAAAAATCTCATCAGGTGTTTCACAAAGTAAACTTGTTATGAACTTCTTAATTGTTGTAGGTGGCATATTAATACCACATTCCTACATAGTTTTTAGTATGCAAAGTACAATGCATATATCAAAAAATATCATAATAATAATGAAATTGCACATGAGTTTTACAACAACAAGAGATTCATTGCTTATTAATATTGACATACCAAGGTTTACATTTCTCAAATGATCTTTGACATATGCTAAAAAAAATTATAACCGAATCATTTAGAAAATTTCTATATAATTCTATTTGAGTGAGTCTAAAAGATGTGTTGGATGAGGATAATGATTTCTTGACCCCACTCTTAATTTCAAAACATCTCTAGAATTTGATGAAACCCTTGTATTATCATGCCAATATTTTTCAATCAAAGACATGATTTCATTATTTAATTTCATGTTAGATCTTGGGAGTCTACCACTAAAATTTTAACATTGGTTAATTGGATCATCTTCAATACTTACTCTTCTCTTTTCTACTTTTCTCAAAGTTTTAGCATGCACATGGGTGAGTGCATTTGTCTTACTTATCATTCTTTTTCTCACAACTAATTTATTGACTAAAGAAAATGTTATTGCTTGGTGTGCTACATTCCTATATTTGGATTGACCTATTTTTCCAATACAATCAATAGCATTAGAAACACTAGACATAACTTGTTCCATTAATTTATCCACTTTTTTGAGTTTTACAAATATGACTAATTTTTTCATTACTTTTCACATTTTTGACATTCTCATCAATTGTAATACAAGATGACATTGAAATCTAAAATTTTTTCTATGAAAAATAGTTTATAGAATCTATTTGCATGGGTTCAAATTTATCTCCAAGATATCTTACCACGAAGATTATCCGAAACATTACTTTCAATTAAAAACAAACATTTTCATTTTAATTTTTTGTCATGTTGTTCCTAATAGGAGAATTTACATCAACAATGTTATATCCAACTTCTATTAAATTGCTAATCTCATTATCATTCAAGGGATTTGAAGACATACTTGGATTCTTTCTATAATCACATTTTCCATATTATTGGACTCTTCCACATTTGGATATTCTACATTCACCTCATCCATATTGGTCTCTTCAATGTTCTCCTCTTCAATAGTCATCAAATTGGATGCTTCAACATTATTCATTTCTCAAATCCTATCTCTCATACCTCTTTGTCATTTTGCCTCTTTCTTTCAATGTGCTTCAATTTCTTCAAGAGTCATGACCTTCACTTTTTTGTTGGCATTTATTTGATCTCATGATTACCAAAATGTCTTGATAAAATTAACAAATGATATTACTATATTTAGAGTTGGATCCCTCCTTAAAATTTCTAAAGTATAAGTAGATGTAGATCCTTTGTTCAATATCACATTTGTTTGATTTCTCTAAAAACAAATTCCTTTGCTTGATCTCTCCAAAAAATAGTTCTTGTACTTCATTCCATCTAAAAATGCTCCTTATGATTGAATCCATGTAAAAATTGAATATAATATTCCTTATTGAGAGATGGTAATGACACTTGAATATAAAAAATTGGAGAAATCATCATTGTCAGGTTGTACATGTAAAAATGCATGTTACAGAAAACAAGTCATACTACATGTTGTGCTTTCTTCACACCATTTCAAAACTTTCTAAGTAAAGTGGGGATTGACATGAATGTGTTTATTAGAGCTTTCTTCCAAAAGAAATGATAGTTACTGAGGAAATTGAGGGAATTACTGAGGAAACTGAGGGACTTACTGAGGAAACTGACAAAGTTAGATTTGAAGTGCGTGCGAGGAGACAACACCAGAGAAAGGAAGGTGTCTGATCTCATATATGATTATAATGTCTACAATAATATTAGACATGTAGACAAAGATTTAGAGTTGCGAAGGGAAGTGTTGGGTGCATCGCAGGGGTTCCCATATCCTAGAAGATGTAGAACTGGTCATCCAAAGATTAAAGTAGCTCTTGAATTTGAGACCTGAACAAGCTCAATCTTTATTCCCTTGGATGAAAGTCAGTGAGCTTTACAAGCAAGGATTCCAAAGTGCCTATAATTCGCATAGGACACTCTGTGAAGCTAGTAGCCCACCCCAAATTATCTAGGGACTCCTTGATGACCTCAAAGATGGCATTCCTCTCATGTGAATTATTTGATTGAACACCTCAAAGAGATGCCATCTCATGTCCAATGCAATAATTGCAAGATATGCACAAAATGGATTTGTTCATAAGGCTTTAGAAACTTTCAAGAAAATGCAATTGGCAGGAGTAAAGCCAAATTCCACAACCTTAACCAACATCCTCCCTACCTATTGCAAAATGGGATCTTTGGAACAGGGTATGGACATCCATAAAAGCATAAAGGATATGGGAATTTTGTCAGATCTATTGTAGTTGAAAGTACCCTAGTAGACATGTATGCAAAGTGTGGAAGCATAGACAAGGCACATGAACTATTTGACAGAACACCTTAAAGAGATGCCATCTCATGGAATCCAATAATTGCAAGATATGCACAAAATGGATTTGTTAATAAAGTTTTTGAAACTTTCAAGCAAATGCAATTGAGAGGTGTAAATCCAAATTCCACAACCTTAGCCAACATCCTCCCTTCATATGCCAAAATGGGATCTTTGGAACATGGTATGGACATCCATGAAAGCATAAAGGATATGGGAATTTTGTCAGATCATGTAGTTGTAACTACCCTAGTAGACATGTATGCAAAGTGTGGAAGCATAGACAAGGTACATGAACTATTTGACATGATGCCTCAATGAAATTCCATCTCATGGAATGCAATGATTGCAAGATATGCAAAAAAATGGATTTTTTTGATAAGGCTTTAAAAAATTTCAAGCAAATACAATTGGCAGGTGTAAAGCCAAATTCCACAACCTTAGCTAGTATCCTCCTTGCCTATGCCAAAATGGGATCTTTGGAAGACGGTATGGACATCCATCAAAGAATAAAAGATATAGGAATTTTGTTAGATGTTGTAGTTGCAACTACCCTCAGAGACATGCATGCAAAGTGTGGAAGCATAAACAAGGCGCATGAACTGTTTGGCATGATGCCTCAAAGAAATGTCATCTCATGGAATGCAATGATTGCAAGATATGAACAAAGTGGATTTTTCGATAAGGCTTTAGAAAATTTCAAGTAAATGCAATTAGCGGGTGTAAAGCCAAATTCCAAAACCTTAGCCAACATCCTCCTTGCCTATGCCAAAATGGTATCTTTGTAACATGGTATGGACATCCATCAAAGCATAAAGGATATAGGAATTTTGTCAAATGATGTAGTTGTAGATACCATGTGAGACATGTATGTAAAGTGTGGAAGCATATACTGTTGGGTTAAACTAGTTCTTGGGTTATAGTTAGTGGATTAACCATTAGTGGTCTTTAGCACATGGTATTATGCTAGTTGTATTGGTCCATGGTTTTTTGGAGCTCATGGTTTTGAGCCCATGGTTTTGCATGTATGGAAGTCTTTATAATGGCTTGGTGACTCCATTGTACGTGTGGCTGGTTGAAGCCTCCAAGCTCAGCCCGGTTGGGGCTAAGGGTTAATATGAAGATCTTCATTGCTGGTTTTTTCCCCAGTTTGGGGTTTCCAGGGTAAATCATTGTGTTGTGATTGTGTTCTTGTTCCATGCTTGATTTGATTTTCTTCTTGGATTCTAAATTCTTGGTTGTGTATGGGCGTTATCTATGGTGGGGGAATTGTTTTAATCCCTAACAGTTGGTATCAAAGCTTGAGTTGCAAGCTCCAGTGTTCATGTTTGCAGAGGAGAAAAATGATGGAAGATTTTGTTTTTGGGCAATGTTATCATTTCAATTAAATTTGTTGTTGTAGGTTGAGTAAAATTGTTGTCAGAGTTTGAAAACGTCTAGGATCGATTAAATTCTAGATACCTTGTTTGTTGCTGCTATAAGTGAAGTATTCTATTCACTGTAATTTTATTCGCCATTGTATTTCATTTAAATCTGCCGAAAAATTTATTACATTTTGTGATTTAAATGGCTGGGTAAATTCTACTAGAAAATAGATGTAAATTAAAGGGTTGAGATCTGATGTTTTCTCCACAAGGGTTTCAATTTGAAGGTTATTTCAGATTCACTAGAAATTGAAGATTTCACAACTTAGAAGAATTTAATGTAGCTCACAACGTGTGGAGATAAGGCAACATTTATTTTTTGATCTGGTATTCTTGCTGAAATAGAAGGTTTGAGTGTGTGTGTTAGTTCTTTGGCCCCTGGAAGAAGGTTGAGCAGGGCTATGCAAGATTGGTTGTGGTTGCTATTGTAGGCATGTTTCTTGGTAAAAGTCATTGTATGCAGTTGCTGCATGTACCCACATCATAGGTGTTGTAGGTGCTCACAACCGAGGCTAGCTATAGCAAGAACAAGATTGTAATGGAGTTGCATGTAAAATTTAATACATCTATTTGGGCTGATGGCTGTAAGACCTGGTATGGATTGCTCAATATCTAAAAAGAAAGGCCTAGTAAGAGAGGAGTTCTCCCAGGTGGTAAGGGGGGCTTAGAGTCATGTGGATTCCCAGTTTGATGTCGATCTCAGTGACAGAGAGGGTATTGCACTTGGTGCTTGTGGAACCCCAAGAACAACTTTAAAGGGGGGATTGTTGGGTTAAACTAGTTCTTGGGTTAGAGTTAGTAGATTAACCATTAGTGGTCTTTAGCACATAGTTTTGTGCTAGTTGTATTGGTCCATAGTTTTTTGGAGCTCATGGTTTTGAATGTATGGAAGTCTTTATAATGGCTTGGTGACTCCATTGTATGTGTGGCTAGTTGAAGCTTCCAGGCTCAGCCCGGTTGGGGCTGAGGATTAATATGAAGATTTTCATTGCTAGTTTTTTTCCCAATTTGGGGTTTTCTAGGGTAAATCATTATGTTGTGACTGTGTTCTTGTCCCATGCTTGATTTGAGTTTCTGCTTGCATTCTGAATTCTTAGCTATGTATGGGCATTATCTGTGGTGGGGGGATTGTTTTAATCCTTAACATATACAAGGCTCATGAACTGTTTGACACGACGCCTCAAATAAATGTCATCTCATGGAATGCAATGGTTGCAAGACATGCACAAAATGGATTTTTCATAAGGCTTTAAAAATTTTCAAGCAAATGTAGAAAAGAAACTTTCAACCAAATGAAATTGGCATGTCTAAAACCAAATTGCACAACCTTATGCAACATCCTCCTTTCCTATGCCAAAATTGGATCTAGGGAATAGGGTGTGGACATCCATCAAAGCATAAAGGATATATGAATTTTGTCACATGTTGTATTTGCAACTGCCCTTGTAGACATGTATGCAAAGTGTGGAAGCATAGACAAGGCACATGAACTGTTTGACATGATGCCTCAAAGAAATGAACAGTCTCATAGAATGCAATGATTGGAAGATATGCATTAAATGGATTATTTGAAAATGCTTTATAAACTTTCAAGCAAATGTAATTAGCACATGTAAAACTAAATTCTTGTAATGATAATTGATCATCATATTAAATATTTAATGTAAATTGTCATATACATAATGTCATGAACATAACATCTAGTCTATATATAAAGCCCTATAGGCATGTACAAACAAAGCCATACACGCATATACAAAGATATACATTGGTAACATACAAAAGTATGTATACAAAGTCATCTAGGCATACAAAAAAAAGTCCCAAAATCTAGTTTCCTATGAACTTCTATGAAATAATCAGCGGTCCTTGTTTGGCCATGAAGATGGAAAGCCAATTAGTGACTCATCCTCTCTCTCCCAGCGACTAGACCTCCTCAACAGAGATTTTTGCAGCTCCACCTATTATTACAATCAAACAATATGCACATTAATATAGAAAACATGAACTATATAACATCGCATATGTAATCAATCACTTACCACTAGATGATGATCCCTCTCAATCATCTTTTCTCTCTCTTCGTCTATAGCTGGATGGGTTGGAGCTGTGACCTCCTGTGAGAAGCATCAAGAAGAAAAATTGACTAAACTTAAATATTATTTATGTACATCAAATGACATGAGATAAAACAAGAAATACAAAATGACATTTACATGTTACTAACTCATACCTTGGTCAAAGGATTTGAAGACAACATAGCTGCAGCAATGCCTGCCTCCGTTGACTCACAAAGATGAGGAGGAGTCTCCATATTCAACATCTAAAAATAGAGTTCAAGGTTATTTGACCAAAATAGATACATAACATTATTTAAATGCATAATGATTTCAAATGGTTAAATTTACCTCCATAAAAGTGGTTCTATGTCTAGGGGACCAAGGAAATCATGGAGGTGTTGGTGAAGCTCCCTGTTGAAATTATCAAATTGTCACTAAATAAGATTACTATTGATATATGTACTATATTTACGATCATGTGATAAATTACATACTTGTTGACTCAAACTCCTCTCATAACCTGCCACTGGATGGCTAACAGAGGTAGGATGAAGACTCTGACCCTGGAATTTCATTGTGTAGATAATTACACACATTAATTTTGACTTATAATATAGATAGTCATATAAAATTAATTACAAATTTCAAATACAAATATATTAAATCAATATGAACCTTGTAAAATATTAACTGGGAGTCAATATCAAATGTATGCTATAAGACATCATCTGTGAGAATAAGATCATCCAATATGGATGTGTCCATCACTGGCTGTTGCTCTTGCGTCACAGCATTCTGCCGAGAGTTCTGCGTCACATAATTACACAAGTTCCCATATTAACTAGAAAGATGCGGGGACAAATGACACCTGCTTCTCTCACCCTCATTGGCCTGGGTGAGATCATCATCATTCTATGCTAGAGACTGCATTAGAGAACTCAATGAATGTGGTGTCTCCACCTCAACACTCTCTTTCAAAGTCAAAGGGAGTGAGACATGTTCTGGCCTCATCAAGGGTCTAGGTACGTGGTTCTAGTCTCATTATGCCCCCTCTCTATTTTGGGCAGAGCCACCACCTCTACCCTGGAACTCTCAAATGTCAAAATAATTAGGAATCTCCTTGAGGACAAACTCACAATGGAGTTTCCTCAAGAAATATTGTGGCACCTCATTGTTATTACATGAACGCTCATCAAAGACCATGTACCATCTATCCCAAAAGTTTTGGGATATATCATGGTTTCTAGACACCAATGAATCAAGAAGTGTTTACAAGTCTCTTCTAATGTTTGGCTAGTTGTAGGATTGATAAAGTGTCAACATAATACAAATTTTGTAATTTTTTATCCTTCACTTGTTGGTAAGATAATTTGTCATCATAGTATTGCTGACACCTCTACCTATAGTCATTCCATTTAGTGATTTGGTTTGTCACCGATTCAATGTGAGAAACAATCATCTCTAATGACTTGGCAAGCACTCTCCTACGATTAGTGCTTGCACTTGGACTATTTAACATTTCAATTAGAGTTTAAAGATGTTTTTTATTTTTTCTATTTGCCCTAAATAGTTTTCCTGTGTATCTCTTTCATTGTGAAGACGTGAAGGTGGGGAGTTTTGAGAGTTTTCAAGGTTGTTTTGACTCTCTTCTGGATTTGTGTTTTGTGCTGCCTCATTGACTATAAATTCAATATAAAAAAACCAATCAAACATTGCAAAACTAAAAATTTATTTTCAAACCCACAAAAATCAATCAAACCCTACCTTCTTCGATTGCTACACTCTCTACATTTCATTCATGACATCCTTGGGAGCGGGATTGGTGAGGTGACATGGTGAAAACATCAATTACACCTGGAAATTTCTTGATTCCTCCTTCTTCTAATGTGCTCGTGTTCTTATAACTATTTTTTCTTGCCAAAATGTAGAAATGAACTGCAGGTTTCTATTTTAGGTTTTTATTTTTCACTTTTAAAATAGAATATAATGTGAGTGCATTATAACACACTTGCGTTTTCCCTTGCATGGGACCAGAAAGCCAAAGTGGTGACTTTTTGGTCCCACAACTTTGTGCATATGTACCCCTTAATAAAAAATAATTTTTTAATAATTTCTTTAATAATCTCAAAAATAAACTAACATAAATTTTAAATAGAAATAATAATTTCTTTAATAATCTCAAAAATAAACTAACATAAATTTTAAATAGAAATAATAAATATTTTTATCATCCTAACATTAAAAACTATCTTAAACTTATGAATCCCTATTGAGGTGGAGTGCCAATTGCACCTTGAATTGTAATTAATATCTAGTATATTAGACTTATTGCGAAGATTATGCATGACTTAGTTCATTGATGAATCGTGGAACTATGTTAATATTTTAACACTGAGGTAACCCTAAAGCTAAGTTAATATTTTAACACTTACTAAGGTAACCCTAAAGCTAAGTTCAATATGGTTGTGTTATCAAGAGGAATATCATAATAGTTTTGCAAAGATCTTCTCGAAGGTCTAGTGATTTTTCTATTAAGAAAATACTTTTAGTGAATATTGAAATAATAAACTATAAAACATTTTTTCATTTGATAAGATATGTTTGTGTGCAATTGTACTTTTCCTAGT
The DNA here is from genome assembly GCA_027924645.1 of Cunninghamia lanceolata. Lineage (NCBI taxonomy): Eukaryota > Viridiplantae > Streptophyta > Pinopsida > Cupressales > Cupressaceae > Cunninghamia > Cunninghamia lanceolata. The sequence goes on from BSBN01002084.1 coordinate 112,151, forward strand.
ACATCAGCAATGAAGATTAGGCATTGTTAGTGGTGTTGGTCATAGGCAAAACTATCTTTCAAAACTATCTTTGGCATTTTTAGGATTTTAAGGAAAATTTTGTTCATTGAGAGCCAACAAAATTTTAGATCATAGAGAGCACATTTTGTTCATCATAATATTTGAATGTCTTCTATCAGTTTTGCATATGTAGAATATGGCAATATCTTTTCAAATATATGTGCGTTGTATACATTACTTCTATCAATTTATAATATTATAGTATTTTAAGCTCATTTATATCCTTTCCATATCTTTTATGCAAGAGTATTACTTAGGTGGGTTTAACTTTAAATTTATTGATTTTATCATTTATGGCATCATCTTTCATAGATGTACTTTGATTCTCTTTGAAAGGGCTCAAGAGGATAATAATATCTCCATTGGTTTCTCTTTGGAAGGGAAAAATGCGTAAGAATACAAAAGAGTATCTATGTCCTGTATGCTATACATTCAATATAAACAATTCCACTCCTATTAAAAATATATTTGTGATGCTTCTATTATAAGTACATTTGAGTCATAAGGTAGGTTTACTACAACTTGAATGCTTATGTAGTAGATTTTCAATATTTTAGGCTTTGGGATGGCTATGAAGTAGTTTTTTCATTAAAAAACATAGATAGATCATATTATCATTGTTCCAAAGTTCAAATATTTGTTAAAAAAGTAGAGCACCCCTTGTGCTTTGCTGTTGGGGGCCAAGCTGGATTGTACATAGGAATTTCTAGCTTGGGGTGCATAATACATATAGCAAGATTCATCAGGGTAAAATCTTGATTAACTCCATTGTTATGCTTATGGATATAGCTTTGTTTAATTAGAGTATCATGATTTTCCTCTAATGGTTTATTATTGTCTCTAGCATTTATAAAATAGATGTCTTTGCAAGCATTCATATTTTGACATCCACTCTTTTACTTTAAACACTCGATTTTAGAATTTTAATGTTATTTTAGACTTCTTCATAATTGATTTACAAAATTGAAAATAAATATTTAGCTCCCACAACTCATCCTTGTAGTTCCAAGTATGGACTGAGTTGTCTTCCAACTCTCTTATTTTGTTCCTTTGAGTTGGTCTCTAATTTTTTTATATTTGGGTCTATAAGGGTTCTATGAGTCATTGCCCCCTTTTAAGCTTTATCTCTAGAAATTTGCCTTTTGTTCCAAAAGAAAAAAAGAAGGGAGAGAGGGTTAAGAAAATAAGATAATTTAACATTTATAAGATAATGCAATGCAATACAAAAAAATTGTCTATAAACACCCATGACCCTTCATTTTAATTCCCTTGACTTTTTATTTAGATTACTCGAAGATGCACAAAACTATATCTTTTTCACTTTCTCGAGAAAATGAAGATCCATATAGATTATGGTAATGTAAATCTTCATTAGTTGAATAGTTTTTAGAAGTTGAAAACACTAAAAAATAAGTTGTTTCATCTACAGGATGAAATTGTTCTCTAATGACAACCATCAATTTTATTATAACATAAAGAATATGAATACATATTATTACATTTCAAAGTTAAATAAATTAAAAGATAAATTTAATTAAAAGTGGGCAAGTTCACTCTCATAAATAAAATGACATAATTGTTTTTAATAATCTCTTTAATAATCTCAAATACAAATAACATAAAATTTGAATAGAACTAATAAATATTTTTATTATTCTAAAGTTTTGACATTGAAAACTGTCTTAATCTGCCTTAAAAATTTTGACATTGTAATTTGAAGACTTATTGCCAAGATTAAGATTACATAGGCTCATGATTTGACAAGAAATTGCTAATATTAGCAAGTGCGAGCACCAATTCAATTCAACAAGAAACAGTTAAAGATTAAGCGTTGCAGCAGCATGGTTACTCCAATTCTCAGAACCTGGTGGGCTCTCCATGCGAATCCACTTGATTGCTCCTCCTGTCTCACTTGAAAGTACAAGCATATACAAAGCTTGACCATCAACGTCATTCCATGTGTCCACAAAGATGTGGTGGCCAACTACTGTAGCCCAATTAGTATATAGAGGCCAATTCTCCGTTGGGAGAGGCCCTAAAATGTTTAGCTTATCTTGGTTACAATCGTACTCAGTGAATCCTCTTTTAGAAAAGCCATACAAGCGCCCAAATGCACTTACAACCCAACTAGTTTCTACTGTCTTCTCCATAGTTTTCCAGCTTCTGGTGTAGGAATCAAAAATATGAATGAAGGGCGCATAGGGCGCACGCGGTATCACATAAAACTTACCGTGAGCATACGCACCTCTACAATAGAATTCCATGGAGATGTTCATTTCGGGGAGAAGCTCCCACTTATCCTCCTGCACATTGTAAACTGCAGCAGTGCGGAGGGTGTCGTCATACCTGTAAAACCCAGCCACATAAATCAGTCCTCCATCTTCATCTGCTGCGGCGGCAAAACTAAACCGACATCCAGGCATCTGAGCACCCTCACGCCATTTGGAACAAGAAAAATCGTACAACCATAAATAGTTTACCCTCGTTGTCATGTCTTCATTTGAAAGGACACCAATGATCACAACCAGTTTTTGTTTCACAAAACTCAAGTGATCGACGACTGAATTTCCACTTTCAAATGTTGAAGGAATGCGCGGAAGGCTTTTGCATGTGTTCTCCGCCGGGTAGTATACTGCTACTGTGTTGTCATTTTGGATGAAACAAATGCGTTGCTCAGAAATTTTTAATCTTTTTCTTTCTTGATAAAACTGGGGATTGGTCAGCTCGGCGTCCCAGCTTTTGCACACATCCCTGAGTTTGTTATGGTAGTTCAACTTCATCCTGAGCAGGCACTCCCTCCCAACTTCATCTGGAAGACAAGGAAACAGGGCCCCCATTGTAATGGCAGCAACACAACTAAGAAGTTTTTGCTTTTTGCTTTTTTGAAATTTTATCTTTTGTCTTTAGTATTTTCCCAATACCCAATCTTCTTATTATAAGGATGTATTTAAAATAATATTTTGTATTTTAACTTTTTAGTTTATGCCGACCAGGTTATTAGGGGAGAGGACCTAGTATAGTTGAGCAGCCTAACTTCACGCCTTTTGAAAAACTCTAAATTTTTTACAGTAGTTTATTTGACTAGGCCCCTACTTATAACTAAGATTTTAGGGCCACATCATCGAATGTGATGCCACATCAACATGTGTTTTTGTTGAGGTGTCAAATAGTTTCAAAACAAAAGGTTGGACCAATAAGTGTGCATTAAGCCATGTTTTGTTGGTGCGCTGATGTGGCATCACATTATTGGTTGCTTTTTAGATCTAAAGGGCACATTTCATTCAATTATAATTAGTACTTATAGTCAACACTAACAACCTTAAAATCACAACTACCTCACGTATTGAGTCTTTTACCCTAATCAATTCCATCCTTAATTGTCATTACCTATGCTTTTCAATATATTTTCTTATTTTTACTTTTAAAAATATTTGGGTAGCACTTACAATATTTATTATAATTTTAAAATATATTTTTATTTTTTTATTGTTTTGTTTATTTTAATTTGATTAATTTTTATTTTATTATTATTATTTTATTTTTAGAATAATAAATAATCTTATTTAAAATATATCACATACTTAATAGAAGATAGATTATTAATAAATAATATTTTATTTTATATTTTTCTTATTTTTAAATGAAAATAAATTATTTATTTTACTTTATATTTATTTAATAGCTATTTTATTATTAAATGACATCATTAATATTATGTTTATTATTGAATATTAATACTTTGATGGTTGTCAAATTTATCTTTTGTTTTATTTAGAAAAATATATAAATAGGGACCTTTATAACTGAATAATACTATTTTTATGTAGGTGCAAATTTTTGTTTCATCTCCAAAATTTATGATAAAAACTAAAATAATAATCTCAATAAGGAATTCAAGAATAATTAGGTGAGGATTTATTTATAACTTTCTTACTTAGTTTTAAATTTTGATTGATGTTGTCTTTTATTTTTTTCTAAGCAAATAACCATTGTAATTAGTTTAATAACTTCAAAGTGTTTTTTGTTCAAAGTTAGAAGCATAATTCTTCCCATAAATTGTATAATATTTTATATGTTATCCATTCTTCGATGTAAATTTTGTATTTTTGTTATGCCAATTTGATATTGTATAATACATTAAAAAGCAAAATCTTGAGTCTTCTAGGTAAGTATTGATATTGTATATTTTTTATGCAAGTTGGCTATATACAACTAGAGTGTATTGATGGCACTAGGTTCAAGGTTAAGATAGTGAAGGGTAAGAAGTGTGACTATTTGTGATGATGAAAATTTTAGGAAAGAATATGCCTCCAACGAAATCAACAACCCAACTTTGAGAATGTGGGTCCTACATATTTAGGATTTTGCCATTGATACTGATGGAGATCCCATAGTCTGTTGGTATGTGGCGACTGATCCCTTTTTTTGCCCGTTCGGAGTCAGTTGTTAATTTTTTGTTAACTGAGAAAATAAAAATGACATTGTAAAACCCTAATTCTAGAAGCTTCCAAAAATTTTGTTATAAGCGGCTGGGATGTATGTTGTGGGTGTGAAATTCTCGAGATTGTAATCTATTTTGCACTGAATAATAAAATCATTGGATGGCTGAGTTTCTATGGATGTAGCCCATTTTGGGTAAACTACGTTAAATTTCTGTGTTGATCTCTTTTGTGTTGTTCTTCATTTTTAGATTTGGGTTATTTAATTTGCACATAATTGTTAGTGTTTATTGCTTCGATATGCCTGAACCCTAACAATTCATGGTGGTTTTTGCTTCAGAAAATGGTGATAAACATGGGAGATTCAGAAGTTGAGGTCAAAAACAATTTATAGCAAGAATGAAGGGTGTCAAAAGTTTGGTGAGTTTTTAGAACCACTAAAAGCTCTAAAATGCCTTTTAGAATGTATAAAACACCTTTTTTACAATGTGTTGGGGGGTTTTGGAGGTTGTCACAACCTACAAAACCTCAAAAAACTCAATTTAAAATGCTTTAAATGAAGAATATCAGGGATTAGAGAGGTTTTCACAACCAAACTAACCTCTAACAAAGTTTCTAATTACCCCAAAACCTCTAAAATGTGCATAATAATATCCTTTTTAAAATTACATCAGGGTTAATGAAGAAACAGTAAAATGCTTTATTCATTTATTCGATGTATTAAAATGCAGATACAATGATGTATATAAACAAACTATGAGGGAGTTGAGTTGACATTTACAATCAGTTACAATAGTTAAACCAACCGAACCATAACAATGTAACCAACAATGCAATGTAATACAATACGCTAACATTCCCCCCCTTATTACACTGTTCCTGCAATAGTACCAAGGGAACCCCCCCTTAATGCTAAAATACTCAACAAAGCTGATTACATAGTATGAATACATATTTTATAGAAGATCTTCTCCCAAAGAACAAATCCTGAACCAAGTGGGGCTCCATCATGGTATCTCATCTACCCTCAGAAAGGCATAGCTTCGAGCTATGTTCTTGAGCTCTTTAGTCCCAAGCTCTCAAATCATAGAGTCTTGAATTATTCGACAATGAACCCTAAGAGATACAACAGATCTCTACCATTGTCTAGTGACCATGAAAAGGTATAATTCAAGATCATATACTCTTTGAAGCTCACTGGACAACAATCCATATTGATCTCAAAACCAAATCCCAAACCTGTCTCCAAAACAAAATCTTCACAAAACATACATTCTTCAAATCCGTCAGCATCAACAAAGAAAAACAAAACAACCAAAAACTCTTCTCATGCAAAGCATCATCTCAAAGTGAGAAGCTAACTTGAGATGATGGAAAATCCTCCATCCTTTGATGTCGTTTGCCTCCAATATGACCCTGCTTAAAGGGCATATCCACAGAAATTAATAGTACCATCTGGTGGATCCTCATCCTCAATATCTAGTGGATCCTTATCATCTTCAATGCAAACAAGATTTCCTTCATTTTTGACCTTTCCTTTAAGAACATCACTAGCTCAAGTTCTACAATCCCAAGCTGTGTGACTATTTTTCTTACAATAAAAACATTTGATTCTCTCTGATCTCTTGTAATTGCTTCTTGAGAATAATGCTTTCTCCTGAGGATCATCTTTTGAATCTTCTATTGTTCTCTTCTCTTCTGCTAGAAGAGAAGAAATCATACCTTCTAGAGTTTGTGAAGGTATTTGACTGAGTGTAAAAATAACATTGTTGTATTTTGAAGGCAAGTTATTTAATAGGATGGCCCTGGCATCATCATCATATACCGTAACCTGAACCTCTGCTAGTTGTCTAATGAGAGACTACAAGTTACTTATATGATTTGACATTGTGATTCCATCTTCCATCTTAAATCTAAATAATTGAAGTTTTAGAGAAAACTATGCATTAATGGCTTTTGCTCCAAACAATTTATTTAGATTATCCCAAATTTCGGATGATGATTTATCCGAATCAATGTGACCATGCAATTCAGTGTCAAAAAGAGCAAGACCAATTATAGCTTTGGATTTATCATATCTACTACTCTAATCTAATAACTTATTTGCATCTGTAGGTGCCTTTTCCTTTCCACTTACTATTCCCCATAAATTTTTATTCATTAGTTGCATTTGAATTTTCATTCTCCAAGTATGAAAATTAAATCCATAGTATTTGTCTAATGGAATCTCCATCTCAAAAAAAAATATTCAGAAAAGAAATAATGTGACAAAAAAAAATGCCTTATCACACTGACCTACAAATTTCAATTCATGGGCATATGCAAAATCATTCAAACATCTTTATAACCATACTTGGTCTTATGCATGATAATAGCATACAGTCATGCCTTCAAGATTTCTAAAATGAGTCAACACCTTACACAGCCTTTTCCAAATTAGTGAAACACCTCTTCTACATAGTATTAAAACGTATTTTCTTAAGCATTTGGCTAGCACAACAGATTCAAATGATCTTCTATTATCCACATTACCTTGTCCACGTCTCCAAGGATGTCTTCTAGCACATTTTTGGCCCTGAGATAGATCTATCTCTAAATTTCCCACTTCAAAGTATTTTGCAATTCCATCTAAAAAAATATCTTCAGACTTCTTGCTATCTTCTGCCTTTCATTTAAAAAAAAATCTAAGATCTTGACAGCATCTTCAAGTCTATATGGCGTGGATGGTGAATGAGTTCAATCTGCCATGAAATGACTGCAAATTCACCAATTCATGAAAGGAACCTCTCTTTGCTGACAGGCCTACAAACAGCTTCCTTCCAATGCGTCTAACCTGCAACTTGGGTGCTTCCTCTCAATGCTTCTGCACACCTCAGCAGAACACCATCAGTGTCTTGAGAAGTCTAACAACTATCCTAGCAAGGCGATGCAACTCACTCTGATACCAACTGAAGAAAGACTAAAAATACTTTATTCATTTATTTGATGTATTAAAATGCAGATACAATGATGTATATAAACAAACTATGAGGGAGTTGAGTTGATAATTACAATTAGTTACAATAGTTAAACCGACCAAACTGAACCAACCGAACCATAACAATGTAACCAACAATGCAATGTAATACAATATGCTAACAGTTAAAACATGTATTGGAAACCTTTCGAGAGTTAGCCATGAAGTGAGAACTTTTTGGGGGTTGGGGGGTTTTCACAACCAACCAAACCTCCAAAAACATTTGTACTTAGTCCAAAACTTTTGAAAACTCTAAAAGCATCAATGAAAAATACGTTGGAGGTTAGGCATTGCTTAGGAACTTGTCAGGGGTTAAGTATGGAGTGGGAACTAAAGTGAAACTTGGAGATTTTTAAAATCCTTTCAAAATTTTACCTTAATAAAGGATAATGATGGATATTTGAAGGAATTAAGTAACCCTTTAAACCAAAAATGACTCTAAAAACCATGGATTTTAAAGATTTAGAGCCTAGCACATGTCCAAGGCCTCTAGTGAAGGGTGATATCGAGCTCATAATTTAATTTTCCAACTTGGAGAAGTGAAATTAGACTTGGAAAATACTTGAATTCATTTTCAAAAAACTTATAAAATTATTTGCCCTTCAAGTCCGCCAAACTGACAAATGAAGATATATGCATAACATTTCGTTGGAATGATATTTTCTCTTGAAAATTTTCCATGTTTTCCATAATGATATTATGAAACTCCCTATCAAATGATTTTTCTCCACCTCTTATGAAAACCCTGATTTAATTGTTCCTGCAAACTATTGACGAAAAACTTGAACTTTTAAAATATCCCAAATTGTAAGGCGTATGGATCTAAAAACTTGCCATATTTGGAGAAATGGAGTCATGAAGACCCTTGTAAAAGGGTTTCTTTTCGGTCTTTATATATTTTCAAATTTAATTGTTTCTGTAAATTGCCAAACTGGGTAACTGCTCTCGAGAATTTGATTGAAGTAATGAGTGATCCTCCTCCAAAATGATTCTCTTGTGCTATATTTAATGCAAAAGAATGGACATGGACCAAGTTAAATATGACAACTTGACAATGGGTGATCACAACAACTGAGATGGGAAAAAAATGATGTTGTCATTTTGTGACCAAAGGTGACTTTTGACGTGTGATGACATTTGTTGTTTGTTAGAATAATGTATTACATTGTTACATTACCATGTAGTTATGTTAGTTGGTTCTGCAATTATACGAACTACCTTAACAGTTTCATCAACTGTTGCATCATATATATACACATCTTGTAATGTTTTGGATCATCGAATAAACATTTCATTCGCCGCCTCTCTCTCAAATGGTATCAGAGAAGGCGTGGTCTATGTAGGAGCACACCAGTGCTAGTCTTCACAGGCTGATGATGGAATTCTCCTGAGGTGTGCAGAAGTGAGGAAGGAAGCACCCACAGTGAGCAAACAACGTTAGAAGATTGTAATGCACTGGGAAGAAACAGCGTTGGAAGATTGTAGAGGTCCTTGCAGGCAGATTGAAGAGGTCATTGCCTAGATGGATATTTCTCCATCCATGCCATTTGTAGCTCCCTCCAGAAGACACTTGAAGACTGAGTTGCACACGTTTGGCGCTGCTTGGTGAAGTGTAAACTGTGACAAGGCACTCGGCAATTAATTAGAAGTGGATGTCCACCAAACCAGATGCCAGCAGTGTGGCCAGTAATCATGCAAATGAGCCACCTCAAGGTAGACGTGCTATTTTAGAAAGCTCAGGCTTCTATTTTGCCCTTCTATGTACCCTGTAAAACACCCGTAATCTTCAATTCGATGAATTGTTTAGGCAAGGATTGTTAGATTACTTTATGTTTGATGTACAATGTCAAGCAAGGAAGATTAGAGCAAAGCTTGACAAGGGTTATGATGCTGATGACAAAGATGAGGTAGAACGTACTCCCAAGCATCCCCATCTCATAGCACAGGCCTATCGTTCTCATCTCCATGCTACAATTTCTTCTTGAAAGTGAATATATTGTCAAATAAAATAATAATAAAATTGTTATCTGGACTAGTTTTTTCTATTTGTGGTGAATAATGTCAGCCTTGAAATTGTTTCTTTCCGATGCTCAACTTTGAAAGGGCCAAATTATGCTGCATGGAAGACAAAGATGCAAACAATTCTCATTTTTTAGGAGCTATGGGGAATTGTCATTGGTGACATAACTAGACCGGAAGACCCAGATGAAAGACAAAAGTTTGACAAGGTTGATGCCAAAGCATTGATGTTGATAACACTCAGCATCACCGATGAAGTTCAACCTCACATTCAGGATGTCGAAACATCAATGGCGGCATGTGATTTTCTCTCCACAATCTACCAAGCAAAGAACTAGACGAAGATCCTCCATCTACAGTCTAAGCTACATACACTCTGTATGCAAGCTGGCAAGAAAGTTGAGGAATTCTTATGGCGGGTATCTAAACTGCGAGCTGAGCTTGTTGCACTTGGAGAAAAGGTGGAGGACAAACTACTTATCCCAATTATGTTGAGAGCTCTACCATCTCAGTTCAAAATCTTTGTCACCACACTAAACATCACAAAGATAGAGGTGTCATTTGATGAATTGGTGAATCTGTTGCAGCAGGAAGAAGCCATTCAATCATTCCAAGGTGAACTTGAGGACAAGGCCTTGATTTCTAGACAATCAAAAGGTTAGAAGTCTCATAGAAAGCAGCGACAGAAACAACAAGAACATCAATAGTCGAAGCCTCCAAAAGCAAACCGGTGGTGTCATATATGCACCAAAAACAATCATGACACTATCAACTGTTGGTACAATACCTTATCACAAGGCAATTCAAGTACAGAAGGCTATTCTAGTTGTAGTGATACTCAACCATCCAAACACCGTCATCGTCGTAGAAAGCATAAAGGCAATGTAGCGGCCCAACAAGATGATGCATCAGAAGAAGATGAACTAGAAACAACCAACTATGGCACTCATCACAATCTAGTCCTTCTCTCCCAAACCTTGCAGCCCACGAGGGATATTTGGTTGATAGACTCGGGTGCCATCAAGCATATGACAAGCAATCGTGAGTTGTTCGATGCACTAACAGAACAACCTACTGGAGATAGATTTTGAATTGCTATCAACAAGGAGTATGTTGCAGAGGGAATAGGCCAAGTCATCACTCCTCTTGGGACAAGCCATTGTACCCACACCAAGGTGCTGTATGTTCCTAGTTTGACAAAAAACCTGCTATCTATCAGTCAGCTTTTGAACCACAAACTGAAAGTTGAGTTCTAGGTGAAGGATGGGGTCAAGACCTGTCTAATCTCAAGAGAAGGTATGATACTTGCTAGAGCATTTACGAAGGATAGACTATTTGCATTAGATGTTGTCTCCTCCCCTATAGTAGCTCTATCAGCTTCAACAATAGAATCTACTGGACTCTAGCACTATCTCTATGGGTACCTTTTAGTCAGCTCCTTGCATCATCTCAACTCCAAACAAATGGTAAGAGGACTTCCCCCAATTTCAAATCCATTGCCTATAGGTCCTGGATGCCTTGTAGGTAAACAACATCGGGATCCGTTCGAGGCTAGTAGCTTCCATACTAAACATCGCCTTGAGTTAGTACACACTAATCTATGCAGACCCATGCTTACTTCATTTGAAGGACATAAGTACTTCCAATTGTTCATGGATGACTTCTCACAAAAGACCTGGGTGTACTTCCTTAAGAAGAAGCATGAAGCCTTTGCCAACTTTAAGGACTTTAACAAGCAGGTTGTCAAAGAAACATGCCAGTCTCTTCTTGTCCTCTGCTCAAATTGAGGGGTGGAATTCACCTCAAAGGAGTTCGTGGCATACCTGAAGCATCATGGCATCAAGAAGCACCTAACTGCTCCCTATACACCCCAACAGAATGGAGTTGTAGAACGTCGCAATCGGACTATCATAGAGATGGCTCAATGCATGCTCTCCACAGCCAAGTTGGAGGAAAGATTTTGGGTAGAAGCAGTGCAGACAGCTATATACCTCATCAATAGGGCACCAACAAAGATCCTGCAACACAAGACACCTGAAGAAGTATGGATTGGACAAAAGCCTTCAATTTCTCATCTAAGGCTATTTGGTTGCATAGCTTACATGCATGTCCCTGGCAATAAGAGAAAGAAGACTGATCCTAAGACACTCCAGTGTATATATTTGGGGTACAGTATTACATCAAAAGCATATCATCTCATAGATCTTAAGACAAAGAAGATACATGAGAGTCGAGATGTGGTGTGTGATGAATCGTCATTCGATTCCTTATCACAAAAAGAAGAGCAACAGCCTCCTACTTCTCACAAATTGCTCTCACAATCAGATAATGAGCATGTGGAAGACTCTCACAAAGAAAGTGAACTACAAGGAGAGTTGTATGTTGATTTGGGCCCTCTAGAAAACCTTACACACCAGCAGCAGCACAGTCAACCTCCAAAGTGGGTCTAAAGTACAATCAGGAACTCTAACCTACACACTCTTCCAGACACTTCGTCAGGAATCAGAACCAGGAGTCAGACATGAAATGAAGTGAATCTTGCGCTCATGAGTACTATTGTTGATAGCACTGAACCTGACATAGTTCGAGAGGCATTAAGTCAACCTCAGTGGAAGAAGGCTATGGATGCAGAGTATAATTCTCTGATGCAAAATCATACATGGGAACTTGTTGATCTGCCTGAAGGGAAGAAACCCATTGGCTGCAAATGAATCTTCAAAATAAAATACAAGGCAGATGGATCTATCGACAAGTACAAAGCACGACTTGTAGCAAAAGGATATGCTCAATAGGAGGGCATTGATTATGAAGAGACCTTTGCACCCACTGCGAAGATCAAAACTATCAGAATGGTTTGTGCATTGGTAGCACAGAAGGGATGGAAGCTTCAGCAGATGGATGTCAAGAGTGCTTTCTTAAATGGTGATCTCAAAGAAGAAGTGTACATGACCTAGCCAGAAGGGTTTGTTGATGAACATCATCCACACAAGGTATGTCATCTCATCAAATCACTTTATGGCCTTAAACAAGCTCCTAGGGCATGGTACATTAAGATTGAGGGTCACCTCTTGCAGCATGGATTCACCTGTAGTTCCTTAGATCCTAATTTGTATATTAAGAAGGTAGGTACAAAGATTGTCATTTTGGTTTTGTATGTGGATGATCTTATTCTCACTAGCAGCTCAAACATTCTCATTGATGATGTTAAGAATGATCTCAAAAACTCCTTCAACATGATAGATTTGGGGCTACTTCATTATTGTCTTGGCTTGGAGATATGGTAGAAGAAGAACCACATATTCATCTCCCAAATGAAATATGCCAAGACTCTCCTGGAAAAGTATAGAATGGTCAACTGTAAGCCTGTTTCCACTCTAATGGAGAAAGGTTTACAAATATCTTGCTTCCAGGATTCACCTCAAGTAGATGCCACTCTCTACAGGTAGCTAGTTGGGAGCCTCATCTACCTAACCTACACCAGACCAGACTTATGTCTTGATGTCAGCTATCTCTCTAGATTCATGCAGGAGCCAAAGAAGTGTCATTGGGTTGCAGCAAAGCATGTATTGAGATATATCTGAGGCACAATTGATTATGGTATGGAATATAAGAAGAACAATTAGTTCTTCTTATAGGGATATACAGACTCAGATTATGCAGGATCTGTAGATGATAGGAAATCAACCTCAGGTTATGTTTTTCATCTCGAATCTAGGCCAATTGCATGGGTTAGTAAGAAGCAAACTGTTGTTTCTCTTTCATCCACTGAGGCTGAATATCGTGCCGCATGAGGAGCTGTGTGCGAAGTGATTTGGTTACGTCACATTCTGGTAGATATGGACATTCCTGAAGAGAAGTCACCAGTTCTCTATTGCGACAATTAGAGTGTGTTAAAGCTTGTTAAAAATCTAGTTTTTCATGAGCACACTAAGCATATTGAGGTCGAGTGTCATTACATTCGGGACCAAGTTTTGAACCACCACATCCAGCTCCAGTACTGCCCTACAGACTCAGATAGTAGATATGTTCACCAAATCTCTTGGTACGATCAAATTTGAACTGTTTAGGGGGTACATTTGTAAAAATAATGTAATAAGGGGGGGAATGTTAGCATAATGTATTACATTGTTACATAACCATGTAGTTAACTTAGTTGGTTCTGTAGTTATACCAACTACCTTAGCAGTTTCATCAACTATTGCATAATATATATACACATCTTGTAATGTTTTGGATCATTGAATAAACATTTCATTCACTGCCTCTCTCTCATTATTTAGACACCAAAAGCTTAAATTTGGTGGTGTCAAAATCAGGTCAACAAGGGTATAACCATATTCTTGTAAAATAATTAGACCAATTCAAGATAGCCTTTGTATACACCTAAAATTGGCTTGTGTCGAACTAAATAAATATTTTAAATATTTATTGTAATTCTTATTCTTCTATCAATCAAATAAATATTCTAATTTATGTGATTGGTTCATTATCCCAAAATTAAATAAAAATCAATTTATTTAATTAAATATCCTAATTCCTCTAATGTCTCATATAATTAAATAATTCTAAATTATTTAATTAATCCTAAATTCCTCTATCCCAAAGTCCTAATTTCATAAATCCACCTCACCATGTTGCACACATAATTAAATATTTTAATATCCCCTCGCCTACATATCCTATTTATCCTCCAGTCTAATTAGTTAACTCATCAATCAATTTAGTTAACTAATAAGTCAATTGAGTTAACTCAATCATCTCAGTTAACTCCCTAGTTTGTTCTATTAACTCCCATTAACTCATGAAAGGAGCTTGAACACTTGTCCTCTTCTGATTGGTGCACATTCTCTCAAGCTTTCTCAACCGTACACCTCATAGGTAATTCCTCAAGTCATAAATCTATTGACACTTGGATTTGGTCTCTCTTGAGCCTATAAAAGGAACCCTCATTCCCTCATTTCCATCCACTAAAGCTTTAGCAATCTTGCTTTGCAGGAATCCTACCAGCGTGCCTTTGGCAAAACCCACTCATTGCATTTGCATAACCCCATTATCATCATAGTCATCCAACCATGTCTCCATTATCCATCATCCATCTTCATTAGAGTTGCATTGTAGTTTCACCTTCATTATACATCCCAAGAATAGCCATTCTCCTATTGTCATCTTCAATAGCAAGGAAGTACAACTTCTGAGAGCTAAAATCAAACGCAAGATCGATACGAGATAGGCGACAATGGAAGCTATGAGGTAAATAAGATCTATGAAGGTAATATCTTTGTGTGTCCTATTTGCATCTATTCCATTGAGTTATTGGATATTAGTTATTTAATACTATTGTTCACATTTTCAATTAACATTTCTGGCACCCACCATGGGACCTAGCCTCGTTATTAACCTCCATTTGAGTTTTTTCTGAATCTGTTGTTATAACAAGTCGATTCTACGCATCCACGTTCCACTCTTGCGCATTTGCATCTCCTTGCTATGCATTCGTATTTCCGTGCATTCGCAAAATCTTTTTGTGCAAATACTAAATAATACTCTGCATCCACTATTTTTGTGCATCCATTGAACAGACTTGCACATACATTTATTCTTTCTGTGCATATACGTTTCTGCACAAATACTGAGTAGTCCTACGCATTCACCTTCTGTTTCAAATCCAACAACACCCACTTTCCTTGATGAGACACTTGCATCCCAAGTGCACATAGATGATCAAACCAATAACTTGGATCTTAGTGAGCATAATGATAATCAAGATCCTACGGATCCTCCATCATCCATTATCGACCATGTTGTAAATCCCCTACCATATACCCTTGGTCTTACCACCTTCATCCATGAATGTTCTTCCTTAGGAGAGCAACAACCATTATCTACCACTTCACCTTCCCCATCAAATATTGAGATCATGTCTAGTGTCCAAATCACCCATAATCCCATTGTCCAGGTCGCATACTCCAAAAAATGAACTATCAAGGTAAAGGCTTAGGCCTTCATGAACAAGGTATTTTGGAGCCTATCCATGTCAAAGTCTCTCCACGCTCATATGGCCTTGGATACACACCCCAAGGTAAACAATCTAACGATGTTGGTACTTCCACTATGCATCCTAAGTCCACCACTTTCCATAAAAAATCCCATCATATCCCCAAAACATATGTTGCCATTCCACCTCCATCATGCTACAAATGTCAAAAGCATGTGACCATTCACCTTCCACCATCCACTTTACCTCCACTTCTTCCAACACCTTATCCATCCATCCATATATCCACTAAAAATCCTAATCATGGCCAATAATTGCACATATTGTCTAAACACAGAGCTTCCACCAACCCCACTTCCACCATACCCATGGGATTCAACAAAAAAAATTTGGATGCCTCTAGCTATAAAGTCAAAAATCCTAAGGGTCCTCATGCCTTAGGATACAAAAGCCATGAATCGAAGAAACATCCATCTCAAAAGCTGCATATAGCCACACACCTCAAAGCAAAAAAGAAAAAGGTGTGGGTCCCCAAGCAACAAGTAATTACCTCAGAAGCTGCACAAAAGATGCATATATCCAAACCCATACCTTCACAAGCAAAGTCAAAAACTAAAATGGTATGGGTCCCTAAGCAACAAGCCATCAAGTCAAATGAGGCATCCACCTCTCATGAAACCCAACCATCCACTTTCTCCTCTTCCATCCAAAAATCCCATTCCATCCAAAAGTCTCAAATCCCTCTATCCCACATGAAAAGCAAAAATCAGAAAAATACTAAGTCTATGTGGGTACCAAAATGCTTAAATCACCTATCTTCAAAGCAAACATCTCCATTGCTTCCTACACCACCTTCCCATCATAAGCTTCAACATTTATCACATTGTATGCAACCATTGGTCATGATTCCCTTCCATGCCACAACAATTCCACATACTTCCATCTCCCCTTCCTTCATCCACTGTCCTACATATCTTCCTCATCACTTCCCTATGGTCCATGCTTTTGCATAAGCCTTCCATCCATCTTCCATCCATAAGCCTCACATAATCCACTATTGCACCTTCCATAATCTACATCATAATCCCCCATCTACCTAATCCGCTTTCACGCAATCTCCCTTACCAACATCTATGAGCGCACTTGACATGGTCCATGCGATGACATCCATCTAGTAGGACTACCACCTTTCATGGAACCAGACACTTCAGTCCCTCTCATTTGTATCCCACCTATCCTATCCAAATATTAAAAAAAAAGAGTAAAGAAAAATCCCTTCGTCCAACAGTGGAAACCACCCTTGGTGGCACCTTGGATAAGTACCATGATGAAAACCTAGCAAACATGTGTCATGTGTAGGTTGATCTTCCATGTCATTTACCCTTGGGAGCACATTGTCTCATTAACCCTATCATTTTCCATCCTATCTTACCATACCATCCTATCATCCTTATCCTACATGTACCTATCATATTGAGTCCATTCATCCTCCATTCCTCTTTTGATCTTGATAAAGATATGGGGGCAAAATGTCGAAACATACTTTGGAAAAACTCTTGATGTACCTTATCTTTTTCAAACCAATCCAATCCTTTTACCCTCTTGTCATAAGCATTGTCATGTCAAATCTTGAGTTATTCCTATGTGACATAGTCCTTGGAGATCACATCCACGCTATCTTACACATGCATCCATTCCATCCCTTATCACCTATCCTTTTATACAATCATCCACTCCTAACAACCCCAATGCAAGGGAATCAGAAACATGTCTGAGACTAAACCGCTTCCTCCATCTTTTAGAATTTGAGTCCTCATCCTACCTTTTCTTACCGCATCCATCAAATCACATAGAGATACCTATCATGGCTTGTTCACTTGTACTTATCGTCTTAACCACCTCAATCTATCCATCCAATCCTTCGCCCATCTTATCATCCATTGTAAACCCATCATTCCTACCATTGTCGAACTACGTTGCCTCTAAGATATCACGTAGGCAAGGCCATCATTGACAGACGTCCGAGGCTTCCCATCCATTCCATCTCTTCTCACCCATCTTCCCATCGCCTAGGTCTTAAGTCCAGACAGGTCCACATAGTCTGCACCCTGAACTACGTTGCTTCTGCGTAGTCATGTAGGCAAGACCATGTATCCATGAGCCCCCGAGGCTTCCCTTCCATCCATATCCCTAATCCTATCGTAAATCTTTGCATATCTTCCATTCATCCATTCACTAGTGTCAGCCTTTAAGGTTGAAATACGTCGCCTCTGAGCTATCACGTAGGTAAAGCCATTATTGATGAGCCCCCGAGGCTTCCCAACCCCTAGATCCTAGGTCCACATAGTCCACCTAAAGTGAACTACGTTGCCTTTGTGTCGTCACGTAGGAAAGGCCATCATTTATGAGCCCCCCAGGCACTAGGTCAGTCCCTTAGGGCCTGTCACATTGTGCCTACCATCAGTTCATCCCTATGTTTCATCCATAATAAATCAATCCTTTACTTGACTGGGAGCAAATCCTCAACCTAGTTAGTGAACTAGATTTTTGAATGCTACATCTCAGAGGATAACAAACCAGATCGTGGTTTTATCACTAGACAACAAGTAGCACAACATGCAAGCTTTAAAAACATCATCTTGACAACGAGATATTGAACTAAACCTGACAACACCAACCTACCTAAACTACCAAACATGACTCTATCAGTTATTGTAAGAAAAATATATCTATGGCAAGAAGGTTTTCTAACGGTTGTTTAAAGTCTTATATCATGATTTTTGTTATTATGTCTTTTTATGCTACTCAAGAATGTCAATAACTAGAGAAGCTATGATGGGAGCATAATTATTTTATTTGTTTGTTGTTTGTGGGTTTATCTTTAGTAATGTGAAGCCTTGTCTAAAGACATGATCAACATAATGATCATCGAGGACATCAAAGGTCTAAACATGAAACATGTGTAATCCTTGTTTGTTGATATGTAACAATACTTAGGTCATCTTGGTTCAATTATACTTAGATGCTTGTATTAACTTGCTAAATCAAAATCCATGTAAGTAATACTCAAGTCATCATGGTTTAATTATACCAAGATGCTTGTATTTGCTTACAACATTTTAAAAGCTCAATGATGAAAAAAAGTACTTCAAAAACTTGTACAAGATGATGACAAAATCCACTATCATATATACCAATTGCATTTCATTTCATTTATAATCATTTCATACATATCATTTTCCAAGTGGCTTAAGATCCAAGTCCTTTCTTTATCTACATCTCTTAATCTACTCACCCTTGTCTATCTTTTCATTTTGAGAGCGCATCAATTGTCCTCCCGAAGGGGCATCATCATCATCATTCATCTTGTTTGCTAACTTACCATTATCTTTCCTTGTCACCCTCGCTCTTGAGTGACTGGGGCATCGCCAATCACCAATCCAATCATTCATCTAATCATCAAATCAATCCAATCAATCCAATCAATGATCCAAATGCAAGTCCATCCTTAATCCATACCAATCGAGTGA
This sequence comes from Cunninghamia lanceolata, assembly GCA_027924645.1. Taxonomy (NCBI): domain Eukaryota; kingdom Viridiplantae; phylum Streptophyta; class Pinopsida; order Cupressales; family Cupressaceae; genus Cunninghamia; species Cunninghamia lanceolata. The sequence continues at coordinate 131,210 of BSBN01002084.1, forward strand.
ATCAATCTTGTCAAATTATCCAATCATAATTAGTGGTCTTGATCCTAATCTTGTCGTGAACCAAATCAATCAATCGTCATCATCAGTGGGATAATTCTTTCTTGCATCTTTGTGTTGATCTAGGGATATATCATTCTTTGCAATGAAAAAAAACTATCATCAATCATTATCAATTAATCATTGGTTTACAACTTGACAGGGGCAATACGTTGTTTGTTCTTGTATCATTTGTGCATACTTGATTGCTTGCTTGTGTGTGTTATCATTTTATCGTACATAACATGTCATTTGACCCTTTAATCCATCCCTTATCTTGTATCCTCCATTTTTCTTAGCCATCCTTTATCATTCTTCCTAATCGTGAGATCCTCCATCAACCTGTCCAACCTGACCAATCTCCCAAGTGGGTATCCTATCATCGTAAACCTACACCAGGGGTAAACTGGGGCATGTATCATAACCAGAAAATTTTTATTCTTTGAAACAACATCATAAAACACATTGCATCAAAGAGGGGCAAAATGTATACACCTAAAATTGGCTCGTGTCAAACTAAATAAATATTTTAAATATTTATTGTAATTCTTATTCTTCTATCAATCAAATAAATATTCTAATTTATGTGATTGGTTCATTATCCCAAAATTAAATAAAAATCAATTTATTTAATTAAATACCCTAATTCCTCTAATGTCTCATATAATTAAATAATTCTAAATTATTTAATTAATCCTAAATTCCTCTATCCCAAAGTCCTAATTTCATAAATCCACATCACCTTTCTAGCTCACCTTTCCACCTCACCATGTTGCACACATAGTTCAATATTTTAATATTTAATTAGTTAATATCCCCTCACCCACATGTCCTATTTATCCTCCAGTCTAATTAGTTAACTCATCAATCAAATTAGTTAACTAATTAGTCAATTGAGTTAACTCCTCAATCATCTCAATTAACTCCCCAGTCTATTCTGTTAACTCCCATTAACTCATGAAAGGAGCTTAAACACTTGTCCTCTTCTGATTGGCGCACATTCCCTCAAGCTTTCTCAACCGTACACCTCACAGGTAATTCCTCCAGTCATGGATCTATTGACACTTAGATTTAGTCTCTCTTGAGCCTATAAAAGGAACCCTCATTCCCTCATTTCCATCCACTCAAGCTTTAGCAATCTTACTCTGTAGGAATCCTACCAGTGTGCCTTTAGAAAAACCCACTCATTGCATTTGCATAACCCCATTATCATCATAGTCATCCAACCATGTCTCCATTATCCATCATCCATCTTCATTAGAGTTGCATTGTAGTTTCACCTTCATTGCACATCCCAAGCATAGCCATTCTCCTATTGTCATCTTCAACAACAAGGAAGTACAACTTCTGAGAGCTAAAATCAAACACAAGATTGATACGAGATAGGCGACAATGGCAGCTACGAGGTAAATAAGATCTATGAAGGTAATATCTTTGTTTGTCCTATTTGCATCTATTCCATTGAGTTATTGGATATTTAGTTGTTTAATACTATTGTTCACATTTTCCATTAACAACCTTCACCACCAAATGGGGCACTTTATCTTCCAAGAAAATGCCATTTGGGTTGACCAATGCTAGTGCAACCCTCGAAAGAGCAAAGGATTTGGCCTTTAAATGCCTAATCAATGATATTATTCTAGCGTATCTAGATGATTTGACTATTTATTCCAGGCATACAAAGGATCACTTGGGTCATTTGGGAAAATTCTTTGAGAGATGCAGAGAATATGGCATATCATTGTATGCAAAGAAGTGTGTATTTGTTGTTCTTGGAGGTAAATTATTGGGCCACATAGTTTCCAAGGAAGGGCTTACAATTGACCTTGAAAGAGTAAGTGTTATCTTGTCCCTTCCTCTTCCTAGTCATATTAAGGGTTTGTAGAGCTTTCTTTGCAAAATCAACTTAAGGAGGTTCATACTAGGTTTTACTTTAATGGAAAAACCCTTGACATCTATGCTTAAAAAAGAATGATGTTTTCAGTTGGTCTAAGGAGGGAAAGAACAGTTTTGGAGCTGTCAAACAAGCTATTGCTTAGGGTCCCACTTTGGTTAATCCCAATTATGAGAAAGATTTTATCCTCTATGCTCTTGGAGGCAAGGAGGGTATATCTGTAGTCCTCACACAATAGAATAGTGAACAATTGGAGCAGCCAATTCTTTTTTCCAGTCAGCCCCTAAAGGACTATGAGCTCAAATACAACTTTGTTGAGAAGTAGGTCTTTGCTGTTTTGAAGGCCCTCAAGAAATTCAAACACATGCTTTCAAATAACAAAGTACAGCTGATGGTGAATTACCCTAGTGTGAAAGAGTTCTTGCTGAGTAAGGATGTCGGTGAGAAAAGAGCTAGTTGGATCATCGAGGTATTGTATAAACTTACCACACAAACTATGAACTGCATATCACATATATATCTGCACAAGGGTACTGGATAAATGAGACTTGAAATCAAGGATATATCATACTATCACAAGATCACATTAATCAGTTCCATAATTTCACACAAAAATGCAGCATTGAGAAGGTGAAAATGACTTATTTATTATCAAATCAAATCAAATCTGCAGATGATGATATTTTTATATACCTTTGAAATCACAATGCTTTTTCTGCTAAGAAAACTTTTTTACCACGAACTTGTTCATGAAAAAAACCTCAGTTCCAATACTTCTGAGTTTCTAAAATAAATGAAGTTTCTTCCTATTCTAGGTATCCATCTTTTCTATCCAACTACAAGAGAAAATCTAGGAAATGTCTTCAAGGCAATAAATGAATTTTATGCCTTAACTTGCTTGTTTGACCTTCTCTTGGGTGCTTGGAAGACTCCTCCTTTTATTTTGCTCCTTGAAAGGCTCCATAATGGTGTTGAGGAATGAAGTCCTTGTTATTCTTCAACTCAATCTATAGAAGATGCTCCTGAATCAGCTCCTCACCCTCCTAGATGCTTGTAGATTTCCAGAACTAGCTCCTAGATACTTGCATGATTGTTCCATCTCATCCCAACTATCATAACTCTTCTCTAACTCCATCTCCAAGATAATAGGACATTATTTTTTAGGAGTTTGAGGTTGATCAAGTATCTTTGAGGCATGGGAGAGAGAATTAGTCCTTTTAGGACTCCAAACCATCAGTTGAAATCATCTTTTTATGCCTTTTTCTCCATCTATTCTACATTCTTCAACACTGAGGAGAACTTGTAGATGTTTACCATACCTGAGAATGATGATCAGAACCTTTGAAAGCAGTTCATTATTATTTTGGAGTGATCAAGAAGTCATCATTGTCTTATACACTGTCTTGTAGGGTTCCTTTATACATGCTGACTGTCGCTTCTTGCCATTTTTTTTGCGATGATTTCAATATCCTATGATTGTAGGCTTGAAACCCCTGTCAGGCTTAGTATCCTTAAGGACTAATGGTATTCACTGTGATATTGTTTAGTGGTCTTCAAGACTGTATAGACCCCCTTCTCCTTTGGCAGACCTCTGACTCCTTTCTGATAGACCTTGTGATTTGAACATTTTCTTTTGTACCTACACTGTGCTTGGATGTCTTGTGAGACCTTAAAGATTTTGTAGTACTTTATAGCACCTTGCACTTGTAGATCTTTGTTTGGCCCTTCAAGTGCATGAGAAGACCCTTGTAAAGACTGAGCACTTTCTACTAGGTCTGCATCTCTGCTCCTTATTCTCTGTAGACTGTTCCTTCTTATCCTTCTCAAGCCACTGTCTTCTCTTTCACGATTTGCATATTTGACACTAAATACTTGAGCTCTTGACATAGCTTTGGCATTGTTCACATGGCATATAGCCACTATCACACTATTTCACTATCTTTTTCATTGTCACACTATGTGATGACCTTTCAACTCTCTTCTACCTTTTCAAATCTCTAGCAGACTCTATATCTGTCTCTCTCTCCTTTGAGTATACATTGTTTCTCAATCTTTGTAATGATTCTTAAAGGTAGGACGTCTAAGGTAAATATACAGATCCTAATGATTCCATAATATAGGTCTTTGTGAATGATAAAATGGGATCATACCTTTGTGGAGAGGGACAGACCTTTATGAGATCTTCAATATGACTCAGACATATACCACCATTGAGTGAGGGAATACCACTGTGAATAAGAGAATAGACAGGACTATATGATCCTTGTGAATATTGTTCACCTCTTTTAAATCTTATTGTAGCTAGCTCTCGTATCACTGTCATCAACATTCTTGTTGTTGACTGTAGCGCTGCTCACAGAGCCTTCTGTCTTCATATTTATCAGTCTCCCATGATTTGAATGGCTTCATCTTTCTTGTGTATGATCTCGCCACCTTTCTAAGATAACCTTGAACCTATGTATACTCCATTTTGTGGCAGCATAGACACAGTGAACAAACTGTTATCACTGTATTCACCTTTCACCATTGACTCTTGCAAGGATATCTCTTACATAGGCTCATAGGGATTTGGTTTTTGTTAAAGCTTCTAAAAGTATTTAATCATGATTATAACCCTCCACAACTCAAAATATTCAAAACTGTCCCTGCATGTTCTTGTTCAAACCCTGACAGTCCTTCATCCTCTGTGATATTCCTCTAATCATTCTATAGGGTCTACCTAATGGTATCACTATTTGAATCTTGTGTTCAAGCCTGTAGGTTGATTTTAGCCCTTTTGGCGTTCATACAGAGCCTTTAAAAGATTCAACGGTCCTTTATCTTAACTTTATACCCTTACTAAGATCTGGTAGACCTTTACGTTGTTGGAACAAAATGGTAACTCTGCCCATTATGCTCTTCTTTTTCTATCAGAGATCTTCCTCACTACCTCGATGGTATTTTGTTGTTTTATACTATATCCTCATCCAAAAATTTTAGAAGTAGCATCACAATTTTCCTTATTCTCATAAAACTCATTTATGATCTACAAGCTCTTCATGGTCTGTCACAGTCCTTTTGACTCTTTAGGCAGACCTGTATGAAATGAGCAAGGCCCTCTAAAACCCTCAAAACTCGTACATATAGACTGTCCATACACCTATACAGGTTTTCTTTCACACAGTTAGCCCTCCTTTGATACATTGAACCCTTTGAAACCTTCATGATTCATACATACCTGTGGAGTTACTCCTCTAGTGCTTGTTTTGATTTCAAAGACCCAAAACTAACCTGTGCAGTCCTAAAAAATGCATTGACAAGGCTACAACTGTCCATACCTAACTGCGCCCTGTTCTCTCATCAACTCCTTTACTAGTTCTCTCTGCACTGCAATTTAAATATATATAAGGTCTAGCATTTGAGGACTTTGTCTTGGATCTCTGCAAACTACCTTTACAACCTATCAAAGGTTATGCAATAGTCTTGAATCCTCATCATAATTTCTGCAACCTGTATCTTGTCTTAGTGCCATAAGGGTCTTTAAATAATGCTGTAGACTCCTTGAAATACTTCAGGCATGGTGGATCTTCACACTATATCCATGTTCGTATCATATTTTTCCATGCACATATCAGATCTCAAGGTGTAATCAACCACTGTAAGATGTGTAAATAATATAAAACAAATATATAAATATATGCAAATATATATGTATAGACAGACCTATATACACATATAAAGTGAGAACAAACATAAGTATAAATACAATCAATCTAGGTATCAATGTACATATGAAACTAAACAAAACAAGACTACAAAGAAACATATGGACAAAATGAGAAAATAAATACAAACCTATGGATTTACTTACGTGTTCAAACAAAGGTCCATACATGCATAATAAATACTCTTTTCTTTGATATATAGACTTCTCATTAAAAAAAGTAAAAATAGAAACCCTCATCATCTCTATTCGTTCTACAATAGCTACGCTAAGTTGCTATTTCGCTTATATAAGTTGCTATCCCTATTTCCCTAGTCACACCAAATTCCAATAGCGTACGATGGGTTTGGTATTCTGTAAAACATTAAATTACTTTTAACCCTTGAATATCAGAGCTTTGCATTATAGAGCTTTGCATTAAACATTAATCTCCAATGTGGATGTTGGACATTATAGAGCAAATAACTTCATTCTAACTGTAAGAAGAGCACACAATGGTCTACAATTATAAAAATTGAAATCACATACTTAGTCAATTTGTAGATTTTTGTTCACTTTATCTCTTTTGATTTCAATTCCAAGAATGTGTTTAGTTGCACCAAAAATAAAGCAATCCATTATAAAAATTTTGTCTATAGACACCCATGACCCTTCATTTTAATTCCCTTTTCTTTTTATTTAGATTACTAGAAGATGTACAAAACTACAAATTTTTCACTCTTTCTAGAAAATGCAGATCCATATAGATTATGACAATGTAAATCTATAATATGAAATTGCTCTCTAGTGGCAACCATCAATTTTATTACAAGATAAAGAATACAAATACATATTATTATATTTTAAAGTTAAATAAATTAAAATATAAATTCAATTAAAAGTGGATAAATTAATTTTTTTAATAATCTCTTTAATAGTCTCAAAAATAAAATAACATAATTCTTAAATAGAAATAATAAATATTCTTATTATTCTAAATTTTTGACATTGAAAACTGTCTTAATCTGCCTAATTTTTTGACATTGTAATTTGCAGTATATAAGACTTATTGCCAAGATTACATAGGCTCATGATTTGACAAGAAATTGCTAATATTAGCAAGTGTGAGCACTAATTCAATTGAACGAGAAACAGTCAAAGATCAAGCGTTGCAGCAGCATAGTTACTCCATTTCTCAGAACATGGTGGGTTCTCCATGCGAATCCACTTGACTGCTCCTCCTGCCTCACTTGAAAGTTTAGCCATATACAAAGCGTGACCCTCAACATCATTCAATGTTTTCACAAAGATGTTGTGGCTAACAACTGTAGCCCAGTTAGTATATAGAGGCCAATTCTCCGTTGGGAGAGGCCCTAGAATGTTTAGCTTATCTTGGCTACAATCGTACTCAATAAATCCTCTTTTAGAAAAGCCATACAAGCGCCCAAATGCACTTACAACCCAACTAGTCACTAGTGTCTTCTCCATAGTTTTCCAGCTTCTCGTGTAGGAATCAAAAATATGAATGAAGGGCACAGAGGGCGGACGCGGTATCACATAAAACTTACCGTGAGCATAAGCACCTGTACAGTAGAACTCCATGGAGATGTTCATTTCGGGGAGAAGCTCCCACTTGTCGTCCTCCACATTGTAAACTGCAGCAGTGCGGATGGGATCATCAGACCTACGGAAGGTGTTGATAGACCTGTAAAACCCAGCCACATAAATCAGTCCTCCATCCTCATCCGCAGCGGCGGCAAAACTAAACCGACATCCAGGCATCTCTGCACCCTCATGCCATTTGGAAGAAGAAAAATCGTACAACCATAAATAATTTCTCCTTATTGTCATGTCTTCATATGAAAGGATACTAATGATCAAAACCAGTTTTTGTTTCACAAAACTGCAGTGATCAATGATTGAATTTCCACTTTCAAATGTTGAAGGAATGCGCGGAAGACTTTTGCATGTGTTCTCCGCCGGGTCGTATACCGTTACTATGTTGTGATTCTGGATGAAACATATGCGTTGCTCAGAAATCTTTAATCTTTTTCTTTCTTGATAAAACTGGGGATTGTTCAATTCGGCGTCCCAGTTTCTGCACACACCCCTGAGTTTGTGGTGAGAGTTCAATTTCACCCTGAGCAGACATTCCCTCCCAACTTCATCTGGAAGACTAGGAAACAGGGCCCCCATTGTAATGGTAGCAACACAACTAATGGTTTTTTGGTTTTTGCTTGTTTGAAATTTTATCTTTTGTCTTTACTATTTTCGGAATACCCAATCTTCTTATTATAAGGATATATTTAAAATAATATTTTGTATTTTAACTTTTTAGTTCATGCCGACCAGGGTATTAGGGGAGAGGACCGAGTAGTTGAGCACCCTAACTTGAGGTCTCTTGGAAATTGGAATCACTCCAAAAATTTTACAGTAGCTTATTTGGCAAGGCCTCTACTTATAACTAAGGTTTTAGGGTCACATCATCAAATATGATGCCACATCAGTGTGCTTTTTGTTGAGGTGTCAAATAGTCCCCCTCCAAAAAGGTGGACTAATAAGTGTGCATTAAGTAATGTTTTGTTGGTGCACTGATGTGGCATCATATTATTGGTTGCTTTTTAGATATAAAAGGCACATTTATCTCTCTCTCTCTCTCTCTCTCTCTCTCTCTCTCTCTCTCTCTCTATATATATATATATATATATATATATATATATATATATATATATATATATATATATATATATATATATATATATATATATATATATATATATATATATATATATATATATATATATATATATATATATATTACTTATAGTCAACACTAACAACCTTCACAACTACTAGTGCTAAACTTTTAAAAATATTGAGCCTTAAATGGACAAATACTATATGAGGTATTGGGTCTTTTCCCCTAATTCATTCCATCTTTAGCTCTCATTACCTATATCATTTTCAATATATTTTCTTATTTTTACTTTTAAAAGTATTTTGGTAGCACTTAAAATATTTATTATAATTTCAAATATTTTAAATTTTTTTACTCTTTTGTTTATATTAATTTGGTTAATTTTTATTTTATTATTATTATTTTATTTTTAAAATAATAAATAATCTTATTTCTTTCATTTATTTATATTAGTATACTTATCTTAGATAAATCTATGTTAAACAAATATGTTACACATTTAATAGAAGATAGATTATTAATAAATTTTATTTTATTTTATATTTTTCTTATTTTTAAATGAAAATAAATCATTTATTTTACTTTATATTTATTTAATAGCAATTTTATTATTAAATGACATCATTAATATTTAAATGAAAATAAATCATTTATTTTACTTTATATTTATTTAATAGCAATTTTATTATTAAATGACATCATTAATATTATGTTTATTATTAAATATTAATACTTTTATAGTTGTCAAATTTATGTTTTGTTTTATTTAGAAAAATATATTAATAAGGGACCTTTTTAATTAAAAAATACTATTTTTATGTAGATGCAAATTTTTGTTTCATCTCCAAAATTTATTATAAAAACAAAAATAATAATCTCAATATGGAATTAAAGAATAATTAGGTGATGATTTATTTATAACTTTCTTACTTAATTTTAAATTTTGATTGATGTCTCCCGATAACAAGCAAATTCATTAATCTGACACCGATTTAAGCTATCGAGATGATGAGCGTACGAAGTGTCTAAGGCCAGGTTGGCCGATCATGACTCAGGGTGGTGTGTGGCAGAAGTGGAGGTAAGTGCCTCTTATGATCTCAAGTTAGTTGACATTTGGTATTCCCAAGGCATATTTGACAATGGTGGATATGAGAGGCGTTGCAGATCAGAGTGGAGCAATGGGAGGCAGAAGCAATGACAAAGGAAAAGGGAAGGTGGGGGCTCATACTCCTCGACGTCCATAGGTTCTGTGGAAGGTGGCAAGCAACATGATTGGTGGGAAGAAGAAGAAGAAGGCATATACCTCGCATAAGCGGTTGCCAAAGTTTTCAGGGGATGCGGCGATGGAGAATTTTGTGGCTCTGTTAGATTTGGAGATTAAGAACCCTCTTCTCTAGAAATGGATGTGCAGGATGTTAGTGATGGCCAAAGAAGTTGACAGGCAGGATGGCAGAAAACTCAGAGAATCAATAACAAATTTTTTGCTAGACCCGGGCTCTACAAGGGGAAGATGGAATGTCTTCGGAGCAACGTAATCACTAACCTTGACTACCCTAACTTCCATCATGGTGGCTTCCATTTTGGTGCATGAGGATCTGGCAGAGATATCTAAGGCAACTAAAGATAATCATGAGTCATTCTTGGACATATCCCTGACTTGATGTTGGGTGTGGTGGAGACACGGAAGACTATGGAGCAATTGGCTGATAAGTTAGGGGTCCCTGTTGAGGAGAAAGCTCGAGCAGACTACAAATGTGCCTACAATGAGGAAGCGGATCTGGTTGACTTAACATGCAAGATTGATAATTAGTATTCTATGTTGATAAGATAGTATAGTTTTTAAGATAGTTTTTGGGGAGAGGGCGTTGTAATTTGCCCTCTCACCCTGGATATATGCTTCTGTATGACTCTTTCATAGATAGACTTAAGGTCTATGCCCTATTTTTGGATGGGTCCTTGGTCCCTAACCAGGGTTTTTACAATAATTTTTTTTTTCTTGATGTTGTGACTTTTTTTTTTTTTCTAAACAAACAACCATTCCAATTTTATTGTAATTAGTTTAATAACATCAAAGTGTTTTTTGTTCAAATTTAGAAGCATAATTATTCCAATAAATTGTATAATATTTTTTATGTTTTCCATTCTTCTATGTAATTTTTGTATTTTTGTTATGCTAATTTGACATTGTATAATACATTAAAAAGAAAAATCACGAGTCTTCTAGGTAAGTATTGATATTGTGGACTTTTTTATGCAAGTTTACTATATACAACTAGAGTGTATTGATGGCATTAGGTTCAAGGTTAACATAGTGAAGGGTAAGAAGTGTGTGACTATTTATGGTGATGAAAATTCTAGGAAAGAATATGTCTCCAATGAAATCAGTACTATGTTGTCATTCTGGATGAAACAAATGTGTCCAAACTTTTACACACACCTCTAAGTTTGTGATGAGAGTTCAACTTTACCCTGAACAGGCATTCCCTCCCAACTTCATCTGGAAGACCAGGAAACAAGGCCCCCATTGTAATGGGAACAACATAACTAAGGATTTTTTGGTTTTTGCTTTTTTGAAATTTTGTCTTCTGTCTTTACTATTTTTGGAATACCCAATCTTCTTATTATAAGGATGTATTTAACATAATATTTTATATTTAAACTTTTTAGTTCATGCCCACCAGGTTATTAATTCATTCAATAAGGATGTATTTAAAATAATATTTTGTATTTTAACTTTTTAGTTCATGCCCACTAGGTTATTAATTCATTCAATAAGGATGTATTTAATATAATATTTTGTATTTTAACTTTTTAGTTCATGTCAGGTTATTAATTCATTCAATAAGGATGTATTTAATATAATATTTTGTATTTGAACTTTTTAGTTCATGTCAGGTTATTAATTCATTCAATAAGGATGTATTTAAAATAATATTTTGTATTTTAACTTTTTAATTCATGCCTACAGATTATTAATTCATTCAATCCTTAGTTGTCATTACCTATTCTTTTCAATATTTTTTCTTGTTTTTATTTTAAAAAATATTTTAGTGGTACTTACAATATTTATTATAAATTTTAAATATTTTAAATTTTTTTATTGTTTTGTTTATATTAATTTGCTTAATTTATATTTTATTACCTTATTTATTTCATTAATATAATTTATTTATATTAGTATATTTATCTTAAATAAATCAATGTAAAAAATATGTAACATATTTAATAGAAGATAGATTATTAATAAATTTTATTTTATTTTATATATTTCTTATTTTTAAATGAAAATAAATTATTTATTTTACTTTATATTTATTTAATAACTATTTTATTATTAAATGACATCATTAATATTATATTTATTATTAAATATTAATAGTTTTGTGGTTGCCAAATTTATCTTTTCTCTTATTTAGAAAAATATATAAATAAGGACCTTTTTAATTAAAAAATACTATTTTTATATAGATACAAATCTTTGTTTCATCTCCAAAATTTATGATAAAAACAAAAATAATAATCTCAATAAGGATTTCAAGAATAATGAGGTGAGGATTTATTTATAACTTTCTAATTTAATTTATGAGGTGAGGATTTATTTATAACTTTCTTACTTAATTTTAAATTTTGATTAATCTTGTGACTTTTATTTTTTTCTAACCAAACAACCATTGCAATTTTATTGTAATTAGTTTAATAATTTCAAAGTGGTTTTTGTTCAAAATTAGAAGCATAATTCTTCCCATAAATTGTATAATATTTTTTATGCTTTCCATTCTTCTATATAATTTTTGTATTTTTGTTATGCTAATTTAATATTGTATAATACATTAAAAAGAAAAATCTTGAGTTTTCTAGGTAAGTATTGATATTGTATATTTTTAATGAAAGCTTGCTATATACAACTAGAGTGTATTGATGGCATTAGGTTCAAGGTTAAGATAGTGAAGGGTAAGAAGTGTGTGACTATTTTTTATGATGAAAATTCTAAGAAAGAATATGTCTCCAACGAAATCAGTAACCCAACTTTGAGAATGTGGGTCCTGCATAGTTGGGATCTTGCCATTGATATAGATAGGGATACCATAGTCAAGATTAGGGAAAGCATGGAAGTTATATTGCTTAATCCAAAGTAGTTGATAAGGAAGAAGAATGTGTTTGATGTTGCTAAAAACATGAGTTGTGTTGGGATGTTGTCTATAGTAGTTGCAACCTATCTTGTGAAGGAGGATATTAAGGATGCCTAGGAGTAGGAGGGTTCTAATTTCCACATTTTTATGCAACATCTACATTAGGTTTAACAAACCAAGGTAAGCTCTATCAAAGATTAATAGAGATTGTTGGTTATCGTCATTCCAAACTTTCCTCAGGTGCTATTGTGGATAAAAATACCTTTTGAAGATTTGTCTCAAACAAATCTATGTTAAAATAAAGAAATAAGTTTTGATATTATGGAATTGTCAATGACTATAAGTAAGGTTTGCATATTTAAAGTATTGAATATATATGTATACGAAGTTGTGTAATTTGCCCTCATCTCCAATTTTGTTAAGACTAATTTTAATGTACAAGATGTCACCAACTATTTTGTATCAACCTCATTGAAACATATTTTGGCATAATTAGTTTTTATTTATTTATTTAATTTATTTATGGAAACTCTTGCATCGTTATAACATGTAAGCATGGTGGTCCATAAGATTGACCAAGCCCAGATGGAGTGGTACGATTGCCTACATGGTAGACAGGAAGGACGGGGAGGATGACTGGACTATTAGTGGTGATGTGGCTAGGCCATGGCCTAGTAGACAACCCTTAATTAATAAGAGCCAGAGGAGAGAGGTCCATGTGGATCTTAGGATGGACACTATCAGTCGTACTATTAGGAGGTTGATGGGAAAGTCTGGTTGGCATGATAATGGGCGCAAGGACATTGGTATTGGTGGAGATTTGGAGACTAGATTTTATTGGTTAAAAGGGATGACACGTGGATTTGTGGCAGGGATACGGAAGATGGATGGGACTACTATCTTCATGGTGAGTTATGGTTGGGCAAAGCCAGCTGCTGGCGTTGCCTATCTTCACACGAGGTGGCGGCTAAATCCCCCGAAGGAGATGTATCTAGGTGGAAAGGATGTGGAGTATCACATCAATAATTATGCTGCCATAATTACCCCTTCACAGTGGAATTACCATTTTAGTGGGCTTCTTGCTAATTTCAAGACTATCTGTTGTAAGCATTGCTATTTTGAATGCTACTAATCCAGCAGCTTCTGTAATTTACAGTCTAAAGAAATGGGAGGAGATATTGTGAAAATCAAACCTATCTCAGTTGAGGAATTTAAGAAAGATCCCATCATGTGGCATATTATACAGGAAGGGGAGGTGGTGCCCTTCTTGGAAGGAATGGCGGGCCATGATGAAAATCTATCATGATAGTTTGCTAAAACGTGGGATGAGGAAACTAGAGAGGTTAGAATTGGTGCTATCGATTTCCAAGTGTCAGATGAGGTGATAGGGCAAGCCACTGGGTTACCTATGAAAGGTAAGAAGCACTCAAGGAGAAGTAGAGTTCCTGACCCAGAGCACATGAATCTTTTCTTTTGTGAAGGTGAGAAGCCTGTTAAACTCCATGGAGGGTTTGAGAGGGAGAAGCTGCTAGAGCCATGGGGACACATTTGTCTAATGTTCATGAATTTTTTTAAGTTGGAGGGAAGATTTTGGGTATATTACCAGTACCACTTTGCTCTTCTCAATCAATTTAGAAATAAAATTGAGATTAGCTTTCCTTTCTTTTTGTTGTCTTCTTTAGACAATTCCATTAAGTCTGTTAGGGAACACAGGGCCAAGAATGCTGCCTACCCACTTATCCCCATACACCAAGGTCTTATTCTAAGACTATATCAATTCCACCTTGTTCTGTACCCACCAAAACCTATCAAAGTCAAAATTCTTACACCAGAGCACTTCCCCCAAGGATAAAGGTAAAGTGAAGGTTTGTATGGGGACCCCTAAAATCTCTAAAGGTGGCCCCCATGTTGGGGAAGATAACCATGTTGGAACCCCTGCTATTGCTAGGAACAAGAAGCAAAAGCATACAACCCCAGCAACTGAAAAGAAGACTGCCAAAAGAGATAGGGTGGAGGTGGAGGAAACAAAGACTACCCTGAAGAAAAAATCAAAGGAAGGTAAAGGTGTTGTTGCTGTGGATGCTCCTATGAAGATTGTTGAGATTGATCCTGAGATGGATCCTATGGGTAGCAATGAAGGTGGCGAGGCTATCAATCCAATGATTCGTCGGTCCAAATGGATCACTGGTAAGCCACTGGTGAACCCACTGGGGGTGGAGGTTTTTGATGATTCAGAGTTTATGGAGGATACTATGGAGTAAGGCAGGGATGAAACCCCCACAGAATCTATCCATGAGGTTGATGGCACCAGTCATTTCACCTCTATGAACGAGTCCAGTGCTAAAGGTTTGGGTGACACTGTGAGGGTTACTGTTGGTCAAGACACCGTGAAGGCTGCTGTTGATCAACACAAAAAGGGGAGCTATACCTTGTGTGACAAGAATGATGAGGATATTCAGTGTCTCTAGAGGAAAATGGAAACCATGCAGAAGAATTGGAAGGCTATGGCAGAGTTTGCGGCCAAAGCTCTGTACCGGGCTGCTTCCATCTTTGTTGTAGTTAAAGATCTCGATGAAAATGTTAAGTAGGTGGGAATCGACAGTTTGGGAGATTACAAGGAGATGGTCGAGTTCCTTTCTATGTTTGGGGCGACTGATAGCCCATAGTTCTTTGTTTCTATTATTTTTTGTCATCGTTGTTGCTTCTATGGTTTTTGATTAGTTGTCTTTTGTTGTTTTTTGGTTTGCTATTCAAGTGCTATTAATTTGTTGTTTCTAGCTTGTTAATGGCCTGATGCCAGGGGGGTTGTTTCGTTAAAAGAATCTGGACCCTCGTTTCTAGCTGAACTAATAAAAAACATGTAAGCATATTAAAATCAGCAACATAGTGGCCAAGTCAAATCTCCAATGTTTTATTTTTATCACTTCTAATTGAAAAGATTATAAAAAATCATTATATAGAGAATATGATAAATAATACTAGTGGAGATTTTCTTAATGTATGGATTAGTGACATCAATCATTTGTATAGTTTTTTGAATTCCAACTTTTCATTTCTGGAAAAGCCTTTAACATTCTAGAAGCTTGTGTGCATATTGAAAAGGGCAATATAGCAACCTCATAGGTTGATGCATGGAGTAAAATATCCACTCTTCAATTTTTTTCAGTTTTAGTTGGAAAGAAAATATGTAACATTTTATTTAGAGAATTTGAACAATAATACAAATTAACTGTTAGTGTTAGGGATAGTATTTCTAGAAAATGAAGTTATATAATAACACTAAGAAAATTTGGCTCTTAAGAAACATTCAAAGTAAGTCTTGGTTTTGAAGCCTTAAAGTAAATGTTCCATCATTAAAGCCTTACATCTCTTCATAAATTGCAATTAGCTATTGGTGGGAGATATTTGAGACATACAGGTCTCAGTGTTTCAAATTTTATTTATTCTTACTAAGGTTAATGTGAGCATGCATATTTTCCTCCGATATCATAGCTAGAGTGGGTACCATTGGTAGTTCAAGATGTGAAAGACAAGGATTGAGTGGTTTGCCTTTGATATTGGCCTAACAATAATTGTTGAGTATAAAGAGCGGTAAGAAGATTAAACTAATTGAACATAACACTAAACAATCACACAGTGACAACATGAATTACATGGTCTACCATTAATGGATATGTCCACGGGAAAAGTAGGGGAAAGTCTATTTTATTATCTTAATAGTAGTGTATACAATAGATTTTCATTGGTCATATCTTATGAGAGATAAAGTCTCATTTTATAAACACAAGGATTAACGAAAAATAGAGAGAGCAGATTGTGAAGGGGTGTAGGTCAAAGAGACCATTGGACTTCAACAATTAACAATCTCCCACTTGAAGTCCACTCCACTACTGCAAGTAGTCACTCCTAGAGATATCCCTTGCTTTTCTAGACTTGTTGTCACATTCACACCAAGCCAAGAGAATCTTTGTTGAAATCTAGCTTTTCATTTGTGACTACCTTCGTGAGTACATCAACCCGATTCACACTAGTATGCACTTTTTCCAATTTAATCTTTCCCTCTTCAAGAACACTTCAAATGAAGTGATATCTCAACTCAATATACTTTGTTTGATTGTGAAATGATGCATTTTTGGCCAGATGAATGGAACTATTGTTGTCACTAAACATAGTGAAAACATGATGTTTGCAGCCCAATTCACCCAATAAATGCTGCAACCATAACATTTCCTTAGCACCTTCGATGAGGGAAATGTATTCTACTTCAGTAGTTGAGAGTATAACCACATGTTGCAATCTAAAAACCCAACTAATCATTGCCCCAACAAATTCAAAAACATAACCATTAGTTGACCTCCTTTTGTCCAAGTCACCAACCATATCAGAATCAACATAACCTTACAGCCGTGCATCTTTTCCTCCAAAACTCAAAAAATTAGAAGTACCCTTGATGTATCTCATAATACACTTACTGCATCCCAATGAGCCTTACCTAGATTTCTCATGTATCAACTAACTACTCTCATTGCATGAGCAATGTCTGGTCATGTGCTTACCATCATGTACATGAGGCTCCCAATAGTAGACGAGTAAGGCATCCCTTTCATATACTCTTTTTCTTCTTGTCTCTTGGGACACATCTCGAAGGATAACAGGAATGGTCAACAAGAGTCATGCTCACATCCTTTGCACCCTTCATATTAAACCTATCTAAGACCTTATCAAAGTAATTTTCTTGTGACAATTTGATTTCTTTTTTTTTCCTATCCCTGATTATTGTCATGCCAAGAACCCTCTTCGCTACCCCAAAATCCTTCATTGAAAACTTGCTAGCCAAACTCTATTTTAGCTTAGTAACAATATTCATACTGGTGTTGGTTACTATCATATCATCAACATACAACAATACCAAAACAAACTCACCATTCTCCAAAACTTTGTAATACACACATGGATCAGATTCGCACTTGGTAAATTGTTTCTTATCAATGAAGGAATCAAACTTGAGGTACCATTGTAACATGGCTTGTTTCAGACCATACAAACTTATGTTCAATCTGCACACAAAATTTGCATGCCCTTCTTTCTCGAAACCTTCTGGTTGGTACATATACAATTCTTCATCCAAGTCACCATGGAGAAACATTGTCTTAACATTAAGCTACTCCAACTCAAGGTCATAAATAGATGTGAGACCCAAGACTGCCCTGATGGTTGTCATATTCACAATGGGTGACAAAATTTCATTAAAATCCACACCCTTCTCTTGGTCATATCCTTTGACCACTAATCTAGACCTATACCATTTTTTGCCACTATCTTCTTCTTTCAATTTAAAAAACCACTTGTTTTTCAAGGCTCTCCGATTTGGTGGAAGATGGACCAAGTCCCACATGTGGTTTTCCATCAATAAATCCATTTCTTCCCTCATGGAATCAATCCATTTTTCACTATTCATATCATTACATGCATCTTTGAATGTTTCCAACTCTGCTTGATCAGAGATCAATAGATGATGTGTAAAATCTTCATATTTTGACAAAGGCTTTTGCTCCCTAGTGGACCTCTTCAACTAGGGATCTTGTTCCTGCAAATTACCTTGTTCCTGTGAAATGCTATGTTAATGGCTTTGGTGTCTTTCACTATTTCCCTATGCTAATAAAAGAGAAAGATAGGATGAGTTGGTTAGTTCATCAAATTAAATATTTTCTGATAAGGCAAAGATGGGCTGATAGAGAAGACATAGCAGTGGCAAGCTAAGTTCATAAAAAGTGAGATTTCCTAATAAGGCAAAAAATGAGCAATGAGAAAGTGGTTCGTGAAGGGGAATATTTGCCGACCACTAGGTTTAGTAACTCGAGATTTCACCGACTGAAGTAGGATCTGCCAAGAGAAGAACAAAGCTTCAAAGGAAGATGAGATGGTTTGTGCTAGACTAAATTTGCCGACTAAAGGGGAAATTGAAGTATAAGATGCAAAATTCAAGATGTCAGGCTAGTAGCTGAAATAGTGCATGCTTTCATTGCATATGTACTTAATTTAATGAAGAAGGTGGTGTATTTCAGTAGTTAATATTTTCTGTAGGATCCTTCCAAGGACATAGTCAATCTGCAGGGCATGAGTGCCCAAAAAGTTTGTAGATCATCTGACATATCTCTGGCCCAATTTTATTGTAGCGTAAGGCTTGGCATGTTGACTCAGTTTCAACACCCAGGAGCTGCACATAAACTAACGGCTATATATACATATATTTCAAAGATGTTTTAAGGGTTGGTTGCTGAACCAATTGCAGTGTCTCAGGATAATTTCAAGGCTTTAGATTAAGCTAGTCAAGGCATTGAATGGGGGAATGTGTTTGAGGCAGCATATGACTGAATTGTAATGTATATTTTATGGAGTGGTATGTCTCTATGACTATTTGTAATGATTCAGGGGTATGTATAGTCACAATTTTATATTTTCCTTCACCACATGTGCTGGTGGAATTGTAATAGAGATTTAATAATTTGTGACAATATTTAAGTCAATACATGCTTTGTTTTGAGTCATATCTTTGTTGCAAATGGGTCATTGCAGTTTGGTTCTGGATAGTTAAGTATGCCTAATGTATGGAGAATAATCTGAGAAATGTATGTGAATACATTCTAGTTTTCTATTGATGTTGGTTTAGTCCTTTCCATCCCTCTTTACTTCTTATGACTTAGTTGCCCAATGGAGTAGGCACCAATCCATATTGGAGAGGGATCAATTACTTTTATAAAACAAACAAATCGTTCACCTGTGGTTTAGGGGAAAAACCATCCTTCATGTGCATGTACGTTTGCACAATTGAATCAACTATATAGGGGTTTTTGTGACATCTAGTTGTTCTTGGTTTAGTGACAGATTTTGGGACCAAGACAATGAGTTGGGTTTGGTTGCCCATGTTATTAGTTGTTCATCTAGTTTGAACTTAATACCTATTTAGGTATACCCCTTGGAATATCCCTCTTGAGTCTAAGCTAAGATCAAAGTGTAGGGCATGAAACCCACTCCCGTAGAGTTGACCTTTAACCCTCCATATTTTGTTGATGGGCTGATTATGCTTACATGATGACAACCCTGGCCTTGTGAGGTGTGAGTTTTTCCTAGGAAGTGGAGTTGCAGTTTTGGAACCCAACAAAATGGTGTCATTGCCAGGGACAATTTAAGGGTCCAAATAAATTGAAGACTTTGTTGGTGAGCTAAACCTAGAATCAATTCGTAGCCTTGAAGATCAGTCACACTTCAAGGAATTCCTCTTTAAAAGAGGTGGTGACTCTGTTGTCAAAGAACAATTTTTTTTTACTGTTGTACCTTGGTTGTTGTTGGTGATTCAAATGCTCCATCTCAATATCCAACAACTGGTGAAATTAAGGTACATGGTTTTATAAATCTAACCTTTGAATTTTTTTGTTCCTGTCATGTTGAAGGAACAAATTTATATACCTATACTTTTTGCCTAGTATTATAGGATGTTTTAGTCATGGAGGGTTGGTATGAATATGATTATTCTAGGACTGTCATTTCATCTAAGTCTTCCTATATCTTAGACCCTAGAAATTACATTGGAGTGGATTCCCATGACCATCCTAGAAATACATATTCCAATCATGGTCTTGCATGTTATATAAACCAAAACTTATATGCACCCATGTGAAATCAGAATGACTTAGCAATGATGTAGTGTGAAATTGATAAAACCAAACAGTTGTTGGAGTCATTACTGCGGAAAGAAGAAGAAATGGAAAATTAGACCCAACAGAAGGTGTAAACTGCAATAGTACGGATGGGATCATCAGACCAATGGAAGGTGTTGATAGACCTGTAAAACCTAGCCATATAAATCAGTCCTCCATCCTCATCTATTGCGACGACAAAACTAAACTAACATCCAGGCATCTGAGCACCCTCATGCCATTTGGAACAAGAAAAATCATACAACCATAAATAATTTCTCCTCATTGTCATGTCTTCATTTGAAAGGACACCAATGATCAAAACCAGCTTTTTGTTTCACAAAACTGTAGTGATTGATGACTAAATTTCCACTTTCAAATGTTGAAGGAATGCGCAGAAGGCTTTTGCATGTGTTCTCCGTTGGGTCGTATACCACTACCGTGATATCATTCTGGATGAAACGTATGCGTTGCTCAGAAATCTTTAATCTTTTTCTTTCTTGATAAAACTTGGGATTGTTCAATACGACATCCTAGTTTTTAAACACCTTTGAGTTTGTGATGAGAGTTCAACTTCACCTTGAGCAGGCATTCCCTCCCAACTTCATCTAGAAGACCAGGAAACATGGCCCCCATTGTAATGGCAACAACACAACTAAGGATATTTTGGTTTTTGGTTTTTTGAAATTTTATCTTCTGTCATTACTATTTTTTAAATACCCATCTTCTTCTTATAAGGATGTATTTAAAATAATATTTTATATTTTAACTTTTTAGTTCATGCCAAGGATGTATTTAAAATAATATTTTATATTTTAACTTTTTAGTTCATGCCGACCAGGTTATTAATTCATTCAATCTTAGTTGTCATTACCTATTCTTTTCAATATATTTTCTTATTTTATTTTTTAAAATATTTTAGTAGTACTTACAATATTTATTATAAATTTTAAATATTTTATTGTTTTGTTTATATTAATTTAGTTAATTTATATTTTATTACTATTATTTTATTTTTAAAATAATAAATAAACTTATTTCTTTCATTAATATAATTTATTTATATTAGTATATTTATCTTAAATAAATCTATGTAAAAAAAATATGTCACATACTTAATAGAAGATAGATTATTAATAAATCTTATTTTATTTTATATTTTTCTTATTTTTAAATGAAAATAAATTATTTATTTTACTTTATATTTATTTAATAGTTATTTTATTATTAAATGACATCATTAATATTATGTTTATTATTAAATATTAATACTTTTATGGTTGTCAAATTTATCTTTTGTTTTATTTAGAAAAATATATAAATAAGGATCTTTTTGATTGAAAAATACTATTTTTATGTAGATGCAAATTTTTGTTTCATCTCCAAAATTTATGAAAAAACAAAAATAATAATCTCAATATGGAATTCAAGAATAATGAGGTGAGGATTTTTTTATAACTTTCTTAGTTAATTTATGAGGTGTGGATTTATTTATAACTTTCTTACTTAATTTTAAATTTTGATTGATGTTGTGACTTTTATTTTTTTCTAAACAAACAACCATTGCAATTTTATTGTGATTAGTTTAATAACTTCAAAGTGGTTTTGTTCAAAATCAAAAGCATAATTCTTCCCATAAATTGTATAATATTTTTTATGCTTTCCATTCTTCTATATAATTTTTGTATTTTTGTTATGCTAATTTGATATTGTATAATATATTAAAAAGAAAAATCTTGAGTCTTCTAGACCTAAGTGTTGATATTGTATATTTTTTATGCAAGCTTGCTATATACAACTAGAGTGTACTGATGGCATTAGGTTCAAGGTTAATATAGTGAAGGGTAAGAAGTGTGTGAGTATTTGTGATGATGAAAATTCTATGAAACAATATGTCTCCAATGAAATCAGTAACACAACTTTGAGAATGTGGGTCCTCCATATTTGGGATCTTGCCATTGATACGGATAGGGATACCATACTTAACATTAGGGAAAGCATGGAAGTTATATTGCTCAATCCAAAGTAGTTGATATGAAAGAAGAATGTGTTTTTCTCAAAACATGAGTTGTGTTGGGATGTTGTCTATAGTAGTTGCAACCTAATTTTGTAAATGGTAGTAGTACGGATGGGATCATCAGACCAACATAAGGTGTTGATAGACTTGTAAAACCTAGCCACATAAATCATTCCTCCATCCTCATCCACTGTCGCAGCAAAACTAAATCGACATTCAAATAATTGAGCACCCTCACGCCATTTGGAACAAAAAAATTGTACAAGCATAAATAATTTCTCCTCATTGTCATGTCTTCATTTCAAAGGACACCAATGATCAAAATTTATATACCTATACTTTCTGCTTAGTATTATAGGATGTTTTAGTCAAAGAGGGTTGGTATGAATATGATTATTGTAGGACTGGCATTTAATCTAAGTCTTCCTATGTCTCAGACCCTAGAGATTACATTGGAGTGGATTCCCATGACCATCCTAGAAATACATATTCCAGTCATGGCCCTGCATGTTATATAAACCAAAACTTATATGCACCCATGCAAAATTAGAATGACTTAGCAATGTTGTAGTGTGAAATTGATAAACCCAAACAATTGTTGGATTCTTTATTGCGGCAAGAAGAAGAAATATAAAATTAGATTAGGCTGCTAGAGTCTAGGTTGCAGTCTAATGCATTCCCTACTGCCCCAAAAAATTGGTTTGCCCAGCCCCCTGCTCCTCCCTTAGATCAACTAGACCTCTCATGGGTTGATTACAAAACAATGAGTATGCCAATCAAGGTCTACAAATAGTTGCCCAAGTTTGATGGGTATTATATTTAGGAAGGGGATGTACATGTTGGTATATTCTTAGAATTCATGGAAGAACACCAATTTGAGGATGAGGACATGTGGATGAAGTTCTTTGTTAGGTCCTTACATGGAAAGGAAAGAGAATGGATC
Source organism: Cunninghamia lanceolata (assembly GCA_027924645.1). Lineage (NCBI taxonomy): Eukaryota > Viridiplantae > Streptophyta > Pinopsida > Cupressales > Cupressaceae > Cunninghamia > Cunninghamia lanceolata. The sequence continues at coordinate 154,307 of BSBN01002084.1, forward strand.
TAAAGTTTTCCAGGGCAGTCCTTCACCTTGTGGAATGAACTAGTGGAAGCATTTGAAAAAGAATTTGTTAAGGGTCTTGACCTTGCTGATCTTGTCATAGAGCTAAAAAAATTAGGAGACAAGAGGGAGAGTCAAGCAGGGATTTCGGTCACAAGTTTGCTATTGCCCTTTCCAATATTCCAAATGATTTTAGACCTAACGTTCCTGCTTGTATTGATATGTTTTTCAAAGCATATGAAACTAGATTGAGTTATGTGTGAGAGGATTTCAAAATAATGAGTATGCAGCAGGCATATTTATCCCTAGACTCCATGGACAAAATGAGATATGACTACATAAAAGGTTTTCTGTCCAAAAATAAGTCTCATGTTGCTAGTAATGAACATGTTGATCCAAACAATAGCAGTGTGGATACAAACAATCAGATGAATGCAACATCAAATGATGGTGATTGTGTTGTTAGAAGGGTAGAAGTGGAAGGTGGTGCATCATATGACAGCGATGTAGATGATGAGTACAGTATATGCACCTACATTCAGTTGGATAGCTCATCAAATTGAAATGATGATGATGAAACCAATGATGACTTCCAGCCTAGTACTAAGGTATGTGGGTCAGTGAGCAATGAGGAAGGCATGTGCATGAGTGAGTAGCAAATTGAGTCATCTTGTAAAGTTGATTATGAATATTGTGCATAGGTAAATGAAATAGATAGTTTGCAAGAAACTTCTTTCTTATTTGATGTTTTTCCTTCCTTTGTTCCTGTATGTGGTGGGCAGTTAGTGCTTGTTTGCATGACATAGATCTGTAGATGTGGTTACACATGATGATAACTGATCAGAGACAGTTATTGGTGTAGCCATGGAGTTTTAGTGTGAAGAGATTGCCCTATATTTTGAGGATGGTGATTATGTGGACACATATGAGAACCTGATTCAAAGAAAACAAGAAGATAAGAGATGAAGCAGTTGATCAAGATGATGACCTTGATGAAGTAGAAGAAAACTTTGTAAGAACTTTGAAGAAAGGTATTGACAAATACAGAGGTAAGTTACCATTCAAATGTTTCAATTGTGGAAATATTGGTCATTTTGCTTCCAAATGTCCTTTTAAAGAATCAAGGAATGGTAACAAGAAAGACATGATCAAAAGAAGCCTGTATTCCATAGAGAGTAGTTGTTCTTCAGAAGATGAGGATCATGATGACTCAAATGATGAAACACTTTTCATGGCCTTGAATGTTGGTGACAAAAGGGATGATGTTGGAAAATGTGAAAAGACTGATGCCTTGCAAGATGACCAAAAGAATGATAGATCAATGGTTGTATGGACTGCCTTTCTTGCAAGAGAAGAAGCCAAGGCTTGGGTAATTGATAATGGTTTCTCTAATCATATGATTGGTGACAAGCAGAAATTTATTAGCATCAAGAAGTGGAAAGGTGGAACTATTAAGTTTGGTGGTGATGATTCAACACAAATTTGTGGCAAGGGTGTCATAACTATTGATGGGAAGAATAGGACTAAGGATATCTTCTATGTCAAAGGGCTAAAGAACAATCTTCTCAGTGTCAGTCAGATGTGTAGTAAAGGATACAATCTTACCTTTCATGCTAAAGGTTGTGAAATCAAGAAGGCAAGATCCAGAAAACTAGTTGCAGAAGGTATCAAGTCATATGGTGATATCTATCATCTGAAGGAGGTAAATGGAAGAACATGCTTATTGGCTCAATCCAGTGAGTGTTGGTTGTGGTACAAAAGAATGGGACAAAACAACTTTGATAATATGATAAAGATCATCTCTACTCATGAAATAAGAGATATGCCTAAGATAACTAAGCCTATAAACACTTTATGCAAGGAATGTCAAATGGGGAAGCAGACAAAGACAAGTTTTAAGAGCAAGGAGTATTCTTCTACAATGCCATTGGAGCTGATTCACACTGACCTACATGGCCCTACAAGGACAAAGAGTCAACAAGGTGAAAGGTATTTCATGCTACTTATTGATGATTATTGTAAAATGACATGGGTTACTTTCTTAAGAGAAAAATTAGATTCCATTCATAAGTTTAAGGTTTTGAAAGCTATGGTTGAGAATGAGATGGATACTAAGATCAAATGTTTAAGATCTGATAGAGGAGGTGAGTTTATTTCAAATAATTTTTAAAAGTTTTGTGAAGATCATGGTATTAGGAGACATCTGTCAGCTCAGGTAGAACCCCTCAGCAAAATAGGATAGTGGAAAAGAAGAATAGGACTGTGCAAGAAATGGCTAGGGCAATGTTGAAAGATGTAAATATATATGATATATACTAGAAGGAAGTAGTTCACAATGTTGTCTATCTAATTAACAAAGTGCAATTGAGGGTCAATAGCACTACGACCCCTTATGAGCTATGGTATCGAAGACCTCCCACTATCAGATACTTTAGGATCTTTGGCAAAAAATGCTATATCAAAAGAGATGAAGAAGATATGGGAAAGTTTGATTCAAGAAGTGATGAGGGAATCTTTCTTGGTTACTCAACTAGAAGCAAGGCCTATAGATTCTACAACAAGAGATTGGAAAAGATGATTGAAAGAACAAATGTCAAAGTAGATGAAGACTTGTATCATATCTCACAAGAATTAGAGGACTCTGGATCTGATATCCTTCCATGCATTGAAGATGAAAAAGAAGAAGAGAAAGAAGAAGAACCAGAGCAGATCCCTAAGACTCCAGCAAAGTATGTTTAGAGGAACCATTCTACAGATCAGATCATTGGAGATAAGATTGAAGGTGTACATACTAAGAGAAGGTTTGCAAAGGCAAATGAGCAAGTGAATTTGTGTTTATTATCAAAGGTAGAGCCCAAAACCTTTACTGATGCTAGCAAAGATGATGGATGGATAAAGGCAATGGAAGAAGAATTGAATCAAATAGAGAAGAATCAAACATGGGAATTGGTTCCTAGACCATCCAAAAAGAATGTTATAGGAACAAAGTGGGTGTTCCTGAACAAACTAAATGAATATGGTGAAGTTGCGAGAAAAAAGGCAAGGTTGGTGTGTAAAGGTTATTCACAAGTTGAAGGCATTAATTTTGAGGGGACCTATGCTCTGGTAGCCAGGATGGACGCAATCAGGATGTTTTTGGCTCTTGCTGCTCACAAGAACTTCAAGGTTTACCAAATGGATGTCAAGTCAACATTTTTGAATGGTGATTTAAAAGAAGAGGTCTACATTGAACAACCAGATGGTTTCCAATTGTTAGAAGATCCAGACATGGTGTGCAAACTCAAAAAGGATTTATATGGTCTCAAGCAAGCACCTAGGGCTTGGTATGCTAGATTGGACAAATACTTACTTCAGAGGCTTCAAGAAAGGTACCACAGATAGTAATCTTTACATTAAGGAAAATGAAGACATGATTCTACTATGTGTAAATGGTTTTTATAAGAGATGCATAAAGAATTTGAAATACCTATGATTGGTGAGATGTCTTTCTTCCTTGGGCTTCAAATTTCTTATCTGGATGCTGGTATATTTATTTCTCAGGCTAAGTATGTTAAAGAGACTTTGAAAAATTTTGGTATGGAGGATTCAAAACTAGTGAGTACTCCTATGGTCATGGGATGTCACTTGAGCAAGAATGATGAATATTCAGAGGTTGATCAGACTCTTTATAGATCTATGATTGGAGAATTATTGTACTTGACTACTTCTAGACCGGATATTATGCATGCAGTATGTTTGGTTGCAAGATTTCAAGAAAATCCTAAGTAAACTCATGAGAAGGCAGTGAAAATAATATTCAGATATTTGAAGGGTACTCCAGACTATGTTCTGTGGTATAAGAAGGATGAAGACTTTTCTTTAAGTGCCTATACTGATGTTGACTAAGCAGGATGTGTTGATGACCGGAGAAGCAATAGTGGAAGTTTATTTTTCTTAGGAGATAGATTGGTCTCATGGCTCAGTAAGAAACAATAGTCAATGTCCTTATCCATAACAGAAGCTAAGTATATTGCTACAACATCTCGCTGCACTCAAGTGCTTTGGATGAAGCAGACCTTGAAGGATGTAAAGGTATTGTATGAGTAGCCCATACCCATCTTATGTGATAATACCAGTACTATCACTATTTCCAAGAATCCAGTGATGCATTCCAAAACCAAACATATATCAATCAAGTTTCACTTTTTGAGAGAGAAGGTTGCAGAGAAAGCAGTGAAGTTGGAATATGTTCCAACAAAGGAAAAGATTGCAGACATTTTCACAAAGGCTCTTGCAAAGGATACCTTTGAGTACCAGAAGAAGTTAGGGGAAATTGCCCCTCCTTCTAACTAGATACATGATTGGTGCATTTGTCTAGGGGGAGTAATTCCTACTATATCGTTTTCCTGGACTGATGATGGATACCTCTCAGGGGGAGCAGGTAGTGGTTGCTGATGATAGGGAGAGTCCGTTTGTTGCAAAAAAAAGTCATAAGGGGGAAATGTAGTTGCCCTTTGTCCTTGATGTCAAAGGGGGAGAATGAGCAGGTGTGTGTAGCGGGTGTGTTGCCATCAATGCCAAAGGGGGAGATTGCTACACATATGGTTCCTAAGGTTTTCATTGATGTCAACACTGTCACAAGGTTGTCATTGATGTCAACACTATCATGTGGTGATGAATGATGTTGATTCACTATCATGTGGTGATGAATGATGTTGATAAGGATGATAAGGGAGATAACTGCACATATGATGGTGATGTTCATGGATGTTTGATGGTGTTCATGGTTGGATGTCATGTCTTGTCCAGTAACTGTAAAAAAGACATATTAATATGAGAATTAGAATCATCAAGAAGATATATTAAGATGGTAATTAGAAGTTCATGGTTGGATGTCATGTCCTGTCTAGTAGAGAAGATATAGTTCATGGATGGATGTCATGTCCTATCCGGTGACTATAGAGAAGACATATTAAGATGGGAATTAGAAGTTCATAGTTGGATATCATGTTCTTGATGTTCTTAGTTAGCAGAGATATGATTCCTTGAGTATGATTGTTGACAATAGAGGAGAGATATTAATATGAGAATTAGGAGCTTTAAGTTGGCATTTTAATATGGGAATTAGAAGCACTAATATGATTAGATGTGTTGCTGATGCTGAGGAGATGTTTCTAATATCCTAAAGCATGTTTTATGCTCTCTCCTATTGTTCCTAGGAATGTATGTGTTGTTACAAGGAAGTTGTGGCCTCCGGATGTTAGTGAAAGTCCTAGTGCAAAACTTTATTTTACATTACTCAGTCTAAGTAATATAATTTGCACATGGCTTTAAGCCACCTTAGGTAGTTAGGTGTTGAATTGGAGAGTTTGACACAAACTCTCCAAGCTATGTGTCGACACTCATTTTCCACTTGGTGAGTGGAGTGTTGAAGTCGACTTCTAAGTCGATCCAACCTCCTTCCCCATATATACATTGTCTTTTGGCTAATGTTAATATGTACATTGTCTTTTGGCTAATGTTAATGGGGCAAACTACACATTTTCATGTTGTTCATTAAGTAATCTTATGTACTTGTGTTTTCATTCTTTCATGGTAGCAAAGCATAGGGAGTATGATTCTAGTCTAAGGTTGCATTGTTTTGAATTGCGACATTGAAATTACATTGTTTTTTTTGTGTGGAAGGAGGTTTCGTAGGGTTTTGTGTGATTTGCAGGAATTCTGCAGAGTTTGGCTCACAAAGGAGAGGTAAAGCAGCGATGAGAAAATCAAAGCCTTGTTTACACACCACGCCCTATGTTTACAAAGGCTTGTGGCCCCTTTTTTTGGCTCATGGCCTAATAGAGGCATGCGGCCATTTTTTTGGCTCGTGGCCTGCCTTGGAGAGACCGGTGACCTTTTTTCTAGTTCGTGGCCAGCTTTGCAGAGGCCCACGACCTCTTGGTGGATCCATGCATGTTGGACCTTCTCTCCAAGTTGCTTCTCTACAAGTCTTTGAACCACTATTCACCCCTGCAAGCAAACCCCTATTCACCCCTGCGAGCATAAATCCTCTTTGAAGCATCATTGAGCAGGGCAGTGTGTGCCAGGAAACCATTTTTAGTGTGAAAGGCATCAAATTTTGCCTCAAATTTGAAGGCAAAAACATTGTTCATTTGCTCACGGGCTCTCAAAGCCCTCTGTCTCAGACACCTTGCCAAGGGGAAATCACATAAACAGTGATCTGCAAGTATGAGGAAAGCGCTGCCATTGCAACATTTTGGCCACCCCTAAATTCTTCTCCTACTCCATATTTTTTTGGGAATTGTTTCCCTAATTTTCCCCCTTTAAAAATTGCCCGAGTTTTTATTTTACAAAATCATTTAAAATGATATATTTGCAACCATAAGTGTGTTTTTAAAGGCATTATGCTTAGTATTAACATATAGACATTTATTTTCTAAAAAGCATTTAAAATTATGCTTTTGGGGTAATTTGGAGAAATATAGAGGTTCTTTTACAAATGTAAGTGCTTAATTGCAATTGTTTGTAACAAGGTTAAGTATTAAGGCTCGATTATATCGACCTGCTTAGACCTATCACATTACATGATAAAGGGTCAAACTTTTAGGGGGTATTTAAGTTAGATTTTTTTAAACTCTTGTATTTTTTCATGTCGAAGACGAAGGGTTATACATGCACTCAACTTATAAAGTGCCAAAATAGGGGATTTCTTAATGTGTTGATTTTCTATTGTCTAAAGGAATTAACTTGTTTGTAATCATGGGATATGAAACTCACTCTTCTATAATTAACCTAAACAAGGGTAATTATAAGTCCTTGTGTGATGGCATCCTGAAACACCTCAAGTACTATAATCTCATGCCATATCTATATGGACTTATCCCTGAACTAGGTAACCAATCTCAGAATATTAAATGGTTTAAGAATCATGATCAGATTGTTGGATGAAGAACATGTGGCTTAATAATCATCATCATATTGTTGGATTAATCAGCTTACATATACCGGATGTCGCTTTGTTTGCCATCATGAATATTGAATGTCAACATGCATTATGGATCAAAATTTGGGAAATACATGGAGACTCAAATATTTCTCCCTTCTCGCATGATCCTTCTATGATCACAACTCACATCCCACATCATGATACAGATACAAAATGTCTAGTTAACATAGAGGAAATCATCATTCCTCCACCATCTCTTGTTTCTTCATTAGATTTCAGAGTCACTTCTTTGAAAGCTTCTAGCACTTCTTTGCAATAGGTTACATATATCACTCTTCATAGCATTGCTGATTAGGACATATTTCTACCTGACATTGCTTGTATGTTTGTAGTATCCCACATTGCTGATTTGGAAGCACACATTAAGGACATCAATTTTGTCTTTGATGACAGTTTCGATGAAACTGTATCACCATTATCCTCTTCAGATATTCATGCTCTACATCCATCTACAAATGGTTCTAGATCGTCATCATCTTCATCTATTAGGCATGCACCTGATTTGATTATGGCATCCTTCGGCATTGACATGGGGACACCTGAGAACTCTTCGAAGACATCAAAATGGGCATCATCATCCTTGGATCAACTTTAGAATGATTCAGGAACATATATACATCTTCCTACATATTCCTATTTGAAATGGGGAGATATCCTACATCTTCAGTTGGTTTAATTTCTTCATAAGGGAAGGAAAATTGTTTGACATTCTTGGATTTACATTTGCATCCTTCATCAACTATCCAACCTCACTGCAGCAGGACACGTATTATCTGTTTTTTTTAATTGTTTTAATTTTTTCCTATGGGTAAGTGCAAGAAGATGGGGGGCCAAAAAGGGGTCTTAAGTGGCCACTTTTTTTCTGAAATCAGGAAATACTGGCCTTGGATGAGAAATTGAGCATAGTTACACTCAAAATTTAGAGATGCAACCAAAACAATGTTCGTAGTGCTCCGAGTCTACTTTCTAAACTACTATTTTGTTTTGAAAATGGCATAGATTAAGGGGTTCAAAAGAGGGAGCCACAGAAATTGGTGTTGTTTCTGTCAAAAAAACATAACATAGCATGTTTTGTGGCTCCCTCAAAAGGTCAACTTTTTTTTGGTATTTTTAAAATCGCTTCGGTGAGAAATTAGCTAATAGCATGTAGTTTATGCCTGATTTTTCTGATAATTTTTTGATGAATATTTGATTTTTTACTAATTTTTAAAGTGGACACATCCTAAAAAATAGAATTTTGGCCGTGCTACCCCTATAAATTTTGAAAACTAATTGAAAATCATTTTTTTATTTTTTTAATATTTGTAGAATGGAGTCTAGTTTCTAAATATGTAATTTTTTTGAAATTTGAATGAATAGTTATTTTACAATGAAAAAAAGACCAAACAGTGGTTTTTGCATAAAAACGAACACACAAACAAAAGAAATTAAAGATGAAAGGCTTAACATTGTTAAAATGTGAAAAAAATCGCATCGTCAAATAGCTAAGAGAAAGCCTAACATTACCCATGTGTTCGATTTGTTCAACCTTGAAACACGTGCAAATCTGAGGGTTAGCACGAACGAAATTATGTGAAATTTTGAAGAATACAGAAAAACACGTCTGTGACTGTTCATAAGGCACTCCAAGCCTTTGGGTTGGAAATCCAAAGCAAATCCCAAGCCCAAGGCTTGGGATTCCCAAAGCAAGAAATAACGCGAGCGCGTTATAACGCGCTCGCGTTATTTATTGCCTTACATTTTTCCCGCAAGCCTGTCTTTTCCCATGTTCGACATAACGCGAGCGCGTTATAACGCGCTCGCGTTATGTCCCACTCAAATTTTTTTACATTCAAGGCTATTCATCATGAGGGTTAAGGCATAAAGGATAGAGTTGAAAGGTTTACGGATCAGGGATTAGCGTTTAAGGTATAGTATCGAGCCCGTTGAGGGTCTAGGAATAGGGATAGCATTTAAGGTTTAGGGATGAGGGATGACAGATTACGGTTGAGGGTCGAGGGATCAAAGTTAAGGGTTGAGGGATTAGGGTTTGACATTAAGGGTTGAGGGTTGAGGTTCAAGGGTCAAGGGTTTAGGGATAGGGTTTAGGGTCGAGGGATTAGGGTTAAAGTAGAGTGTGGAGGGTGTAAGGATTAGGGATAGGGTTGGAGGGTTTAGGGATAAGGGATTAGGGTTTAAGGTATAGTATCAAGTCTGTTGAGAGTTTAGGAATAGGGATAGCATTTAGGGATTAGGGATGAGGGATTATAGTTGAGGGATGATGGATTAGGGTTGAGGGTTGAGGGATTAGGGTTTAGGGATAAGGTTTAGGGTTGAGGGTTTAGGATTAGGGTTTAGGGTTGACGGATTAGCATTTAATGTCGAGGTTAGGGTTAGAGTGTTGAGGGTAGAGGGATTAGGGATAGGGTTTAGGGTTTAAGGTTTAAGGATTGAGGGTTGAGGCTTTAGGGATGAGGGTTTAAGGCTTAAGATATAGTGTCAAGTGTTGAGGGTGTAGGGATAGGGTTTAAGTTTTAAGGGTTAAGGGTTGAGGGATATGGATTAGGGTTTAAGGTATAGTGTTGAGGGTCGAGGGATCAGAGTTAAGGGTTGAGGGATTAGGGTTTGACGTTGAGGGTTGAGGGTTGAGGTTCGAGGGTCAAGGGTTTAGGGATAGGGTTGAGGGTCGAGGAATTAGGGTTAAAGTAGAGTGTGGATGGTATAAGGATTAGGGATAGGGTTGGAGGGTTTATGGATAAGGGATTAGGGTTTAAGGTATAGTATCGATTCTGTTGAGGGTGTAGGAATAGGGATAGCATTTAGGGTTTAGGGATGAAGGATTAGAGTTGGGGGATGACAGATTAGGGTTGAGGGTTGAGGGATTAGGGTTTAGGGATAAGGTTTAGGGTTGAGGGATGAGGGATTAGGGTTTAAGGTATAGTGTTGAGGGTTTAGGGATAGGGTTTAGGGTTGAGGGATTAGGATTTGACGTTGAGGGTTGAGGGTTGAGGTTCGAGGGTCAAGGGTTTAGGGATAGGGTTGAGGGTCGAGGAATTAGGGTTAAAGTAGAGTGTGGAGGGATGACGGATGATAGATTAGGGTTGAGGGTTGAGGGATTAGGGTTTGATGTTGAGGGTTGAGGGTTTAGGGTTAGGGTTGAGAGATGAGGGATCAGAGTTAAGGGTTGAGGGATTAGGGTTTGACGTCGAGGGCTGAGGTTCGAGGGTCAAGGGTTTAGGGATAGGGTTGAGGTTGAAGGGATTAGGGTTTAGGGACAAGGTTTAGGGTTAGGGTTGAGGGATTAGGGTTTAAGGTATAGTGTTGAGGGTTTAGGGATAGGGTTTAGGGTTGAGGGATTAGAGTGAAGGGTTGAGGGATTAGAATTTGGCGTTGAGGGTTTAGGGTTTAGGATCAGGGTTGAAGGTCGAGGGATTAGAGTTAAGGGTTGAGGGATTAGGGTTTGATGTTGAGGGTTGAGGGTTGAGGTTCGAGGGTCAAGGGTTTAGGGATAGGGTTGAGGGTCGAGGAATTAGGGTTAAAGTAGAGTGTGGAGGGATGACGGATGATAGATTAGTGTTGAGGGTTGAGGGATTAGGGTTTGATGTTGAGGGTTGAGGGTTTAGGGTTAGGGTTGAGAGATGAGGGATCAGAGTTAAGGGTTGAGGGATTAGGGTTTGACGTCGAGGGCTGAGGTTCGAGGGTCAAGGGTTTAGGGATAGGGTTGAGGTTGAAGGGATTAGGGTTTAGGGACAAGGTTTAGGGTTAGGGTTGAGGGATTAGGGTTTAAGGTATAGTGTTGAGGGTTTAGGGATAGGGTTTAGGGTTGAGGGATTAGAGTGAAGGGTTGAGGGATTAGAATTTGGCGTTGAGGGTTTAGGGTTTAAGGTATAGTGTTGAGGGTTTAGGGATAGGTTTAGGGTTGAGGGATTAGGGTTTGATGTTGAGGGTTGAGGGTTGAGGTTCGAGGGTCAAGGGTTTAGGGATAGGGTTGAGGGTCAAGGAATTAGGGTTAAAGTAGAGTGTGGAGGGATGACGGATGATAGATTAGGGTTGAGGGTTGAGGGATTAGGGTTTGATGTTGAGGGTTGAGGGTTTAGGGTTAGGGTTGAGAGATGAGGGATCAGAGTTAAGGGTTGAGGGATTAGGGTTTGACGTCGAGGGCTGAGGTTCGAGGGTCAAGGGTTTAGGGATAGGGTTGAGGTTGAAGGGATTAGGGTTTAGGGACAAGGTTTAGGGTTAGGGTTGAGGGATTAGGGTTTAAGGTATAGTGTTGAGGGTTTAGGGATAGGGTTTAGGGTTGAGGGATTAGAGTGAAGGGTTGAGGGATTAGAATTTGGCATTGAGGGTTTAGGGTTTAGGATCAGGGTTGAAGGTCGAGGGATTAGAGTTAAGGGTTGAGGGATTAGGGTTTGATGTTGAGGGTTGAGGGTTGAGGTTCGAGGGTCAAGGGTTTAGGGATAGGGTTGAGGGTCGAGGAATTAGGGTTAAAGTAGAGTGTGGAGGGATGACGGATGATAGATTAGGGTTGAGGGTTGAGGGATTAGGGTTTGATGTTGAGGGTTGAGGGTTTAGGGTTAGGGTTGAGAGATGAGGGATCAGAGTTAAGGGTTGAGGGATTAGGGTTTGACGTCGAGGGCTGAGGTTCGAGGGTCAAGGGTTTAGGGATAGGGTTGAGGTTGAAGGGATTAGGGTTTAGGGACAAGGTTTAGGGTTAGGGTTGAGGGATTAGGGTTTAAGGTATAGTGTTGAGGGTTTAGGGATAGGGTTTAGGGTTGAGGGATTAGAGTGAAGGGTTGAGGGATTAGAATTTGGCGTTGAGGGTTTAGGGTTTAGGATCAGGGTTGAAGGTCGAGGGATTAGAGTTAAGGGTTGAGGGATTAGGGTTTGATGTTGAGGGTTGAGGGTTGAGGTTCGAGGGTCAAGGGTTTAGGGATAGGGTTGAGGGTCGAGGAATTAGGGTTAAAGTAGAGTGTGGAGGGATGACGGATGATAGATTAGGGTTGAGGGTTGAGGGATTAGGGTTTGATGTTGAGGGTTGAGGGTTTAGGGTTAGGGTTGAGAGATGAGGGATCAGAGTTAAGGGTTGAGGGATTAGGGTTTGACGTCGAGGGCTGAGGTTCGAGGGTCAAGGGTTTAGGGATAGGGTTGAGGTTGAAGGGATTAGGGTTTAGGGACAAGGTTTAGGGTTAGGGTTGAGGGATTAGGGTTTAAGGTATAGTGTTGAGGGTTTAGGGATAGGGTTTAGGGTTGAGGGATTAGAGTGAAGGGTTGAGGGATTAGAATTTGGCGTTGAGGGTTTAGGGTTTAAGGTATAGTGTTGAGGGTTTAGGGATAGGGTTTAGGGTTGAGGGATTAGGGTTTGACGTTGAGGGTTGAGGGTTGAGGTTCGAGGGTCAAGGGTTTAGGGATAGGGTTGAGGGTCAAGGAATTAGGGTTAAAGTAGAGTGTGGAGGGATGACGGATGATAGATTAGGGTTGAGGGTTGAGGGATTAGGGTTTGATGTTGAGGGTTGAGGGTTTAGGGTTAGGGTTGAGAGATGAGGGATCAGAGTTAAGGGTTGAGGGATTAGGGTTTGACGTCGAGGGCTGAGGTTCGAGGGTCAAGGGTTTAGGGATAGGGTTGAGGTTGAAGGGATTAGGGTTTAGGGACAAGGTTTAGGGTTAGGGTTGAGGGATTAGGGTTTAAGGTATAGTGTTGAGGGTTTAGGGATAGGGTTTAGGGTTGAGGGATTAGAGTGAAGGGTTGAGGGATTAGAATTTGGCGTTGAGGGTTTAGGGTTTAGGATCAGGGTTGAAGGTCAAGGGATTAGAGTTAAGGGTTGAGGGATTAGGGTTTGATGTTGAGGGTTGAGGGTTGAGGTTCGAGGGTCAAGGGTTTAGGGATAGGGTTGAGGGTCGAGGAATTAGGGTTAAAGTAGAGTGTGGAGGGATGACGGATGATAGATTAGGGTTGAGGGTTGAGGGATTAGGGTTTGATGTTGAGGGTTGAGGGTTTAGGGTTAGGGTTGAGAGATGAGGGATCAGAGTTAAGGGTTGAGGGATTAGGGTTTGACGTCGAGGGCTGAGGTTCAAGGGTCAAGGGTTTAGGGATAGGGTTGAGGTTGAAGGGATTAGGGTTTAGGGACAAGGTTTAGGGTTAGGGTTGAGGGATTAGGGTTTAAGGTATAGTGTTGAGGGTTTAGGGATAGGGTTTAGGGTTGAGGGATTAGAGTGAAGGGTTGAGGGATTAGAATTTGGCGTTGAGGGTTTAGGGTTTAAGGTATAGTGTTGAGGGTTTAGGGATAGGGTTTAGGGTTGAGGGATTAGGGTTTGACGTTGAGGGTTGAGGGTTGAGGTTCGAGGGTCAAGGGTTTAGGGATAGGGTTGAGGGTCGAGGAATTAGGGTTAAAGTAGAGTGTGGAGGGATGACGGATGATAGATTAGGGTTGAGGGTTGAGGGATTAGGGTTTGATGTTGAGGGTTGAGGGTTTAGGGTTAGGGTTGAGAGATGAGGGATCAGAGTTAAGGGTTGAGGGATTAGGGTTTGACGTCGAGGGCTGAGGTTCGAGGGTCAAGGGTTTAGGGATAGGGTTGAGGTTGAAGGGATTAGGGTTTAGGGACAAGGTTTAGGGTTAGGGTTGAGGGATTAGGGTTTAAGGTATAGTGTTGAGGGTTTAGGGATAGGGTTTAGGGTTGAGGGATTAGAGTGAAGGGTTGAGGGATTAGAATTTGGCATTGAGGGTTTAGGGTTTAGGATCAGGGTTGAAGGTCGAGGGATTAGAGTTAAGGGTTGAGGGATTAGGGTTTGATGTTAAGGGTTAAGGTTCGAGGGTTTGATGTTGAGGGTTGAGGGTTGAGGTACATTTCGGTGTGACATTTAAATTGTCTTGCCGATATACACTGTAAAGGTTATTTTGTGGACTTTCAAGGATTTTTTCACCTGTGTTAATGTTCAACTTGTTTCGCTCTGCATCAAGGGATTACGGTTTGACGTTGAGGGCTGAGGTTCGAGGGTCAAGGGTTTAGGGATAGGGTTGAGGTTGAAGGGATTAGGGTTTAGGGACAAGGTTGAGGTTGAGGGATTAGGATTTGACATTGAGGGTTGAGGGTTTAGGGATAGGGTTGAGGGATTAGGATTTGACATTGAGGGTTGAGGGTCAAGGGATCAGAGTTGAGGGTTTAGGGTTTAGAGATCTATAGGAGGACAAAACGCGAGCGCGCGCTCGTGTTTTGTAATTCTACTAAAACGGTAAAAAAGTGGTTACCCCCGTGATCCAGGCCCACATGCTCTGTTTTCTTACTGATTCTGCGCGTGTTCCGACAAAAAAGAAGTGCTTTCATGCTATTGGGAAGTTCACATGCACATTTGACACATTGTACCACCTTTGCATGATCTTTCCACCACCTTTTCTGCTTTGCCAACTTGAGAAGGAGGAAATAACATAGTTTTCAAACCAAATTTGATATATATCTATACAAGTTTCAATTTTTGTAGTATTGCAATGTTAATTTTGATTCAATTTTAAGAATTTAACATTGAAAAGGAAGCAAGTGGTGAAAAACTCAAATTGTTGAGGAGTTTGATGCAAGAAGATAAAAACACTACATAATTGGGTACTCTCTCCATTCAAATCTTCGTTTTTTAGGTATGTCAAGTCTTTACATGCATGTTCTTTACATTTTCCTTATTTCGGATTGAATTACTTTATCATGCATTATCATACATGTTTAAAATAGACACATTTCCAATCAAGAAAGCAACCTACAATCTCACATGATGCCATGTATATTTTCTTCACTTGGGCTCTTTAATAATTATGTGTAATAAACAAACCTTAGTTCATACCATGATGTCAAACTATACAAGAATAAATCCTTACAACATAAAAAAAATACAATCCCACTATTATCATGTATTCATTTCTTAGGAACTAATATTGGTCTCTTTATCATGCTACAGACAAATTCTCCGTCATGCCGAGGAAACGATCAAGAATTAAACCAACACAGGAAGAGATAGAAGCTAAGAATGCAAAGAAAGCAATGGCTATGAGGGAACTTCATGAGAAGAGGAAATTGGACACGATAAATGAAGACATACCAATTGAAGAGGAACCACAACCATCACAAAGAGATATGGTATTGGCAGCACAAAGAGAACGAATGCAAAAACTTTGTGGTACAAGAGATTTAAATACCATAGTTGGAGACACATCCTTTATCGCAAGACAACATGTAGGGACACCATCTACCACATCTCAAGTTGAGAGTATATCATCACTCACATGTGATGAAGGAGGTACGCCATCGTTCCCACCTCAACCTCAAGGTATGTCATCTATTCCATCTTCGATCGAAGGTATGCCATCTAACCCATCTCATTTAAATATTGATGAAATTCCTAATGTTGAGATGAATTTACCTAACTTGACACCACCTAGAATTTTGCATAGAAAGCCAAAGTATTTGATTGATATTGATGAGAATATTTTACAGCCAATGGAAGGTAAGATTCCAAAATGCACTTGTAGAAGATATGCTAATAAGATTTAGAGATTGTTCTTTGAAAAGTTAAATGAGACTGCAAGATGTCAACTATTCGTTGAAATGATGCGAAGTATAAAGTATAGGTCTATCATGAAGATTCTTGGGTTGAGAACATCAGAGGCTTCAAGTGAAAAATCTATTGTCAAGAATCTAATGAGTGCGTATGAGAGTGTGGGTAACACCTCACGTACAAAAGATAGTAATGCAACACGGCGTGTGATTACATCGACTATAGTAAGTAGTCAAACGAGGAAAGCTCGTCTTATTAGAAAGACAAGTCAAAAATTGAGAATTAATAGGAAAACTTTATCAAGAGCCGTTGGAAGACGCCAAAGAATTGAGGACACTAATGCCAATGAATTATGGGCGTTCTCGGGGAGACTACCACGAAAAGATAAACCAATTGTTGAAGCATTGAGGTCACTAATTGAAGACTTTTGGAAGAATTACACAAGGGTATCTCCGAATCAAAGGGATGTGGTAAGAAGGAGAATTGGTAGTCAGAACCGCGAGCCACATCCAAAGCATTTTTTGGATGAGACTCAAACACAGTTTTATGGTAAATTTCTAGAGAAGTATCCTCAAATTAAAATTTGTCAAAGATATTTTGAAATGCTAAAACCTTTCTATGTTAAGATAAATCACACACGCACTACTTGTTGTTGTAGATTACATATTGAATTTTCTAACCATTTTGATGCTTATAGGTCTATATGTTTAGATATGCATACTAACAATGATTTGCAGGGTTGTGCCATATGTGCCCCACCAACATCTTCAAGAGATTTCATATCAAGAATTTTATGTGAAAGAGAGGAAGGTCAAATATTCTACAAGAAATTATGCTTGGATGGCACATGTCATCGTTGCGGTGGCTTGCAACATTTGCCAATATGTGAACATATGGAAATAACACATGCGGTTGGAAATGAACTAGTAGAATTTGGCAAGTATAAAACAGTGGCATACAATACAAAAGATGGTAAAGAAGCAAAGAGGTGTGAATTAGTTATTGAAAAGATTCCAGTGTATCAGTTTATGCCTATATTTCGTGACAGCATAGTGTATGAGTATGCAAGACATGCCCATAGAGCTCGATGGTTGGACTTGCAATTCAAGTTATGCAAGGACACATTTCCAGTTGGTAGCATTGTTTCAGTCATTGACTTTGTAGAGAACTACAGTCTACAGCCACAGCGTGAGGTGCAATCACAATATTACAACTCCACACAGGTTTCTATATTTGTGCACATCGCATTCATTCATGCGAATGATAGTACAGAGGATGACAGAAAGATCATAAGGGAGTATCATTTCTATATTAGTGATGATCGCACGCATTCTACGGAGTTCGTGCAAGGTTGCTTTTAGGTGTTCTATAATGATTTGGCTAGAAGGGGCATATCGTTCAGTCAGCATATCATATGGTCGGATAATTGTGCATCACAATTCAAGAACTCACGGAATTTCTATTGGCTGAGTAGGGGCATAATTTTACAGGTATTCAACATATGTGGAACTTTTGTGAGGCCAGGCATGGAAAGGGGGAGCATGATGGTGCAGGAGCATGTATCAAAAGAGCCATAGCACGAGAAGAGTTAAAGTATAAAGACAATGCAAAGTTGACAGATGCAAAATCGATTGTCGAGTGGTGTAATGCTTCCATGGGTCCAGGTAATGAAGGTAAGTCTTTAGTTCGTAGATTTTTTTGGTTGATAGATGATACTAACATTGCACCATATGAGGATTGTTGTACACTGACAGGATCAAATGAGATGCACTCTTTCAGAAGTTCAATTGCAGGTTCATGGAGTATCCATACACGAAAGATGTCATGCTTTTGTTCTTCATGTACAATTCAAGTCTGGGATGAGTGCGAGTCAAAGGAGTGGGTTGACGAATGGCAGTTAAGTTATCTTAGCCCACTTGACACGTATCGACCCCTGACGGCACTGGAACTAACACAGATGGAATCGTCAGTTGACTTTGACCACATATCAGATTTAGTTCAACCAGGTAATATAGGGCACATATATGCATCTAATTTCATCTAGTTCAACCAGGTAATGTCATCTTACTTTGTAGTGTTTTTGTAATGTTGACTAATTTCATCTAATTTGCTACACATATCAATGTAGGACACGTATATGCAGTTATTGCAGATGAAGATAATGAAGAGGGAACAGATTATTACTTATGCCGTTGTGTTGAGGCCAAAAAGAAATTGGAGGCCCCTGTTACAGATGGATAAAACATCGAATACCCTACAGGATCAGTGGTTATTACTGGAACATGGCTTAGAAGGTACCCACATAAGAGTGTTAATATTTGGCTATTTCAGGACTTTGACATGCATCGAAAGATTCTTCATTACTCGAACCTTGTCGTGGCATCCAATGTTCATTTGATAAAGTATCGGGGTAGACCTTTGAACAAAATATTGTGGAAGGTGCGTGAGTCTGACCATGAAGCAATACTTGACACAATAAAGAGTAGAGCAGATCCAGATGGTTCATTGGATTAATTTGTAAGTATTCACATTGATTTTGTAAAGTTATGTTACATTGAGTTGTAAGTATGCACATTAATTTGTAAGGTTTGTCTTTTTTTATTTCCTCCTGCATTTTTACACATATGTACACATTTTTCCATCATCATGTTATGCATTTTTGGTGTCCTGCTCCTAATGCGACCAAACTCATAACTCACCCTACTAGACACCATTTGATGATCTCTCCAACACTCTGGATCCAGGGCGCCCAATCATGATGATGACCTATATACCATTCTCCCAAGGCACTCATAATGAATGAATGATAAGGAGCACCTTGACCTCTATAATCAAGGTGATTTTAAGTCACTTTGAGTCATTTGGGGTCAGTTTGAGTCTTTGAGTCATGTTGCAAAAAAGTGTCAATGTTGTCAAGTTGCACAAAGCAACCTTTGCATTTTTGGTGTCTTGCTCGTGATGCGACCAAACTGACTGTTCCAACGCATCCGAATGGGTACATTTATGCTAGGCATGGTCCTATTTCTCACCCAGACATGTCGAAACAGTCGGAGCTACATTGTACCGACAATATCCCTGAAGAGTCCAAAGTGCAAAAAGGCAGCAATCTTTGACGAGATGTTACTCAAAAATCATGTCACTTAGAAACATTCCGTCTGAGGCAACGGGATCACGTAGAGTGCCTCTACAATAACCTCTCTCGGTTTTTTATAGCTCTGAGGCATTTGCCCGTGGTGAAAGGTTTTCTGTTGCCCCAAAAATCGTCAGAAGGAGGCAGTGTAAAGTTGCAAAGGGGTGTAACTTTCGTCCTGCTCCTGATGCGACCAAACTGACTGTTCCAACGCGTCCGAATGGGTACATTTATGCTAGGCATGGTCCTATTTCTCACCCAAACATGTCGAAACAGTCGGAGCTACATTGTACCGACGATATCCCTGAAGAGTCCAAAGTGCAAAAAGGCAGCAATCTTTGACGAGATGTTACTCAAAAACTGTGTCACTTAGAAACATTCCGTCTGAGGCAACGGGATCACGTAGAGTGCCTCTACAATAACCTCTCTCGGTTTTTTATAGCTCTGAGGCATTTGCCCGTGGTGAAAGGTTTTCTGTTGCCCCAAAAATCGTCAGAAGGAGGCAGTGTAAAGTTGCAAAGGGGTGTAACTTTCATCCTGCTCCTGATGCGACCAAACTGACTGTTCCAACGCGTCCGAATGGGTACATTTATGCTAGGCATGGTCCTATTTCTCACCCAAACATGTCGAAACAGTCGGAGCTACATTGTACCGACGATATCCCTGAAGAGTCCAAAGTGCAAAAAGGCAGCAATCTTTGACGAGATGTTACTCAAAAACTGTGTCACTTAGAAACATTCTGTCTGAGGCAACGGGATCACGTAGAGTGCCTCTACAATAACCTCTCTCGGTTTTTTATAGCTCTGAGGCATTTGCCTGTGGTGAAAGGTTTTCTGTTGCCCCAAAAATCGTCAGAAGGAGGCAGTGTAAAGTTGCAAAGGGGTGTAACTTTCGTCCTGCTCTTGATGCGACCAAACTGACTGTTCCAACGCGTCTGAATGGGTACATTTATGCTAGGCATGGTCCTATTTCTCACCCAAACATGTCGAAACAGTCGGAGCTACATTGTACCGACGATATCCCTGAAGAGTCCAAAGTGCAAAAAGGCAGCAATCTTTGACGAGATGTTACTCGAAAATCGTGTCACTTAGAAACATTCTGTCTGAGGCAACGGGATCACGTAGAGTGCCTCTACAATAACCTCTCTCGGTTTTTTATAGCTCTGAGGCATTTGCCCGTGGTGAAAGGTTTTCTGTTGCCCCAAAAATCGTCAGAAGGAGGCAGTGTAAAGTTGCAAAGGGGTGTAACTTTCGTCCTGCTCCTGATGCGACCAAACTGACTGTTCCAAAGCGTCCGAATGGGTACATTTATGCTAGGCATGGTCCTATTTCTCACCCAAACATGTCGAAACAGTCGGAGCTACATTGTACCGACGATATCCATGAAGAGTCCAAAGTGCAAAAAGGCAGCAATCTTTGACGAGATGTTACTCAAAAATTGTGTCACTTAGAAACATTCCGTCTGAGGCAACGGGATCACGTAGAGTGCCTCTACAATAACCTCTCTCGGTTTTTTATAGCTTTGAGGCATTTGCCCGTGGTGAAAGGTTTTCTGTTGCCCCAAAAATCGTCAGAAGGAGGCAGTGTAAAGTTGCAAAGGGGTGTAACTTTCGTCCTGCTCCTGATGCGACCAAACTGACTGTTCCAACGCGTCCGAATGGGTACATTTATGCTAGGCATGGTCCTATTTCTCACCCAAACATGTCGAAACAGTCGGAGCTACATTGTACCGACGATATCCCTGAAGAGTCCAAAGTGCAAAAAGGCAGCAATCTTTGACGAGATGTTACTCAAAAAATTGTGTCACTTAGAAACATTTCGTCTGAGGCAACGGGATCACGTAGAGTGCCTCTACAATAACCTCTCTCGGTTTTTTATAGCTCTGAGGCATTTGCCCGTGGTGAAAGGTTTTCTGTTGCCCTAAAAATCGTCAGAAGGAGGCAGTGTAAAGTTGCAAAGGGGTGTAACTTTCGTCCTGCTCCTGATGCGACCAAACTGACTGTTTCAACGCGTCCGAATGGGTACATTTATGCTAGGCATGGTCCTATTTCTCACCCAAACATGTTGAAACAGTCGGAGCTACATTGTACCGACGATATCCATGAAGAGTCCAAAGTGCAAAAAGGCAGCAATCTTTGACGAGATGTTACTCAAAAACCGTGTCACTTAGAAACATTCCGTCTGAGGAAAGGGGATCACGTAGAGTGCCTCTACAATAACCTCTCTCAGTTTTTTATAGCTCTGAGGCATTTGCCCATGGTGAAAGGTTTTCTGTTGCCCCAAAAATCGTCAGGAGGCAGTGTAAAGTTGCAAAGGGGTGTAACTTTCGTCCTGCTCCTGATGCGACCAAACTGACTGTTCCAACGCGTCCGAATGGGTACATTTATGCTAGGCATGGTCCTATTTCTCACCCAAACATGTCGAAACAGTCAGAGCTACATTGTACTGACGATATCCCTGAAGAGTCCAAAGTGCAAAAAGGCAGCAATCTTTGACGAGATGTTACTCAAAAATCGTGTCACTTAGAAACATTCCGTCTGAGGCAACGGGATCACGTAGAGTGCCTCTACAATAACCTCTCTCAGTTTTTTATAGCTCTGAGGCATTTGCCCGTGGTGAAAGGTTTTCTGTTGCCCCAAAAATCGTCAGAAGGAGGCAGTGTAAAGTTGCAAAGGGGTGTAACTTTCGTCCTGCTCCTGATGTGACCAAACTGACTGTTCCAACGCGTCCGAATGGGTACATTTATGCTAGGCATGGTCCTATTTCTCACCCAAACATGTCGAAACAGTCGGAGCTACATTGTACCGACGATATCCCTGAAGAGTCCAAAGTGCAAAAAGGCAGCAATCTTTGACGAGATGTTACTCGAAAACCGTGTCACTTAGAAACATTCCGTCTGACGCAACAGGATCACGTAGAGTGCCTCTACAATAACCTCTCTCAGTTTTTTATAGCTCTGAGGCATTTGCCCGTGGTGAAAGGTTTTCTGCTGCCCCAAAAATCGTCAGAAGGAGGCAGTGTATTAAGTCAGGATGAAAGCCTATTCACTCTAGGCGCCTGTTTTTGACCAAATCACACATGCGCCTTGAACAACTCTGTCTTCAAGGCGCTTTTCTCTAATCTCTGTAACTCTCCAAATCCACTAAGGCGCAAATTTTACCTCTTGGGCTCAAGATATAGGTTCTTCATCCAAGGCGCCAGAATGGTCCAAAGGCGCATTTCACCTCTAACCTCACCTCTGACCTTGCTTGGAGGCGCTAAACCTCATCTCATTGCTCTCCTCCATTACAAGCGCTCACTTACCTCAATCTTGGGCGCATACCAACATCCCAACATCCAAATCACCTAGGCGCTCAAAACCTTCAAGACTCAAGGTGCATTTTATGATCAAACAAGGTATCTCCTGAACAAGGCGCTCATAGTCTCATCAGGGCGTTAATCATCATCATGAGCACTCATATTGTTCTAGGCGCACAGTTATCTCTGGAATACTCAAGGCGCACATACCCTTCTCTAGGCTAGTTTACACTTATTCAAGGCGCTCATTCCAAACTTACATGAACTACTCAATACAAGACGCACAAACTAGATGATCCTAGGGCATAAGGGCGCTCATAGGAGTTGTTATGTGTCATTTTGGCCAAGGTTTTCTGGAGCAGTGAAGACATTAGGAAGGGGATGATCGTTTGGATAGTTTTGAATGCTTTATTTCTCCTTGTTTAAACTAGGCGCTCACTAAGGATTGGAGTAGCCTTTGCACCCTCACATCACGTTAATCGGCGTTTCAGAGGCAATCATAGTATAGGAAGATTTGCGCCTTGAAGAAGAGAGTTATCTGGTGAGTGCTTAGGAGTTCTGGCGCCTAGGGGAAAGGTCTAGGTAGAGCGCCTTCAGACTTTCACAGTGAAGTGCCTTAAGGAGTTGGATGATGTTTTTGCCTAGAGTGGAGATGATGTTTTTAGCGCCTTAAGGATGATGATGGAGCGCTTTGGAGTCAGGTTAGTCTGGAGCACCTTAAGAAGGTAAAGCACTTCAAATGTAAACACAAGTGTTTTGAGCGCCCTAATGAGAAGTTGTCTTGGCACCATAAGTTGTTCAAACGAAGATATACGCCTTGGATAGTTGCAAAGACCTAATTTAGCACCCAAGGTTGGAAGACTCTTTGTGAGTGCCCAGTGTTTGAAAGCTCTTTGTGTTTGGTGCATTAAAATGAATTTGGCACCTAAATAGTATTGAAACACTCAACTGAGCGCCTAAAGCCCATGAGAGAAGTGATATGCGCCTTGATAGGAATATCATGGAAGATGAGTTTACTGAATGGCGCCTTGAATGACTTGGTTGATTAAGTGTTTTAGCACCTAGATATGGGATGAATCATTGAGCACCTTTGGTTGAGATGATGTCAGCACCTTTGAGATTATAACACCTTGGAGTCAAGTTCGAAGGAGCACCTTGAGAAGGTAAAACACTTCAAATGTTTTCAAGGAATTGGAGAAGTCACTTAGTGCCTAGAAGGAATTCCAGAGCAAGAGGGTTGGAGCGCCTTGAGCTTCAAGTCAGATATGCGCCTAGACCTCTACCCTTTAGCAAGTTGAAGCCCTCTGAGCCTTGACAACGTGAGAATGCCTTATAGTGAATATGCGCCTTGGGCAAGGTTGAATACAAAGTTGAGGAGTATATCATAATGAGTAAGTGCACTGTAGGGTTAGATGATAAAGACTAGTGCCTTGAGTGTCTTGGTCAAAATTTTGACGTGAGAAGTCTTGCAAGATCAAACCTTGGAGTGCGCCTTAGAGAGAACCTATTGATCCTTTGCTTTGACAAGATTTGGGCGCCAGAATGATCCTTAATAAATGGAATGTATCTACACCAATTTTGCGCCTTTAGGGAAGTGATGGTGGCCAGAATGATCCTTAATCTCATGTTTGTGCGCCTAGGTCTAGAAGCAAGATTTGAGTGCCTTAGGATAGGGTTTTTTGCACCTTGTCTTGGAGAGTGAATTTGCGCCTTGGATGATGTTGAAGCGCCTTGGGATGAAATGCGCCCAAACTTATAGAGGGCCTTCAGTGAGGGAGTTGAAGAGAGTGCTTAGAGGAAGGATAGCCTTAAGATCAAACTAAGTACTTAGAAACCTAAGATTAGCGCCTTATTTGAAGTTATACACCTATTCTGGCACCAGAGAGTGAGTTTGAGTGTGAAGAAGTGAATGTCTGCGCCTTGAAGGGGATACAAAGGGAAGATGATGCACCTTGATGGGTTGATGATGGAAATTTGTGTTTTGGAGCTAAATGTGCGCCTTGAAGGAGATAGTGCATAGAGGTACAATGAATCTTCCGGAGAACATGGATAGACAACTAAGTCTCCAACTTGAGTCTTCTAAGTGAATTAGATAATGAAGAGAGTCTAGTCATTTTGGGCGCTAGTATCAGGATGAATCATCCAAAATGGGTGCCTAGAACTAGAAGGCGCCAATGCATGAGTTCAAGGATCCTCCATTGGAGCACCTAGCCCAGATGGCTATAGATTGAAAGTTTTAAAGCTAAGTGATGTCTCTTATGTGAATTCCTAGCCCAGGTGCATGTGTTGGGAAAAACTCTTTGGCTCTGGCGCCTAGAATTGGGAGCTTTGTAAGATGCACCAATTGATGAAACATTTCCATTTTGCGCCTAGAATAGAACTCTCTCACATAGTTGAAATTGACTTGATAGAAGGAGATAAGTCTTAAGGACTAGTTTGGCGCCTCACTTGCCTATCTCACCTTTGAAATGTGCTTTGGTTGATGATCATCATTGATGGAACCTAGTGAAATGTAAAGCTATTTGCATCTCCAGAGGATCAAAATTGGATTAGGAGATCATCCTTGCAGTTGAGATTGACAGAGAAGTGTTAAAGGAATCACTTCAAATGGGCGCCTAAGCTAGTTGAGGCGCATATCAATTCCACTGTAACTCCAGACTGACGCTTAGGATCCAGTCATCTCCTAAGGCGCAGTTCCATTCACCCATGACCTCGCTTGGCGTCTAAAACTTGGAAACTCCTTTGGAAAGCTCCTGTTGCGCCTAGAAGATGAGTTTGGGATATCAACTTGCAAAAGGCTTAGAAACTCTTCAAAGATGTTAGGCACAATCCCATGGCACTGGAGCTCAGTTTTGGCGCCTTCAAGGAATAGCACATGAAGGAACTTGGGAGGTCAGGTGCTTGTAAAAGGGAACACCTTGGAACATCTTCCAGGGGTTGAAGTAGTAAGAAAACATCAAGTGAGTCTAGGCGCACTCCCTTGTGTGAACAGTTTAGCTCTGGCGCCTAGCCACAGAGTGAGCCAGAAGAAGTAGTTTGGACATTAGAAGATAGGCGCTCATTCTACAATGAAGCATTCCACCTTCCTAATCAACAAAGACTTGCAAGAATTGACAAAGGAAGCTAAGGCGCACCTTCTACTTGTTTCCACCTCTAGAATGCGCCTAACCTTGAAAGGGGGTTCAAAGATGTTTGTTAGACCTTTTCACTCAAGGCACTCACCTTAGGCGCACTTTCTAAGTCCTTGTCACCTCAAGGAAACACCTAGTTTGGAAGGCGCTTGCCCTGTTCTCCACTCCTTTCAATTGGCGCCTAGAACACAGAATGCATGAAAGGAGCGCCTAGACTCCAGAGGGCTGATTTGGGCGCCTAGCATTTAAAACACTTTCATAATGATGATGTTTTGGCGCCTACTCTTGGAAACAATCCAGAGCATCCATAAACTCTAATTGGCACCTAATGTTGACAAGGTGCAACTTCAGGAGGAGGTCACCTCAACTTGGCGCCCAAGTCAGAAAAACCTGTAAATCCTTCAAATATGCGCCTACCTTGTGAGGTGATGAGTTGAACATTCCAAATCTTCAAATGTTGCTCAAATAAGGAAGACATTGTAACATCAAGGCTTCAAGGCCTGTCCTTGTATTTCGATTGAATGAGTTGTACTTCATGCTATTGAAAGCATTTTCCATGTAATAAGACATTGCAAGTTGATTGAATCAAGTAACAAGACAAGTACCCAACTCTAATGTTGTTTCATTCAAATAGTTATCTTGATGTATATCTTTATGTTATTGAAGTAGTTGATGAATTGTTAGCAAGTAAAAGTGTTTAAGTAAGGAAAATTTTTCGTAGAACTAGTTGGGTATCTTACACTTACACCATGCCTATCCATCAAACATCACAATGCAATCAAAATCCTAACAACATGCCCATGATCCAAGATCAAGTGCAATCATGCAAAGATATTATCAATCACAAGCCTATTAAGAATGAACTAGAGTCTTCTAGTACCATACTTTTCCATCAAACACCATCATGTAATCCATGGCCTATCAAGCCTATCAAAGAAAATGCAAACATCCTATGTAATACAATCAGACTTTAAATATTTGAAGTAGCCATCTACAAATATCCATTCAAAAGTGGATTTATAATGCAAGTATGGACGCCATCAATAAAAAAGATTTGTATTAACCAAATATCCATATACGCATACATCAATATCTGTCGATATAAGTATAACATATATACAAAATAGCCATATAGGCTTACAAGAATGCCATATAGGCATACAATGTCAACTATGTACAATACAAAATATATGTCCACAAATGCCATATAGGCATACAACAGAGGAACACAATAAAAAGTCATTCCCCTCTAGCTGGTGAAGAGAATAAATCACGAGCAGCCTTTGATCTTCTAGGGGATGGAGACATGCATGTGGGTGGTCTACTACGAACCCGAGGGCTACTTCTCCTATTTAGTTCTTCCTGCACCTTTACCTGTTACAAAAAAAAGTATAGATATTAATATATAGAAATTGCATGTTATAAAAAAATAAAACATTTAACAAAATAATCACTTACCGCTAACATATAATCTGTCTGCTCGCTTGCCTCAGTAGCAGGAAAAGGCCCTGGTGATGTCATGTCCTATAGAAACCATCCAGATAGAAATTAAACTTCAAATCAATAATCTTTTGATTTTTCAAAAATAGACAACTATAACAATGAATGTAAATTGAAATTTACTAATCTGCCTCATACCCCTGTCAATGCCATAGAGCTATGAATCGCAGAGGCCACACCCTGCTCCATTGCCCTATGAACATGGGGAGGTGTATCCGCAGCCTGCATCATCTGGAAATAAAACAACATTATTCAATTACGAAAACTATAATAGTGATGCAAATCATGGCTCCTAACATACACACACGCTCATCTAAACATGGAAGTACACACAATAAAACACACAAATCACATACAAAAATTTAGTAAGTACAATTCATTCATTAAACTATTTATTTTATTACCTCCGTAAAGCTTTGAAGTCCACCACCGCTGGCAGGTGTTGCCATGAAATCTACAGTGTTAACCTATTCAACATCCAAAATCAGAAATTAGAATACCATTCATATAACGATGCTATTCACATGTAATATTTATAATTGTTTACTAGTTACATACCTCGACAGTAGATGATCTAGTGAAAAATGTAGGTGGAGAACCACTGAAAACTGCATCGACGCTATGACCCTGAAATTTCATTAAAATCATCAATTTAAATTAGTTAATCTTGTATTTCAAAAATAAAATTTAATAAATTAAATTCAATAAACTTGCTAATATTTACCTGAGTATCAAGGCCGAAAGTCTCACTCAGGAGGGTATCTGTCATCGCCATCTGCTCAGCTGCAGATGTAGCCTGTGCACCTGCGTCCTGACTGTCCATGGGGTCATAACCACAGGCTGACCCGCAAGCCTGGCAAGTATGCGGTGGGACCCTACTCCTCGCACTATCTCCCAACCCACTCTGTGTTGCAGGATCAGCATGCTCTATGATGCTCTGGGTCAAGGCACTAATCGACCTCAGTGTATCGACCTCAACACTCTCCTTCACAATGGAAGGAATAGAAACATGCTCGTGGGCTGGTCTGCTGATTACTCGTCTCACTACCCGCTGTGGGTCAAGACGTGCCCCTGGTCTATCCTGTACTGAGCCCCCACCTCTACCCTGGAAGTCCCGCATATCAAAATAGTTTGGCACTTTATTGAGGACAAACTCGGAGTAGAGTTTCCTCAAAAAGTATTGCGGGACCTCATTGTTATTGCATGGAGGATGGTCAAAAACCATCCACCACCTCTGCCCGAAATTGTCCCTTATCGCTTGGTTGTTGCACCAATGGATAGGGAACCTCTTGCATGTAATGGGTGGAGGTTGATTTGTTTGTGGGTTTGTGAAAATTGAACACAAGTCTACTTTTGTAATTTGTAATTTTTTGACATCTTGATATGACAATTTATCTGCATAGTAATCTCTAAACTCTCTCTTTTTATCGGTCCAACTAGTTATTTGCTTGCTAATTGAATTTACATTTGATAACATAGACTCAAGAGATTCGGCAAGCGTGGACCTATGCAAGGTTGAAGTGGAAGGATCTTTCAACCTTGCAATTATATCTTCAATTTGTTTTTTGTTGTTTTCAATTTCCCCCATTATATTATCTTGTGTTCCAGGGGCATGTCGAGGAATGAATGGAGGAGGTTGTTGTTCTGCAGGTATTTCTTCCTCAAGATTTTGTGGATTTTGAGGATTTTGAGGAGGAGGAGGAGGTGCATTAACATTTCCTACAATTAATAAAATATGCATCAAAAATCAACACAAAACCTACCTATTTAGGAAGAAATTCAAACAAAAAAACAAAGATAACTCACCCCTTTGGCGTGCTCGACGTCGCGGCGGCATTTCGGCGATGAATCGACAAATCTATTGTGTTGAACGGTGTTTTGTAGAACGCGAGCGCGTTTTTGAAGGGTTTTAAGCCGCGGTGGAGGAAAAACTCACAATGAAATAAGATAAAATGAAATGACAGCGTTTTTTTTATATATATAAAGCGCTTTATAACGCGAGCGCGTTATAACGGGCTCGCGTTATGCCTAAATTTTTTTTGAAAATTTTTTGGCCACTTTTTGGCCCCCCATCTTTTTGCACTTACCCCTATTGTATATCATAGGAAGTTTTTTTTTTCATTTTTTTATATCAATATAACAAGATAAATTCACATTTTTGTTCTACAAGGGAGGAGAAAATCTTTGAGATTAGAATTTTCAAGTCATATTTTACAAAGAAGGAGATGGGAAACAAAAAGACAAGACAAAATAAGAGTGCACAAAAGCCTTCCATAGAAAAGACACAAATATTAAATGAAGAAAGATTGCAAAAATATTATAAACTAAAACAAGGTATGCATCTTTTCTTTTCTATTTAATCTAGGTCATTTGATTTATGCTTAAATATATACACATTGATTTCATGTAGTAGGATGTCATTTAATCTAGGTCACTTGATTTATGCTTAAATATATACACATTGATTTCATGTAACTAGGATGTCATTTAGTTTAATTCATTCCTCATTCTTGGCTATAATCCCCATCCCTCTACCTAGAGATAACTACCTAGCTCTCTCTCTCTCCACCACTCTCTCTCTCTCAGGTTGCCCACTCTCTTTACCTCTACCTCTCCCTCGCTCCCTCCCTAGTTATCTCTCTCTCTCTCTCTAACTCTCCATATCCCTCTCTCTCTCTTCTTCCTTTTATACTATTTTCTCACCTCTATCTTTAACAAGTGGGTTATGTGTTAGTAAACCTAGGAAGTGTGTCATGCTTCTAATCCAAACATTACCAAGAGGAACCTTTTGCTTGTGCTAGCTTAGATTTTGTCACCATATTTTATAGTTGAACATCTAACTTAGCTATTGGATTAATTATCTTGTAAGATTCTCCATTTAGAGCCAAAGGTTAGTCCTTAAAATTAGTCTCATCCTTCTTTTCATTAGTTAACTCTAGAAAAAATTGTATAGGAAAATTCTTCTTGTGCTCATCTTGAATGGAGATGATAGTACTTATTGCACTAACTTGGAGAGCTCTATTTCTTTTATCTCATTTGATTTTCCTTGAATTCATTGAGCTTAATGAACTTCAATACCTTGAATCCATGGTGGAGTTTCTCTTCACTTTAATATTAGGCCTATTTTGCTACATTATGTTGCTACTTATGTGAGCCCTATCTTTTCTTTACAAGTATTATTATTTCATTTTGATTATATATTCCAACAAAGGATTGCACTTTGTTAAATCATTCAAGTCTAGAGCTATGTTACCATACGTACAGTCCATATTGAGGGTAATCACCCTTATAGGAGATTTCATATATCAAATTGTACATCTTACTTGAATATTTGTGCTTACACACTTATCCTAAATGGTATAACTACCTACATCTTACTCATATTTGTCACTTGTGCGTGAGGATATATATCACTTGTGGTAATAAATATTAGTTATTACATGTACATATTAATTTATAGTAATTTGATATGGAGGGTCTTTAAAATATATCAAAACTTAGTTAAATTATAAGTTTTCTTTAATATGTATTTCCTTGAGTGTGATGTTTGAGCTTATTATTTAAATTAAATATTCTAAATTTTTCTCTTGTATAGATGACTTTTGTGTGTACATGGGCTCAACATACATCTAAACTAAAGTCAACCCAAATTTAGATACTGGAGCAAATGAGGCTGAAGAACACATAGTTGATGTTAGCCCGGAGGAGGCCCAAGTGCAAACAATGGTTGTTGGAGAGGGGTTAGGATCGCTTCCTTCGACCATGGATGAGCGTATGAATCTAGCTAAAGAGGTGAAGAGAAAAATATCTTATAGAAATTTAGATCATTTACTTGAAATGGATATGGAGAAATTGAAATTTTATGCTGAACAACCTAGACATACTAAGTATAGGAGGTCAATGAATAAAACTGCAAAGGAAATAATTGCTCATTTCAATAATCTTGATACACTTGAGTGAACCACAATGTTATCAATTGTACTTCTTAGTAATGAGCTAAATGAGCCAATAAAATTGTTGGGTGTAGATTTGTCAAATAATGGGTAAATGCAAGAAGTTGTGTCCACTTAAGGTGGAAGTTTCGGAGTTAGAAAAAAATCCGAAATCGGGTTAACCAAAACGGGATCCCGCTTTTTATGAAACGGGATCCCGTTTTGCTTCGGGTTCCCGAGCCAAAAGCGGGATCCCATTTTCAAGAAATGGGATCCCGTTTTGAGTTCCATAAAAGGTTAATATTTTAACCTTTATGAAACGGGATCCCGTTTCATAAAGGTTAAAATATTAACCTTTTATGAAACGGGATCCCGTTTTAAAACGGGATCCCGTTATTTAAAATTTGAATTTTAAGCTCAGGTTTTGCTTTGTAACCCGGTTCAGGAAATGCTTTGGGGACCCGAACCTGACCTCTGGACCAGGTTTGACCTGCAACTTGAAGGTCCTGTCAATGTCACAACAAAATAGTGACTTTGGGCATATATCTGAAGGTCTATTTTGCAGAATATTTTGACGAAATTAAAACCCATTATAGATGAGACAGTGTAGATTCCAAATATGTAATTTTTTTTACAATCGGATTAATTTTTCTATTTTTTAATCAATTTCTGATGAAATAGGTCCATAAACTTAAATTATTAGGGTTTTTTAGTATTTTAATAACTTTTTATTAACATATTTTTTTGTAAAAAAAATTGTAGGAAAACATACTTTAGACAATTCTTTTCAATTTAAAAAAAAAATTTCAAAAAATGTTAAGTTTAGGTCATCTTATGCGTGACGTACACGATGATTTTTTAAAAGACCAAAAATGGCCAATAAAAAATTAATAAAAAAAATATTCAATAAAAAATTACAAAAAAATATGGAAAACGTGCTTCAGTGAGTTACAAATATTTTTCCAAAAGGATTTTGAAAAATATGATTATTTAGGTCAAAATATGGATGATGTACATGTACATGGTATAGTAAAAAAAGTTGACTTTTAAACAGTGGTTTTTAGAAACACCTATTCAAAATTACTTTCTATCATCTGGGTATTGAAAAAAATTACATATTTGGGAACTAGACTCCGAGTACTACATTTCATATTTAGTGAGTTTTTCCAAGATTCCGCCGTTAAGTGCTTCAAATTTTTAGGTCAAATGTGACAAATTCTGAAAATTAGGAAAAACACTTCCACTTTTTGGCCAATAAGTGGACACAACTTCTTGCACACATGTCATTGAAAAAGGGGAACGGTTCACACCTAGAAAAAGATATTATTGAAAATATTAAAAAAGGTTTGGCTTCCATTGGGAAACAATCTCAATCTGCGGATAAGTCCATTTCAAGAAGATTGATGTTGACATCTATTTTAAGTGAATTTTTTTTCAAAAAAAGACAATTGTCTTTAATTTCAACTGAGATTGATTTCAATAGAAAGACACTAACACAATATGTGAAAAGGAAAAAAATATTAGATTATAGTACCTCAGAAGGCAATTGGGCAATTATGTATAAAGCTCCTTGATCTAATAGGATAAGGAACTTGATCTCAACCTTTTGGAACGATCATATTTGTCCTTCATCAAATAATAGAGATGTTATCAAACACAGAACTGGACCTAATAGTCATGATCTACATACAAAACATTGGTTAGATATAACACAACATAAGATGTATGTGATGTTTTGTAATTCAAATCCTCATATAAAGATTGGGAAAACAATGTTTGAAAGGTTAAGGCCATATTATGTGAAAACAAACAAAGTTTTTGAAACTTGTTGTTGTCGTTATCATATTGAATTTGATCTCTACTATCAGGAGTTTCGAAAGATTAGAGAAGAAAGTGATGGTTTTGTAAATACACCTCCTAAACGGGCAAGTCAGTTCATAGCATCCATCTTATGTGATAAATTAGATGATGATAATGCAACTGGTTGAAAATAAATTGCATAAAAGGACTTTGTGAAACATGTGGAAATTTGGCTAAACTGCCTTTGAGAAACAAAGATATCGACCCAACAAACTTGGTAAATTGCAAGATTTACAAGTACATAAAGTTTCAAACAAAAAAATAGGAAAGAATCCACAAGGTTAGATTATGTAGAAGAGGAGATACATATTGGAACATTTATGGAATGTTTTCATAAATTGATATAGCCATACATACATCATGTTTTTTTTGCTAAGTGGCAAGCACAACAATTTCAAATATTAAGAGATATTTTCCCACCTGGAACAATTTTATCAGTAGTTGACTTTGTAGAAAATTACTCTTTTGTAAATCAAAAAGAGATTCAATCACAAAATTACTTATCAAAGCAGATCACTATTATGGTGCATGTGTGTTATCGGCATGCACAATTGGATTTGGATGGTGTTGACAATACATTTGAAGCATGAGTCATTAAGAAAGAATATCAATTTTATATTAGTGATGATAAAGAGCATGACACACATTTTGTAGAACATTGTTTTAAAATTTTTTTTGAATATTTGACACTTAGCAGGGGTGTAAAAATTGAAAAGCATTTTGTATGGTTAGATGGATGTGCGTCACAATTCAAATCATCAAGTCTATTTTATGCACTATGTAGATATCATCAAAATGACAATATACCACATGTTTGGAGTTTCTTTGAGAGTGGGCACGGAAAGGGTGAACATGATGGCACAGTAGCTTGCATCAAATATGCTCTAAGAAAGCATCAAATGAATTATGTGGGAGATCATATAAAAGATTCACATGATTTTGTAGAATGGTGTAAGATACACTTTGCATCAAATGAAGTCGGCACATCTTCAAGAACAAACTGATACATTCCACATAGAGTGTTTTTGGAGATATCAGGTATGTATTGTTTAAAAATTTAATACTTTATATATATTCATATATCATGTGTACATGAGTTTGTTTATTTTAGTTTGAATTTAAATATTTCTATTATATTTATAATGTACAATATAATAAATTTGTAGGTGTGGATAGAAGATCAATGCATGGATGCAAGAGGGTAGAGAAAACAAGATCTTTGCATTGTGTCATGAGTACAGATAGCTAGACATGGATGTTGCACACTAGGGATTACTCTTGTTTTTGTTATGAGTGCATGTTGGGATATTGTGAGAACTGTAATAGCCAACAATGTGGATATGTTAGTGGATGGAATTTGGTGCCACTAGTTGTTACCAACATAGACAACGAAGATGAGGATGAAAGCTTTGAAGACAATCCTTTGATTTCAATTGATTATGACAATATTTTAAGGATTGATTAAAAAGGTATGTGTACATATATATATATATATATAATTTATATAAGGTATCTCTATATTTTAAATTACAAATTTTCCATGTAAATTTGGTGCAGGAGATGTTTTTACAGTCATAGCAGAGGCTGGAAATACAAAAGACATTAGTTATTATTTACTGCATTGCACAGAAGAGAGGTAGAAGCTAATAAAGCCAGAAATAAGTGATGGAATATTGTTTGCCATAGGTTTAACTTTATAATATACTTAAATTTTGAATTTTTTATGTATGTCAAGTATCTTGAGTGATTTAAACATTCAATTTATATTTTTTATTTATGTTATGTCTTACCTCAATGAAAATTTGGTATACATGAACTATGTAGGTTACATTTACCTTGAAAATGTTATGTCTTACCGTGGAATGTTGTTTCCCACAGGTTCAGTTGTAGTGCAAGGGACATATCTCAAACAAGTCAAGATTGTTCAACATGAGATTCACTTTATTGATTATCAACCTAAGAATAAGGTATATCAGTATAGCCACCTAGTAATTGCTACCGCCCTATCTCTTCATTCAGTTCCACATGCATGTGGATGTCGTAAGTGGAGACTAGATAGTGATGATCATTAGAGAATATTACATGTGATTGAAGAGTGAGCTGAACCACTTGATGTGTTATGAAAAATATGGACAAGAACTTACAGTTCATTTTGAAGACCTAAATTCATTATCTATCTATGTCCATGTATTAATTGTTTTAAAATTTATGCAAGTTAAATTAATAGTTCTTTCGTTGAACAAATTTTAATTTCAACATTTGGTTCTTAACAAATGATCTATATATATATTTAGTCTACTTTTATTTATGACTTGTTTTTGCTAAAAGGAAATCTTTCAAGTTATTGAACTTCCTACACTATCTTTCAGATTAAGAAATTGCTTGTTATAGTTTGAAATTTCCAAAAATACAAGTTAGATCCATAAATTATTCATGTATATTTTCATATATATATATATATATATATATATATATATATATATATATATATATATATATATATATATATTCATTAAGTTAAATAGTTCAATAAATTATTACATGAGTTAATTAAATTCTTCTATCCAATGTGATTACATTTATTCCAATCTATTATAAACATATTTAAACATATTTTTATTTATGTATCTATAACTTTCATACATGCACATGCATCTAATGTATATAAATGAAACATGTCCACAATCTAACATACACGAACTAGATGTGTTTAATCAAACAATACACACACACACACACACACACACACACACACACACACACACACACACATGAGCTCCATAATTTCAAACATTTAAATGAACCACAATCAAACATAAATGAACCATGTAATCTTGAACACATAATATTATCTAGACAGTGGATGTACATCCACAAATGTATTGAATCAAATGTACAAATGTCCAAAAAATTATCATAAACAAACATAATGTTCAGTCCATGTGTTTATACATGTATCAACAAACATAAATTTGTCCACAAATATATAAATGTCCATAAATTTATCATCATTTAACATAAATCATGTCCACAAAAGTATCATCAAACATGCAAATGTCTACAAACATGTCCTTAAATATATATATATATCATCAAACACATGTGCAAATGTAGATAGAAATGTCCACAAACATACATATCATATGTCAAATGTAATGTATGAAAATGTCTATGTACAAACATGTCCATAAATATATATCATCAAACATGTGCAAATGTATAGATAGAAATGTTCAAAAACATGTAGATCACATGTCAAATATAATGTATGCAAATGTCTAGAAATGTCTAGGCACTAGTAGGGTCATCATTTCGGCTGCAAGTTGAGCGACCTTCTGAGTGAGAATCCTACTCCAATGGATCCACCGAGCCCTGGAGATAGTACAACACATGTACATAAAAGTACATTATGTTAAATTAGAATAATGTTAAATATATATGTACATGCACGTACAAATTATATGCAAACATAAGTACATGATTTAAAAATTTAAAACTCATCTGTCCACTAACATTAATGGCATCAACTGAATCACACCTGCATACATGCTCCATCCCTAGACTAGGTGTAACATGAGCTAACCCCTACAATATATATATAAGAAATGTGTACATTAGGACTCTATCTAGAAAAATAAAACTTAACTTAATTTAAGTTATCTTAAATCACATGCATGGAAATACACATGTACATACCTGTGTATCAAGTGGTGCAAGATCCACTGCAATGATCGTATCCAATGCCAACTCATCTATATCATGAGTCTCCTTGGCTAACTCCAGTAATGATGAGTGAAGTGGACTATGCAGGCAAGTTAGCATCGAAGAGCCTAAATTTAGAAGCATATCCACATAACCTGATGATCCCATCTGCAACTATAGCTCCTCAAGTGAATCTAGATAGGGCTGGGATGTCTGATGCTTGAAACACTTGTAGAAGGATGGGTAGGTGTATTTGCCTCTACAAAAGTTGAATGATCTATGGGTGGATTAGGATGTGGAGTATTACCAGGGTGATGAGAATGCTGCGAAGGTCTTGTAGCCTAGCTGGATCATAATCCATGTGAACATAAAGCTCTACCCACATGTCCTCTAACCTCATGGAAAGGGATCCCAAACTCTAATGCAATGAAAGTATATGACTCCAATAGGTCCTCAGACAAACAACTCATTGTACTCTGAAGCATATGGTCTCTTGTAAGACCATTTATGTCTACGGGTGAAGGGACACCCGCGATAGCATAAGGATCACTATCATGATTCGATGGTCTAGATCGTCTAGGATGACTCATCAAATATCTGCCCACACGATCAAAACATATCCTAGATGTCACAGCTACAATATCACCAACGCTGTCAATTGCTTCCCTTTGGGAAGCAATGATAACCTGATCAACAATATGGCCAGAGCTGGGGAGATAGCAGGCAACCTCTCCCCAACCAAGGCCCTATAAGATGGAGTCTATCGATCTACTCCACAATAAGCATATCTATCTGCAACCCTACCCCACCCCTAACCAAAATATGCTGGTAGATCCAAGTAGTTGATCCTGAGGCCCAAATGAACCTTTGCGTACAACTGTTGTGCAAAATATAAAGGAATTTTGTCGTTATTGGGATAATGACCACAAGCTGCAAGAAAACATGGATATATCAAAGGGGCCATAAGAGGGTCTACACATCTAGTCACTTGATATGCCTTCACATTAGGTCTACCATCATAATGTGGAAAACATTGTGATTTGATGGTCTCTTTGGAGACACTAAGATGAACTGAAGAAAGCGAAACATCACCAATGACCTCTTGCCACATCTGGGCAAGAATAGCTGCTAGAGTATCACTCGAATAAGCATGAGTATCTCCTAAGGTTTGTCTAATGCATTGTAAGCTAGATAAAATAGATTGACAAGTGTCCCTATAAACCCCTATTGTATTAGGGTCAGCTAGAACACCTCTTAATCTATGAATCTCAGTATCTATACAACTAAATATAGAACCCTGAGGTGGTGGTGCATGTGCCATATCTCAACCTAAATTATCCACAAAAATAAATTACTTATTCCAATGTATCTATACATCTAGTACATCTAAATTAATTTTTAAATTTAACTTCCAATCTCACAAATTCTAGTTCAAGAAAAAATTTA
Source organism: Cunninghamia lanceolata (assembly GCA_027924645.1). Taxonomy (NCBI): domain Eukaryota; kingdom Viridiplantae; phylum Streptophyta; class Pinopsida; order Cupressales; family Cupressaceae; genus Cunninghamia; species Cunninghamia lanceolata. The sequence goes on from BSBN01002084.1 coordinate 191,804, forward strand.
AATACATGTTTAAGACAAGTGATAACGTGAAAAGCAAGTGCAATAACTTAAAGGACCACATGGTAAAAAATTTGTATCATATCTAGATAGATACATGTGTACATGTAAGTTTGAATGGATCTAAAAATTTGAAGTGCACGTGCGCATGTACAAATAGAACATGGATCGCTAAAAATAGAGGGACCATATTGTTGATGTGCCTTTAAAGGTATGTGAGATTTGTATCTCTTCTTTATGTGGAATCTTTATAAAAAATTAATTAAGGAACCAAAGGAATCACATTTCTATCATAATCACATGTAAAAAATGAGAATGATGTATCATTAGAGCCCAAATTGTTGTGAATAATAAATGCTCTATAAATATTAGTTGTTGATGGGAATTTGGACATGGGGTCCCATCAATATTAAAAGCATGTGGTTCATTGATACTTTCTCTTGAAAATAGATGAATATCCTTAATCCTTCAGTTGCCTCATCTAGGATACTAAGAAGGATTTACCATTGAATGCTATATTCAATACATAAGGGACCTACAATGTGAAAAAGATTCAAATATTTGTCAACTTACTATGCCCCATGATGAGAGACCCTAACCTTCAATCTCTAATGTGCACAGTTCTCTTCCACCCCACCTATGGCCATATAGGTTAAGGAAAACATAAAGGAAGTTGATGATGGAAATTAGTTTTGATAGAGAGATTCCCCCATATAAAAATATTTTGTGTGACACTGATTAGGGCATTACACTTATTAATTTTATTGCTTCTATAGATCTTGAAGATAAAGGGAAGGGGGTTTCCAACTCTGATTAATAGTTTCATTTCTAATTGAACTACTTTCAATTGACTTTTCTTTTAGTGTAGACTTTATTTTTGGATGGTTATATGACATTCATTTGCATGCACAAATGGTTCTAAATTTTGGTTTGAGATGACATTTGATGCCCAACATTCTTTGATTATATTTTTAGTTTTAACAATATGTTTAGATGCATTGATGAGGTTGATAATGATAAATCTAATTAATATCAAATGTGTATATGATTTAATTGGTTATTTTGTTTGTCATTTATGTTTTAAAATTTGTAAATGATGGTTATTTGGGAAATTTTACAATACATTGTAGTAGTTCATGGCTACTAATATGATTATTTGTGACAATTTATGTCCATAATTTTATGATCATATGAAGAATAGATTTGATAGTAGGATGTAATGCATTTTGGATATTGAAATTAAATTTGGAGTGGTGAATTTGTTGAGAATTTAGATGTGATAATAGTCATTCCAGTGCAAGAGGAGTATTTCTTTCTCTCCCCTTTGGTGTTTGGCTAAAAGCATAGATAATTATGGACCCCAACTATTAATTTTTTTGAGAATATTTGTATCATTTTTTATTGATCAAAATCGTTGATAACTTGTGACTCAAGTTATAAAAGTAGTCTTTTTTAATCGTGTAAATTTCAATTCTTAAGATCACTTTACTTTTATTAAACATGAGTTATACTGTTACATTATATTTTTTTTTCATAAGATAAAGCATTATAAAAGTCTTTAAGTTAAATTATGAAGTTTTATTTATTTCATAGGTTATAAGTATTGTCACAAAGTGACAAAGTTCTTTTAAGTCATTAATGTCACTTGTCTTCTAATTTGTTTCCTATCATTGGGATTATATAGTTATTAATTATACATCAATTATAACTAACTTGAAGCCTACTTTATAATGGCATTGAGTATTTGAAGCAAAGGGAGAGAAATAATATCAATATACAAATTCTCTTTGAATCTATTTTATTCTATTCTTTGTGAGGAACATCTTTTAACTCAAACATTCAACTTGCATATATATAATAACAACACATTCTCTTATGGCAAATTGTTCTACTTGAGGCATTCAAGAATATCTAAGTTTTTATCCATTTTCAACTTGGTTATTTGATATAGTTTCAAGAATAACTATTTGTTGATCTCATGATGCATTTGCAATCACACGTGTCTTGAATTTATTGGACTTTAATTTTTATTGATGAATACATCATGCAATTGTATGCATGACATGGTTTTCTCTTCACAATGTTTTTTTGACATTTGTTATTTGCTTTGTCCAAATTTCTTTATTTCTTATAGTAATTTATTACATTGTAAATCTATTTTGTATCTAAATAAAATCTCTTTTCACTCATTGGTCTTAGATTCAACTCACTTTGTATTATTAATATGATGATGTTGTATATTTATCTTTGTACTTTATTTAGTTCAGTCATCTTTCTTAGATCAATCTTTCAATTATTTAGAGTACAACAATAATTTTGGCAATTGCTTGAGCATGTAATTAAATAGTATCTACTACCGATTCATCTTCTTATTATAAATTTATATGACATCTATTCAATAACTTTAAATTCATGACATATAGTCAATAACTTTCACAATTAAATAATTTGATTACATAGTTGTTTAGATTAGTGATTCAGTTTTTACTTGTATTTGGGATAACTTTTCAATAGTTAATTCCATAATTAGGCTAATTATATTTTAGATTAGGTATTAAACACATTATCGATTTATAATGCAAGGTAGTCTACTCACACAATTGATCTCACTTGTGATTTGATAATATAGTAGATTAAGTGACTTAGAATTTCCAGAATCTAGACTAGGTTAGAAACACATGCATAGTCCTAGTTAACAATTAAACTACCCATGTTACACTTAAGATAGTTATCTAGTTCTGAAGTCTTTTCATGATTAAACTAATTTGATTGGATGTATTGACCTTCACATCAGGTGAAAGGGTTGATTCATTCTAGGTTGAAACAATTTTTCAACATCAATAGGACCTTCTAATGAATTTTAGGTTGTCTTATTTAGATCGGCCTCCTTTAGATATGTGCCAAGTTAGCCTCTTTTGATATGTATATATACACATCTAAACCCATTATTTTCTCATGAAGTTTATCAAAGTGTTATAGCCTATGGGCACTACATCATATATTTTTATTTCTTTTTTCATGGTATTCTTTCCTTGTTAAAACTTAGTCTTTTTTGTTGCTAAGGGTACATACATGTACAAATTTCTACAAGGTATCAAAGTAGATGGGACTTTCATTGAAGGCATCTCAATTTCTAAAGGGTATTTTCCATGGAAACCCTAATTTCATGAATCGTGCATTTATCACAAAATGTTGTGAATATTTTTTTTTACAAGTTGGCTATCCACATAAGGGAGCAACTATCTATACATTAGCTATATGTTATTATTTTTTATCAATTTATTGCACATTTAGGTTTGTCATAAATTCAATATGCAGGCCTAAATGTTTTGAATTTATCAAATTCTTTACATTTTAAGAAATCTAAGGAAAATCACTCCAGGATAAGCTCTTTGAGTTTTTTGGATTTGAAGCCAACCTAACTAAACTGAGATTATCTAGTCAAAGCTTGGTCAAAATAATTTATTTGCATACTTCCTCATGATTTCTATCTAATATTGCAAATAAGATCATTAGAGACTTAAAATCTATAGACCAAATCACTTATCATAAGAAACACAAGTGAAAGAGGAAAAAAATCAAAGTCAAAGCACTTCTCAAGAAGAGAAGAAACAAGAAGGAGAAGAAACAAGAAGGTTCATCTCATTTCTCTTAGGAAAGATGTGATTCAAAGCCATTCTTAGAGGATGTGGGGAAGATTGGCATGCCAAAAATGACCCAGATGCTATTAAGGTTGATCTAGATGAAGTGAAACAGAAGATCTTATAAGAGATTGAATACTTGGAGCTTGAACACATGAATAGTGGTGTTAATTTAGAAGACAATAACCAAAAGAAACTAGAAATTTGAGTAGATATTCATGGAGTTAGTGGAAATGCTCACTCAAAATATAGATGTCCTTCTCCTACACAAATGGTTTATTAGGGGATTCATGATGCATATATACAATGAAAACTATCAAAACGCCTGTTTATGAGTTATGACAAGTTAGAATCTACATTATGATTAGGAGTTATTGGTGAGCCATAGGGATTTTCAAGGGGCAATAGTAAGGTTTTGTCCAAATGGCTACATGCATGGAATAATTGGTAGGTGCTTAGGAATCTAAGAGAGAAGTGTATGGTGTACAAAGTGCCAACTAGAGGGACATACAATAGTTAACTATCTAATGGTGAGATATCAGTTTGTTAGCATACAATAGTTTGTTACCTGTACATTACAAGGTATACGTGTTCATGTTGTAGTCTTGAACAATGTATACAAATTGGAAGGAAACAAAATCCATCATGGGGTTAGAAGAAATCAATAATGAGATACAATAGAACAATGATTGTATGAATCAACTAGAATATTAGTTATAACGAAACTAATTCATTTTAACAACATAAAATCTTGAAAGCAAAATTCTTAACACTTGATAATAGTTAAGGGAGTCCAATATTGCATGTTACAATAGAAAAGGGTATGAACTTAGAGCTATAAATGTAAAAAATAAAATATTATGAGACATAAATGCAACATCAACACTCTTTCAACAAAATTCGCTAGATATAATATTTATGTTGACAAAGATCCAGAAATAGTGAGAATCATTTTTTATTCGAAAACATTGTGTTTAGAAATAATTAAGATGATATCATGCATACAAGTGAGGGCTCAAATGGTGTTTAGGTATGTGATTTTACACTTTGTGACAACCATGAGGAAAAAGAGGAATTCTTATGCATATATTTTCAATCTAGAATAAATGTGTTTTCAATAATGAAAAAACTAATCTTGTGCAAACTAATGCTGATTCAAGGGAGCGAGAATGTAGTTTTCTATTTGATGAATTTTATTATTTTGTTTCCTATGAAGATAATGATACTGAAGGCATATTTACTACACATGGTTGTTCAAATTTAGAAGCTTTCTTTTTCAACTAGGGTTTGGCAGTTCTTTAGCTACTCAAGGAATTCAACAAGAAGACATTAAGAACACAATGGAATTTTTCTCATTGTCCAAACACAATGAAATTCAACAAAAAAATTTCTATGAGAACACAATGGGGGAGAAACAACAAGCATATGTATTTTATGCACCTAGAGGCTAGAATGCTGATGTGGGGGCTCGTATGCTGATGTTGGGCCTTTGTTTCACATATCTAGGAGCCTTCAAGTTGTCCCCTTCAACCCCTTCGATGCAGCTCTGTCGCCTTCTATCGCCTTCATCTGATGACAAAAAAATTGTCATTTGAGAGTTAAAACCTATTTACAAAAAAATAATAAAATAATGCCTTCATTCGAAGACCCTCTTCAAACGAAGGCATTATTTTATTATTTTAAATTGGTGCCCATAGGCCTTCATTTGAAGACTCCCTTCAAACTAAGGTGTTATTCTATCAAGGCAAGAGAAAGCCGACATGGCCTTCGTTCGAAGGTGTTTCCTAGAATTTTTTTGACACCTTCAATTTTTCTTCGTCCACAAAAGTGTAACCCACTATTGTGGGTTGACTCGGGGGTCTCATAGACCTTCTATAAATTTCTCTCTTATGGGAGAAATCATATATTGTACTTTGTGAAAGAAGTGGTGCTTCTTCATTTGTATAATTTTCATGCATCTTTTCTCTCTTTTGGAGGGTAGATTTTCCCCACAGGGACTTCTACCTTTCTCCACTTCATGAGAGATTACTTTGTACATGGGTACCTCACCAGGCCTAGTAGCCAGGACCCATCTCTTCTTGTACCCACCAAATCTATGCTTAAGGGGGGTGTTAGTGCAAGAATTTATTTTATATTACTTAGTTGAAGTAATATAAGTTGTGCATGGCTTTAAGCCACCTTAGGTTGTTAGGTGTCGACTTGGAGAGTTCAACACAAACTCTCCAAGCTATGTGTTGACACTCATTTGCCACTTGGTGAAAGGAGTGTTGAATTTGACTCATAAGTTGACTCAACCTCCTCACTCATCCTTACCTATATGTACAACTTCATTTGGTTAATGTAATTGGTGGATTTGCATACAATTTCTTTGTTGTGATAATTTACAATCTTTGTGCTTTTTTTTTTCTTCCTAACCTTAGTTTCTAATACACCTTTAGGACAAACTTCCTAAGCCTCTTGAGTGGGGATGGTTCTTGTTTTATTTTTAGTTACATTTTATAAATTTGTTGCTCTAATCATTGTTGTGTTAATTTTTAATTATTTTTGTAAGTTTGTTACTACCCATAATTTAATAATTGTTGTTTTAGTTTTCAATTATATTTTATGTGTATTTTGAATTAAATAAGAATAAATATTTTTTCCTTTAAAACAATTTTTTTAATTAGTATATGTTATATATTGTTCAATAGTATTTCTAAGTGTGATTGTGTAAATTACAGCTAAAAAATATAAAAGTTATGAATTCAAAATAGGTTTTCATTTATTTGTTAGTAGTGGATGGCTAATAAGTTATTATAGAAATGTAATATATAACTATAGTTTTAATGAAATTACAAGAGTAATATGTCCCCATTTGGTAAAACTTATATTATTCACTTTATTTTTTTACTTTGTTGAAATTCATTTTAAGTTTTTCCTCACCTATTATACATATCAATAAGTTTGACAATGCATCTATTCTATTGCAAAAAAAAATCATTTCTCATAAGGAATTTGTGGCGCTTGTTTCTTCATTTACCAAGTCTTGTGTTGTATTTATCTGCATTGTAGGTTCATTGGGTACTATGATTTATAGCTAAGTGTTATTTTTTTTTGTATTGGATGTGGAGTATGTGAATAATTTCTTCTTTATTGTTTAGTCATTACATTCTTCAAACCATTTATAATCATTTACAAGCAAATGATAAACTTAAACATTTGGTAACAAATACATACCAATATTTATCAACTAATGTATGTTGTACATGTACATAAAAAGTTGGGAACAAGAAGATATTAAGTATACGTAGTATTATTTGTAAGTGAGTCAAACTATACCTAACCAAAAAAATAGTTATAAAATGCTTTAAATTCTATAGATGGTCAACAAAAAAATAGTGATAAAATGCTTTAAATTCTATAGATGGTCAAAAATAAACTAGAGTTGAATTATTTTAAAGAGAATCCATAGTAGGACATTAAATGAATAGATAGTAACAAATATGGGTAAAAGAAGGACAATCTTAGATAAATTGATATGGTTTGAATTTTCATTTTGTAATATCATGTCTAAATAGATAAGTTATAGTCATGATATCTTCACGTGGATATGACAAATTTTGATGTTTTTCCTACTAATTCTTGCCAAAGAAGTTCAAAACTATTGATAAAACTATGAAATAAATAGAAGGCTATATATGTGTATCATGACAAGAATGACAGATTTTAAAATCAAGCAGAATAATATAAAAAAAAAATGATTCCAATATGTCTACCTCCACAACACAATATCTTAGAATAGTTTATCACTTATTGACTCCTTTTTACTTTACTTTTTACTTTCCAATGACATATGGTAAAATATCAAAGAAAATAGTTATAAATTAAATTATATTACTATTTACCAATTCCCCAACACCTTATAATTTAGTTTGTTTCTTCTCTTGTTTCTCAATTCCCAAAATCAAAATTGCCTTCATTGCTAAAGGCTATGTATGAAAACCACTTCTGGCATGCTAAATGAAGAGATTTGCAGAAGCTATTTGACAAGGTCTTATCCAAAGGGTGAGGAAATCTTGTAGGCAGTCTTTGATAATGTGGCACCTTCCATCACAAAGAACTATGCAATGATATAACTGACCAATAAGTGGTGCCTCCAATCAATGATGATGTGGTGAACAGAGGAGTATGGTTGTGATGGAACTGACCAATAATGCTAATGAGGCCAAGTGAATAAAAAATGGACAAAGAAAAACTTGATTTTGAGTGCCTTTTTTTCTTTCTTAAGCACTAAAATGCATTGGAAATGGCATTTAAGTCTTATTTAAAATTACACTCCCTTCATGTAGATTTATATGGCTACACTCAACTAGGAATCTTCCATGATTTTTTGAAAAGCGGCTCAAATAATTAATTGGTTAGCTACTAGTAGCGCTATAGTACATTGAGAAGTTTGTGGTAAACAAAATACATTTGTCAATTTCCATTGTTGTTGCTTCACAAGAAAGGATCATTACAGCGATGATACCATATTGAAAATAGTAGAGGATACAAGAATGAAGAACTACAAATTACATTATTGCACAAAGAGTAACAACAAATATGTAGATAATATTAAATTTCATCAAGATTCTCATACACTCACACTAGATTTTTACATTGATGCAACATGGTTTTATAAAGCCTTTTATTTCCCTATATAGAACCAATTAAACTAACCTACGAGAAAGTAACTTCCAAAAACTAACTATTATTTTATTTATAACTCTTATCTAACCTAACATTTATTTATTATTTTCTTGTCTTATATACTTAAAGATGTAATATACTTTTAGCAATATTATTGCGATGGTCAATATGTTGGCCAAAGTTGCACATTTTATCGTGTCAAATCTACTTATAATGAAACAATAATGGTGAGATTCTTCTTAGATGACATAGTTATGCTTCATGGAGTATTGTGCAAGATTATTTCAGATAGGGATCTAATTTTCTCTTCTACTTTTTAAGTGTTGGGCACTCAGCTAAACCTCAATATAGCTTACCACCTAGAAACAAATGGTGATAGCAATGATGTTTGAACACTTGAAATAGTCCAACATATATCAATCAATATACATTAATCCAAACATATAACATCATGACATGTGCTTCCCATAATATATAGTCACACAATAGATGTCAATATAAAACCTCATGAATAAGTACATGGTAATCCAAAATATCACATATGGTAATGAAACACAACCAAATCATGGCACAAATACCCAAGGTACACAATCAAAACACATCAATGGCAATACAAAGCCTTGTCAAAAGTTCAGTACAAAGTACAAAGGATAATAGCACACACTAGTGTGCATTACAATATTTATTAAACATCAATGGCAATACAAGGCCTTATCAAAAGTTCAGTACAAAGGATAATAGCACACACTAGTGTGCATTACAATATTTATTGAAAAAGTGCCAGCAAAGGGCTTCTCACAACGTGGACATTCTCATCAATCCAACTCAAATATCCGTATAACAAAAATTCGTTTCCCACACCTTCATCCACCTCCACCTCCACCGTGACAGTAAAATTCACCTTCTCAAATTTCTCTTTAAATTCCACAACTTGAGGAACCACCTGCACTTTAAGTCCTTTGGGCACCTCAACGACTGCGTTATAATACGATTTATCATCTCCCACATTCGTCAATGTTCTTCCACTGCGTTATAATACGATTTATCATCTCCCACATTCGTCAATGTTCTTTTGAATGTGGAAGAGGATTCGTATCTTTACAGTATCGTAAGTGTAAAGATACAAATCCTCCTCCTCTATGTTCTGCTGCCCGTATACTCCTTTCACAGATGAAAGCAGTGATGTATACCAATGAACGTGAGTAGGGAATTCATTAGGCATAGTAGGCTTATCCATATGGACTATATAGATTGAGGCAGGTTCTATGCTTCCTGCTCTAACAACATAACCAGCCATGGACAAGGTTAACAGCAGGAAAGAGATGCTCGTAACGTCCATCTCTATGCAGATGTAATAGCTACTTTCCATCGCTATGCAGATCTAATAGCTGCTTTTGAAAAATAATCCTTCTGATTAAAAAGAGCAGGCTACCTTCCTGTCAAATCCTTATTTGTCAAGGTCAAGTCAATATTATTATAACTCTCATGGCATTTGAGTCAGTCTAACCCAGTAGCATTTATAATATTTCCCAGTCATTCCAACTCGATTTTCATGATTTGATTTTTGAATGCTCATTCACCATCCACCAACTGTACTCCTCAAATTATTCAAAGTCAGGCCGCTCATGTGATTTCAAAAGCGTGAAATCGCTAGAGCTCTACACATGAGATTTTAACTAATTTGATTCTAATTGGAAGAAACTTGATCACCCACCACATCAATTAAAATAAATATGTATGCTCTTTATCCTAATCTTCCGCCACTGATCTGAAAATGAGCACACGTCAATTAGTCACAGGAGAAACAGTACGTATGGCGTGAAAAGATCCCTGTTTCTGGATTCCATCAGCAATAGTGTTGATTTTGGTAGCTAGGTCGGATCCTTTCTAGAGACCGACCTAGTCATGAAATGTTGAATGGCCTATCGGCCTTAGCATTTCGAGAATTCAATTGTATTATTTGATTAAGGCAGGCCCCAATTGGGCGAACTCATTATTCTATGTATCTCGAAATTACAAATAGGTCGGGACCTATTTGAAATGTAATGTATATGTAATTTGGCACCAAAATTGTTTGAGCGATCTCATATAAATGAAAAGTGACTGGTAGTCACAATACACAACAATCATCTTACTGAATTCTGCTCTGTGAAATCTAATCTATCAATAATCTACTACAAGCACAGTGAAAGGGCTCCGTCGTTGGTTGAACCATTCGATAGGTTCATCGGTTCAACGGTTCAACGAGTTCATCAAAGCTCCACAGGTTCAAAGGTTTGACAGTGCAAAGGTTCCGCCGATAGTTGAACTGGTTCAACAGTTTAATGGTTCAACGGTTCAACCGGTTCGTCAGTTCAACGGTTCAACCGGTTCGTTAGTTCAACAGATTCAATGGTTCAACCTGTTCAATTAAGGTTGAGATAATTTGTATTTGATATCTGTGTTTCATGCCCTAACTGAGCAAAGTTGTAATCTGCTTCTGCCTTTAATATAAATCGGATCTGAGATTCTCTTGCTGGGTTTTTTTCACCTCCAAGAGGGAGGTTTTCCCAAGGTATATGAGTGTTATGTGTGCATTTGAGTTTTATGGTTTCTTACTGTCAATCTGAATATTAAAATTTAACATGGTATCAAAGCTTGGTTCGAATTAGTGTAATCAGATTTGCAATAACCAATTATCTATTTCTACTCTTTTCACTGCTTCAAGATGGTTCTCAGGGTGGAAGATAGATTGGATGGGGCTTCCAATTTCACATCATGGAGAGTCCGCATCATGCTTGCGTTGAATGAAAATGACCTTGCACACTTTGTGACCAAAGAATCTTCTGAGCCTGAGGTAGAAGGAGAAAAGGCCCAATGGAGGAAGAAAGATCTTCAAGCTCAGAAGATCTTAATTAATTCAGTAAAGGACCACATCGTTCTCATCATCTCCAAGCTGAAGATAGCAAGCACAATGTTCAGAACCTTGGAGGAGATGTATGAAATCAACAACACTAGTCGTGTTCTAGCCTTGAAGCAGTAGCTTCATCACATCAAGATGGCTAAAGGTGAATCTGTCATGGCTTACTTCATGAGGATTTCTGATCTGAGAGATCAGCTCTCATCTATTGGAAAGATTGTTGATGAAAATGATTTAACTATGCTAGCCCTCAATGGTCTTCCAACATCTTGGGAATCCTACATTCAAGGAATTAGTGCAAGGGCTAATCTGCCCAAGTTTGACAGATTAAGGGCTGACTGTATTCAAGAAGAGTCTCAATTGGTTGCTAGAGGAGTTATCAAAAACACTCATGAAGACAATTATGTCCTTGCTGCCCAGTCTTTCAAGAAGAAAGGAGGCTATTGGAAGAAGAACAATTTCAAGAGAAATAGATATCAAAGATCTAATCCACCTCATGATTTGAAGAAAAAGAAAAAGGACCTATCTCACATCAAGTGTTTCAGGTGTGACAAATTCAGTCATTATGTAAGGGACTGTTTATCCCAGCCTAAGCAACAAGGAGCAAACTTAAATGAAGTCTCAAATTAGTCTAATACTGAAGACTTCCTTTTCATTTCTGCTCTGTCAAGCAATGTACCCTCAGACAGTGATACTTGGCTGATTGATAGTGGTGCATCTAGACACATCATTGGCTATCGAGAGCACCTCTCAGATTTAGTGGAGAAAGAGTCTAATCTTCATGTGGTCATTGGTGATGACGTTCGCTATTCTGTGAGAGGTTTTGGTACCACTTCCCTTAATTTAGATTTTGGAATTTCTCTTCACCTCAGTGATATTTTGTTTGTGCCAGGAATCAAAAGAAACCTTATCTCCATATCAACCCTAGAAGATAAAGGTTATCAAATTGCATTTTCTGAGGGAAGTGTGCTTGCATGGCCTAAGAAGTCTAGCATCAAATCAGCTTGTGTCATTGGGAATAGGTATAAGAGCCTATATAAGCTTTCAGCACGTCCAGTTCAAGCTCTCATTCATGAAGCACCTGAATCAAGCGAGCTATGACATATAAGACTTGGACATCTTCATTTCTGAGCCCTCCCCACTCTTGAGAAGATAGTTAAAGGTATGCCTAAACTTAGTCATATTCATGATAATACATGCAAAGGTTGTGCTATGGGTAAGAACACTAAGAGTCCATTTCATCAAAATGAAAGTAGGACTAAAGAGAAATTAGCTCTTGTGCATTCTGATTTATGTGGACCTATGTTTGTTGCTTCCCCAAGTGGATTCTTGTATTATATAATCTTTATAGATGACTATTCTAGGAAAACTTGGATTTACTTTCTCAAATCAAAAGAATCTAATGAAGTCCTAAGTAGATTCAAAGAATTTAGAGCTTTAGCTGAAAATCTATTTGGGAAAAGAATTAAATTTTTAAGGTCTGACAACGGAGGTGAATACACCTCAGGTAGCTTTCATGATTTCTGTGTTGAGACAGGGATCAAGAGGGAGTTTTGTGTTCCCTACAACCCTCAGCAAAATGGGGTTGCAGAAAGAAAGAACAGATCCATAGTCGAGGCAGCAAAAGCTATGATTCATGATCAGGGTCTACAGACTTTCCTATGGGCTGAAGCATCTAGGACTGTTGTCTACATCTAGAATAGATGCCCTCACCGTGTATTGAAAGATATGACTCCAGAAGAAGCATTTTTAGGGATCAAACCTGATATCAGTCATTTGAGGATCTTTGGGAGTCCAGTATATATCCATGTACCCAAAGAGAAGAGAACCAAGTTGGAACCTTTTGGCAAAAGAGGCATTCTTGTGGGCTATAGCAAAACATCCAAAGCATTCAGAATTTACATTCCAGGTCAGAAGTTTATTGAGGTTAGTAGAGATGTCACTTTTGAAGAAAATATTGCACTCAAAAAATCTAAAGGCTCAAGTATAGAGATTGATAATGAAGACCATGACAACCCTCAAGACATGGATATTGAGCATGATACTAAGATTTAGAGAGAGTCTACAGAATCTAAAAATCATGATGATCCAAGTGAACCTTTGGATCCTACCGATGGGCCTAGGAACATTACCGTGAGCAAGAAGAGACCTCTCTAGATTCAAGAGGCAGAAAAGTTTGCAGCTCCAAGTGGCACATCCAGAAAAAGTAGGCCTTAGAATTTCTCTGACTATGTTACATTGATGTGCAATCTCATTGAGACTGAACCTTCCAGCGTTGAAGAGGCCATGAAACAACAAGCATGGAAGAATGCTATGGATGAAGAATATTAGTCCATCATCAAGAATGATGTTTGGGATATTGTGCCTAAACCCAAAGGTAAGTCTGTCGTATCTTCCAAATGGTTGTTTATAATTAAACATGCTGCTGATGGAAGTATTAAGAAATACAAAGCTAGATTTGTGGCTCGTGGCTTCTCTCAGAAAGAAGGCATAGATTATGAGGAAACCTTTGCCCCTGTTGCTCGATATACTTCCATCAGGACTATCGTTGCTATTGCTGCAGCTAAGGGATGGAAGTTGCATCAGATGGATGTAAAGACAACCTTCCTCAATGGTGTTATTGAAGAAGAGGTCTACATTGAGCAACCTAAAGGCTTTGTGATCCATAAGAAAGAATCTCATGTATGCAGATTGAAGAAAGCATTATATGGCCTTAAGCAGGCCCTCTCTGCTTAGTATGAAAGAATTGGCAAGTACTTGGTAAGCCTAGGATTCTGTAAGAATGATGTTGATCCTAACCTTTACTTCGAAGTATTCAATGGTGAAATGTTGATTTTGGTTTTATATGTTGATGACTTATTCCTAATTGGAGAAGATCATCTCATTCTTAGATGTAAAGAAGAATTGACTTCAGAATTTGAAATGAAAGATCTAGGTCTCATGCATTTCTTTCTTGGGTTACAATTATGGCAAAGACCAAATGAAATTATTCTAAGTCAAGGAAAATATGCCATTGATATTTTGAAGAGATTTGGAATGTTAGATGGTAAACCTATGCCTACTCCTATGGAAACTAACTTAAAGAAGTTGAGTGAATCTGTAGCTAGGTCTGATCTTGTGGAGCCCACTGAATATAGGCAGCTAATTGGATCCTTGATGTATCTAGTTAACACTAGACCTGACATTTGCTATGCAGTGAGTGCCCTCAGCCAGTTCATGTGTGAACCAAGGCAGATTCATCTTGTTGCAGCCAAGCATATCTTGAGATATTTGCATGGTACAGTTGGATATGGATTGAAGTACTCCTCCAATACAGTCATTACCTTGGAAGGCTATTCTAATTCTGATTGGGCAGGAAGTGTCACTGATAGAAAGAGCACTTCTAGAGTTTGCTTCAACTTGGGATCCGCCATGATATCCTGGTGCAGCAGGAAACAGTCTTCAGTAGCATTGAGTATTGCTGAAGCAGAATATATTGTAGCTTATGTGGCATCTCGAGAAGTAGTGTGGCTTCGAAAACTCCTTGCAGGATTGTTTGGACAACCTTGGGAGCCTACAGTTATTCATAGTGATAACTAGAGCTATGTGAAGCTCTCTACCAATCCTGTGTTTCATGATAGATCAAAGCACGTGGAAACTCAGTATCACTATATTCGGGATATGGTGCAAAGGAATGCTATTGAGCTGAAGTATATGAGCACTGATGAGCAAACATCAGATGCTCTCACTAAACCCCTTACTCGAGTGAAACTTAAATATTTTTGAGATAAGCTTGGAGTTGTGGAGAATGAAGTTCTAGCTGAGAGGGAGTCTTAGCATCAGTGATACATTATATAGTATCATCCACCCTCTGCAAGTAGGCATGGTGGATCCACCCTCTGCGAGTAGGCATGGTGGTAATGCACTCTTCTCTGGGAGAAGGTTGAGGTGAAATCCCTCTTCCACCCTCTGCGAGTAGGCATGGTGCAGTCACCCTATACAAGTAGGCATGGTGGATATCATGGGAGAAATTCCATGATGTGCTTGTTCACCCTCTAGAAGTATCCATGGTAAACGACAATAAGCACTTATGTTCTCATCTATGGGAGTAGCCATGATGATAGTCACTATGTGACTTGATCCTTATGAAGGAATCCTCCCTAGCTAAGAGGGAGTGTTGATTGTGGTAGCTAGGTCGGATCCCTTCTAGAGACCAACCTAGTCATGAAATGCTGAATGGCCTATCGGCCTTAGCATTTCGAGAACTGAGTTGTGTTATCCGATTAAGGCAGGCCCCAATTGGGCGAACTCATTATTCTATGTATCTCAAAATTACAAATAGGTCAGGACCTATTTGAAATGTAACGTATATGTAATTTGGTGCCAAAATTGTTTGAGCGATCTCATATAAATGAAAAGTGACTGGTAGTCACAATACACAACAATTATCTTATCGAATTTTGCTCTGTGAAATCTAATCTATCAGCGATCTACTACAAGCACAGTGAAAGGGCTCCACCATTGGTTGAACCGTTCGACAGGTTCATCGGTTCAATGGTTCAACGAGTTCATCAAAGCTCCACAGGTTCAAAGGTTCGACAGTGCAAAGGTTCCGCCGATAATTGAACCGGTTCAACAGTTCAGCAGTTCAACGATTCAACCAGTTCGTCAGTTCAACGGTTCAACCGGTTTGTCGGTTCAACAGTTCAACCAATTCGTCAATTCAACGGTTCAACCGGTTTGCCAGTTCAACAGGTTCAATGGTTCAACCTGTTCAATTAAGGTTGAGATAATTTGTATTTGATATCTATGTTTCGTGCCCTAGCTGGGCGAAGTTGTAATCTATTTTTGCCTTTAATATAAATCAGATCTGAGATTTTCTTGCTGGGTTTTTTCACCTCCAAGAGGGAGGTTTTCCCAGAGTATATGCGTGTTATGTGTGCATTTGAGTTTTATGGTTTCTTACTGTCAATCTGAATATTAAAATTTAACAAATAGATGGGATAGATACATTGCTTTAAAGTACTGCTTGTGTTCATTTCGTTGGAATAAATGGGATACTTTTTCGATTTCTTTCACATGTCGACTAATCTCATCCACGTACAGGTATCAAAAAAGGAAAGCTTTTTAAAGGGATTCCTGGATCTTCATGATTCCCTTTAAAATTACTTTTTGTTGGAACTGTTTTCTGACATTTGAAATTGAAAATTTGGCTTTGTAAGACCCCATTTATATTGCTAATCTAGTTGGAGAGAGACAGGCCAGAAAATTTGTTACCACACGGAAAGTTAGTCATATACCCACCCAGTCAGGGCATATCATTGAGTTTAAACATGTTCGCTCGTGTTCTTAAAATCATTTCGTTAACAATTGTTCATTCTGCACTTAGAGGCAAAGCATAAAATATAAAATTTGAAACAATTACAAATGTTTATAACACGAAATATTGAGTATTTTTATGGTAAAGTTGAAATTTGTATATCTATATCAATTTTCATTTAGTTTTGGGTTGACAAAGCTTTAATATAATTATATATCAATCAATTATGATATAATCTTGTATGAAGTTGGGTTTGTTCTTTGATCCTTCACTTAATTTCATTTACATACATTTTCATGTATTTGGCCTTATCTCATACATATTTGTATATATCCCTATACATTCGACATTCATTATGGGCCTATTACTTCCAACTACAGCTTGACATTCAGTCTCTACATAGATAATCATCGTTTCCATGTTTCGAGTCAATCCCATGGGTGTAGAATCGATCATGCACATGGGGATTTGACTCCTAAAATTAAAAAATTCAAATTCAAAATGCTACCAATTTTATTCCTATCATGAGCCAATTTAGTACATATTTCATGCAATTTATTGATGTCTTAACATTTAAAGTCATTCAATGTGCATTTATTTATCATTTTCTTATCATCCAAATTTAATCATTTGCAAATTCCTATGCAGTAGAGAGAAGAATCAGTTTAGGAACAATTCAATTAGAACACTAAAATAAACCTAAATCTATATAATTATTTTAGAACATATACATATCTAAAGGTAATAATCCTCAATCATTTTCACAACCATAAAGACTATTTTTATAAGAGTTTACCTAGGAGAACTTGACCCTTACAATTTGGTAGCCTCCCCAAGGTAATTTTCAAAACAACTAGTCTTTAACAATCAAGGAAGAATAGCAAATTAGGCATTTTAGAAAAAGGCACACATAATTAAATCCACATCTATAAAAATGACTCAATGTTGCATATTTGACCTTCCATATATTTAACAAACTATTTTGATTTCTTGATAAAGTATAACAAAGGGGAACCATTTTTAATTCTAAAACAAGTGAAATTTAATGCAACGTTAAAATTATGCATCTTCATTATACTTACAACTAAATACCTTATTACTTATATTTAATTTCTTAAATTAAGGTTGAATTATTCAATTATTATACTTATTACTTATATTTAATTTCTTAAGTTAAGGTTGAATTATTCAATTATTAGCCCACAACTTAAAAGTAACAAGAGTTGTGAAACAACATGAGTCCCTGTCAAATGCTGGTAGCACAAAGCATGGCAAGAGCATGATAACAAAATTAGATTTTGTGTCAAAAGAAATGTATGCCTATGTTGAATTAACTATGTTTTATGTTGAAGAATGATAGTGTATATTATTTTACCCCTTGCATTTTATGCACATGGGTAAATACACTTAGAATGAAGCCTACTTAGGTGTCTTTAATAAGAGTCCTAGGTTGATCGAGTCAACTTGCCACCTCTAGCGGGCTTTGTGGAGCTAACTTGATACCTCTAGTGGAGTGTTGAAGTCGACTCAACCTCCTCACCTATATGTACACACTTTGTTGATAATCTATTCAGTCCAATTTTGTGATCAGTTTTCTGCTTAGTAGATCCTAGTTCTAATGTGGTATTAGAGCTTGTCTAAGCTCGGTTGCTAGTTCAATTTTGATGTGAAACCTCTGTTCAACGTGAAGAGTGGGAGTTTGTGTGGCAGACCCTATTTAGGCGAGTGATTGACATTGGAAGGCGAGGCATCATGGAGGCTTTTGTGACCTCATGGAAGTGGTTGAAGGCATTCTACGCAAGTGAAAAGGCCGATTTGGTGTGTTCGGCCTCGAATTTGCGGTTGATTTACCTTTCCTAGTTAGAATTTGGTGTTTGAAAACCATGGGAGATGTCGTATGGTGCATATGTGCTACGGAGTAGCTCAAATTTTCTCTATCGTGGCTCCATTTGTTGTGTGAGGGTTTGCTCTTGATTGGTTGATATGAATCTGTTTTAAATTTGCATCATATTTGTTTCAAATCTGTAAATTAAGCTTCAATTTGTTTTAAATTTGCAAATTCATCTTCAATTTTGCCTTATTTTTGCCTCTCTTTGCATTAAATTCGTTTTTGCAAATGCATTTGAGAATTTGTTGTGTGTGGTTCAATTTTGGCAAAGGTGTTTTGATTTGGCTTGAGTTTGTGCAAAGGCAAGTCGTATTTGTGCTAAGTCATGTTAAATTTGTGCAAATATTTGGTTGGAATGTTGAAAGGTGTTTTGAACTTTTGTGAAACTGGAATGCATTTGAAGCGTTGGGATTTGCAGGAAAGTGTGTCAAAATTATAGGTTTCAGCAGATTGAAGGTACAAGGCACTTGTTCCAAGTGCATGTGTTTTTCCATGCCACTATTCTCTTCTCACCTGGCTTCCATTGCTCTTCAAAACCCCTGTATGCCATTTCTGGTCGCCCCTTCTTGAAGTTTTGTTTTCCTTGTTTGTAATCCAGGGTGGAGGGAAATCCAATTCTTTTGACCCCTGTCTGGTGCCTATGGTTTGAGGCAGTTGATGTCCTTTGGTCTCACGTTGAAGAGGGAGGACCTCTGCCTGGATGACACCCATAATTTGCACTTTTTTGGTTGTCATTTCCCCTACAAACTTGGACTCCATGACGCCCTAATTTGCCCCATTCTATCCCTTTTCTCCTAATCCCCCATTTACCCTAATTTGTGGGCTCCTAAATTTTGTTATTTTGTAAAAAAAAACATTTAAAAGTATGTCTTTTTTTTGTTAAAATAGGCAGTTTAATTGTCTAAAAAAGCACTATGATATAAAATGCAAAATTTTGGGGTCAAGTTTAAATTAAGGGGAAAATTGATTTGAAGGATTATTGGTTTTTAATAAACCCTTGTATCTTTGTCAGACGAAGACGAAGGGTGAGACCCAAGTTGGGAGGAGGCCAATTCCCCCTCACAATCAAAACCTTTATAATCTTCACTCCGTACCAATTCCAACAAGTGCTTGGATGGATAGGCTCATCTTGCAAGAGGGCTTTTTTAGCTATTTTGTACAAATGTATTAAAATAGGCCATTTTTATAAGAACATTATTTATGTCATAACTTTTCATCGGTAACTTGAAATCAAGTGCCTCTTTTTTCAAAAGTTAATATTTTCACATTTCCCATATATTGGAACTTGTTTCATTGTAAAACTCACTAACTTATAAAGTGCGAAAACTTGAGGGTCATCTAATACTGAATCATGGGGGATTGCATAATGTGTTGATTTTTATTGTCTAAAGGAGTTAACTGTTCTTAATAATGGGATATGATACTCACTCTTCTGTAATAAACCTGAAAAAGGGTAATTATAAGTCCTGGTGTGATGGCAGATCCTAAAACATCTCAAGTACCATAATCTCATGCCATATCTATATGGACTTATCCCTGAACCAGGTAAACAATCTCAGAAGAATAAGTGGTTTAATACTCATGATCATATTGTTGGATTAATCAATTTACATTTACTAGATACCCTTTTGTATGTCATCATGGATATTGAATGTCCACATGCATTATGGATCAAAATTTGGGAGATATATGGAGACTCAAATATTTCTCCATTCCTACAAGATCCTGCTATGATCACAAATAAAATCCCACATCATGAAACAAATACAGAATGTCCAGTTGACATAGAGGAATCATCACTCCATCTACTATTGGTTCATCAAATTTTAGAGTCTCTTCTTCGAGAGCTTCAAGTACTTCCTTGCATTAGGATAAATATATCAGTCTTCCTAGCATGGTTGATTGGGACAAATTTCTATCTACCTAACATTTCTTGTCTATTTGTAGAGTCCCAAATTGCTGATTTGGAAGAACATATTGAGGACATTAGTCTTCTCTTTGATGACATTTTCGATGAAGTTGCATCACCATTATGCTCTTTGGATATTCATGCTCTGCATCTGTCTACACATGGTTTTGGAATGTATCATCTTCATCTATTCTAGGCATGCACTTGATATGATTATGGCATCCTTCAACATCGACATGGGGACACTTGAGAAATATTTGAAAACATCAAAATGGGCATCATCATCCTTGGATCATCTTCAACATGATTTAGGAACATACATACATCTTCCTGCGTATTCCTATATGGAGTGGGGAGACATCCTACATCTTTAGTTGGTTTCATTACTTCACATGGGGAGGAACATTGTTTGATGTTTTTGGATCTACATCTACATCCTTTGTTGAGCATCCCACATCACTACAGCAAGACACGTATTATGGGGTGGTCTCATAGGCCTCCTATCATTTTCTGTCCTATGGGGGGAAACATTTATTGTACTTAGTGAAAGTAGTACTTCTTCACTTGTATAATTTTCATGCATCTTTTCTCTCTTTTGGAGGGTAGTTTTTCTCCATAGGGTTTTCTACCTTTCTCCACTTCATGAGAAATTACTTTGTACATGGGTACCTGATCAAGCTTAGTTACTGGGACCCATTTTTACTTTGTACCCACCTAAGCTATGCATAAAAGGGGTGTTAGTGTATTTTTTTTACCCCTTTCATTTCATGCACATGGGTAAATACACTTGGCATAAAGCCTACTTAGGTGTCTTCAATAGGAGTCCTAGGTTGATCACGTCAACTCGCCACCTCTAGTGAGTTATGTGGAGCTAACTCAACACCTCTAGTAGAGTGTTGAAGTTGATGTCTCAATCAACTCAACCTCCTCACCTATATGTACACACTTTGTTGATAATCTATTCACTCCAATTTTGTGATTAGTTTTCTACTTAGTAGATCCTAGTTCTAATAAAGAACACCCATGTGTGAATAAGCATTCCATGATAACAAAATCAGACTTTGGTAAAACAATTGTGTTCCTATGTTGAATTATCTTTGTTTTATGTTCTAATTATCAAACTAGCCAAATACATATATGAGAAAATGAAAGCCATAGAAAGTATCAAATGTTGTAGAAGTCTAGCTAATAATTCAACATTAACTAGCAGTTGGACAATGCCCTAGAGTATGCCTTGTTGCATCAACACTATCAAAGGAAAAAACAATATATAGCACACATATACAACATAGTGGCCTAGAAATTGCACAAGAGGTGTGATTTGTTATCTGACAATTTTCATGTCTTTTCAAAAGCATTTTTTGGCTGAAAAAAAATAGCCATGGGAATCATATTAGCATGTTGTTTTGTCTGCTTAGTTTGGAAAGAAATCATGTCTACTTGAGCAACTTATCTGTAAAAATGCCAAATCAAGAGTCAAGCAAAGAACTATAAAGACAGGTGTAGAAACCAATTAAGATGAAAACTAAATTGTTTCTAATAACCAAGAAGACATTTCAATTCTAAAAAAACTCAAGAATATGAATAAGAAAGGAGTGAAAGCAAACAAGGTATGTGGAAACAACTTCCTACACTGATCTAATGAGGAAATTTAGGCAAATTTTTATATTTTACAATTACAAATTATGAAATGCACATTAACAAAGAGATAATAACAACATCCAAATGCAAATACAAATCTCACAACACAAGATATACATGGGGAAAACCCTTTTGGGTGAAAAACCCCACACTCCAAAACCTACACAATGTATTATCAAATCAAATGATGATTACAACACACTTGCAATGCAAGTTCTTCTTGAAGTACACAAATGTCAGATACTAGAGTAATTCCTGTAGCATAACAATACCTACAAATGAACCATACAACTCCAACTCCAAGCACCTGTATATATAGAGAAATACCAAGGATGGAGGTAGCTTCTAGAGCAAGCCACAAAAGAATATCATCCAAATCCATATGGCCCAAATTCTAATGCCATAAAACATGCAAAAGACACTTGTCAAATATTTCTTTTCATCCCTTACAACCCCCATACTTCGGCACCCCAAATTTGCCCAAAATAAGTATGACAGATGCTCTTACACCATCATACAATCTATCATATATGACAACACTTACAGTTGTAAGAGAATATGTCATAAATAACTATTAATAAATGATTCTCTTACAACTTGTCATAGTCAAACTTGGGCATCTACTTTCTCCATGCAAAGAAGGCTTCTTGACAATTGTCACACCTATAATAGAATCTATATTTCTAGCTCTTACATGTCATATAATCCATCATATGTCATAACCTCTTACACAACCCATAAGATGCCGACACATGGAAATAATGCCACCTCAAAATGGGACGCCTACATTTTCAAATGTTGACTTGACAATCCAAGTTACCTTCCAAGGGGAATGACATGTCAACATGCCACCTCACACTAAATGACAAAACTGGATGACCAATATTAAATACAATATAAGCAATTAAATAAATATACAATCAAATAAGATATGCTAGGAAATTGCAAAGGTTGAGACAGCTTAATTCCCAACATTCTCCCACTTGTTGAACACCTTGCAAGAGCCAATAGAATAATAGGATTTAACTACTAGGGACCAAGAGGCCCATAGACTCTAAATACCATCTGAACTTCTCCATGCTCATAGGTTTTGTCAAGGAATTTGCAACATTCGTTAAAGTGTCAACTTTCTCCAAATTCACCTTCCCATCCTCTACCATGTCACGAACAAAATGGTACTGGCCAACAATATGCTTAGTCCTCACGTGGAAAGTAGGATTCTTTGCCAAACATATGGCACTCTGATTGTCACAACAAATAGTAATCCTCCCTGCATCAAACCGAACATCAGAACACAATCTCTTAAGCCAAATGACTTCTTTACAAGCATGAGTTGCTTCCATGTACTCTACTTCAGTAGTGGACAAAGCAACCACAGGTTGCCTCTTACTCATCCAACTAATAGCACCACCGAACATAGTGAACACATAAGCATTTGTGGATCTCCTACTATCAATGTCACCTACCCAATCTGAATCCACAAATCTTTGAATACAAAGTGTATGCCGATGTTCTATAGGATAACCATGATAACATAGGGAATACTCTGAAGTACCCCGCAAATATTTGAACACTCTCTTCACCACATTTCAATGTACACTTCCAAGATTAACCATAAACTAACTAAGGACTCCCATTACTTGGGCAATGTCTAGTCTTGTATAGACCATAGCATACATCAAGCTGCCAACTGCATTAGCATAAGAAACTCTACTCATATCTTTCATCTCAAAAGGAGACTTTAGACAATCTGTAACATATAACTTTGTCTCCATTATAATGGGAATAGTCAATGGTCTGCAAGTTGCCATGTTGAATCTCTTCAACATGGTTTTCACATACTTACTCTAGCCTAACCATTATTTTTTAGCTATGTCTCTTCTGATTTCTATTCCAAGAATGTACCTAGCTGCCCCTATGTCTTTCATCTCAAACTATGCTGACAACTGAGACTTCAAATAAAAAATCAAATTCTTACCATTCCCAATGAACAACATATCATCAACATACAATGTGATAATGACAATGCGATCATTATCAAACTTGTAATAAACACAATGATTTGATTTTGATCTTAGAAATCCCAAACTCAATACAAAGGCATCAAATTTTTGATACCACATCCTAGGAGATTACTTTAAACCATACAGACTTTTTCAACTTACAAACCTAATTTTCTTTACCTTTTACCACGTAGTGCTCTTGCTATGACATATAGATTCCTTCCTCCAAGTCACCATGAAGGAAAGCTGTCTTCGCATCCATCTGTTCAACTTCTAAATTGTATGTTGTAGCAAGTGATAACAAGAATCTGATAGATGTCAACTTTGCAACGGGAGAGAATACCTTACCATAATCTATTTCCTCAACCTGGGAATAACCCTTTGAAACCAGCCTTGCCTTAAACTTCTCAACACTGCCATCTAAACCAAACTTCTTCTTGAACACCCATTTTCACCCAACAAGTTTATGTCCATCAAGAAAGGGCACTAGATCCCAAGTATTGTTTTTTTCAAGGAAGACGTCTCTTTTTCCATGGCCTCTTTCCAAGAATCTACATCACTCATACCCATAGCCTCCCTTATGGTCTTAGGCTCATTAGTGTTAGAAATCAAAGGAAAAATACAACTAAAATCATGCAATGAATAACCAAACCTATCAGGTTGCTACCTTATCCGTGTAGACCTCCTCAAAAGTTTAGGTTGAGGCTCTTATTCTTCTTCTAAATTTTTAGAGCTACTAGAGCTCTCCCCATGACTAGGTCTGACAGATGACTTGGTTTAACTTTCTCAGGGGTGGAAGTAAGTTGAACCATGTCCTCTTTATTGTCGTCTTTCTTTGGCTGTAGAGAAATGAAAGAAGGATTGAGCTCTTAGAAGATCACACTTCTGCTATACAAAACTCTCTCGGCCACTAGATCCCAAAGCTTGTACCCTTTCACACCAATGCTATAACCATTGAAGATACAGTTCACTGCCTTGTTCTTCATCTTAGACCTCTTCTCTTTAGGTACATGTGCATATGACTCACAACCAAATACTCGAATGTGTCTCAATGAAGGATTTTTACCAGACCACACCTAATCGTGATCTCAGTGTAGATGCAACATTGAAGACCCTATTAGAAAAATTCTTTAAAGACTCTAATCATGATCCTTTGCACACCGTCTAAGTGCAGATGTCGCATTAGATCAAGATCCCTGGTAAGCCAATTTTGGGTATGTTATTTATATTGTGCTTACAAAAAATAAATAAAAATTCTAGAACAGGGTAGTTTTAGATTAAGCAAAAATTCTAAACTTAGTCGTTAAAAGATTTTGATAATAGTATTTACCATCGTATGTATGTATATGTTTCTAAGACTTTGGATAAACCAGTAGTATATTTTGGAGTATATAAATAGGTTTATCCTTCTTTTTTAATTGAAAAATGATGTATAACTGTAGTGGCCTACTTGACCACTGGGTCTCTATTTTCCTATACAATGAATATATTAGTATCAGATTTTCAATTAAAAAAGAAACTAGAAAGTAATTATATTTTTAGGAGAGAAACTTTTATTTCATTTGTTTTTTTCTTGTTGACGCAATTCTATTTGTTTTTGGGTTCAATTTTTAGCAATGCAACAAAGAAGGTGAGCTATCTTGAAACAACTCGTCATCGAGTTAATGTCCAATGTTTCGTGTATCACTATAGATCTATCACCAGAAATTAATTTGATGACACAAATGTTTCCAGAGTCTAGATATCTCACCTACAAAGCAATTGTTTTTATGGATCATGTGTGCTATTATAGTTTTATATTTTAAGTTATTTATTCCAAAAAAATTATGTTATGGGCTTAGATTATTATATACAACACACAATTTGATATTTCATTCTTTTGAGTAATATCACAAAGTTTTTTTTAATGTTTTGACGTGAAGATAGTTATTTCTGATCCTAATTTTCTTCTTCATAACGCATAAATGGGGGACCTTAAAAGTTAAGACTGAATTGAAAATATCCTCTTAGAAAATAAGAATTCAAATATAGAAAGATTACAGTTAAAGCTAAGGAAAAAGCATTGTCATGGTGCAATACTAGAACAAATTTCAAATTTCAACTTCCATAATGCACATATGAACATACGGATATGACAGCTAAATCCTTTCACTCTTTTGCTTTCTCAAGAATACTGCCAACAACTTGAAACCTGTAGCTATAAAAAGACATGATTACAAACCAAGCCCTTTTTGAGTTGACGAGACTTTTTTCAAGTGTATATTATTTGAATTTTGTAATCAATTTTGTTTCAAAAGGTTATTTTGGAGGAAGATAATGAAGTATGTTTTCTATCATATTTGCTCAATTCTCCTTCTGAACTGTTCCAGAAATGTATGCTCTTGATATCTAAAATTTAGCCAATGTAATTAGATTATCTAGTTTTAAAGAAATTGTTGGGTAGGAAAACAAAATACATCTTCATTGGATTCTTTAGATTCATTACACAGAAGAAAGTAGATTGAGTCAAGATGTCAATGATGGATTCATTCTTCAACAGAGGAGGCTTCAAAAGATCTTAGTTCTAATTGTTTGCTTTTTCCAAAATCTTGATGTTCCTAAAATGGTTCCGCTGCTAATAAGGTTTATGTGCTTATTAATTTTCTGTCTCTTAGTTTTTATTCTCTCTTTAAACAACAATTCCATTGATGGTCATTAGGATGATCTTATAGAATTAATAAGAGTGCTGGTTTTTACTAAGTAACCTGGCAAACATAGACCTAGATTTGGCTTTTGTTTCCCTTTTGTAATTTTATAGTTGACTAAATTTCCATTAACAAAAATATATAGAAAAAACACTTAAGATGGAGGTTATCGATCGTGTCCAAATATTTAACATACATAGATTATGGCAGATTCCAGATACCCCTGAGGTAGGATTGAACCATATAATATATTATAGTCCTTACAGACAGATTCTGGAATATTTCCCACTGGGAGAGGCAAAGCATCTACATTGTGTCACATAAGCTACCCAGTTGATTGACTCATATGGCACCATTGGGTTTTGCATCAAGGTCATCCTAGCAATTAAGTGCTCTACATTGTCACCAGACCACAATCCAATGGAAACTTTGCAGTGTCTATTTTTAGAATTACTAGTTTACCTCAATCCATCATTTTTATTATCTTTAAACTAACAACACAATCTGGTTTCAACCATAATATTACATCCTAGACATGAACAAACCACTTTGAGGTCTATATCCTATATCTAATAACAATATCTCATGTTTTGTGACAAGTACAACCATAGCTTTGCATAAACTACTTAGTTGATCTGCTCATATGGCAACCATTGGGTTAGGGACTATTGGGTTAGGGACTAGTCCATTCTAGCAATTAAGTGCTCTATATTGTCATCAGACCATAGTCTAGTCTAATAGTATTCTGTTGTATATTCTCAGAATTACTAGTTTATCCCAAATCATCATTTTTACTGTCTTTGAACTAACAATACAATCTGATTTCAACTAGAGTTTTACATCCTAGCATGGACAAAGTGATGACAAGCGACTTTGGAGCCTATAGCCAATATCTGATAACAATATCTCATGTTCTGTGACAAACTATACGTTTACATAATATTGGACACTACGAGTTCAATATGGTGCAGCCACTTCAGTGATACTGTGTATCTTACTAATTTTCTACTTCTTCTTACTTTGGCGAGGAGCTCATCAACATTTTTGTTGTCTATTTAACATATTGTGATCATGATTTCATGCAGGAAACAATTTGATTTATTTTGTCATCAACATAACATTTATAATCTAAACCACCAATCTAATGTATATTGAATGAGAAATTTTGCAAGGTATGCATTTTTAAGGACGTTAGCATGAACCATGTGAAACTCTTTTTCATCATACTAGTGGCAGAAAATATCATATTTTAAGATTTTATTTGTCTGTAATGAATGCTAACAACACGCTCTAAGAAATAGAGAGAATTGATCCGATATATAGTTATACTTGCCCAAAACCTTTTGTAGTTTTTAAGATAAAACATTCATGGGGCAATAAATGATGGTGGTGGATGTGAAATCCACAAGACACAAAATAATGAAACACACACAAAATATACACATTCAAAAATATATCAAACATAGAAATACAAACATTTAACTCTCAATGTGTTGCTGCACCTTATTTCATTTCATCATAACATGATTACAATTCATATAACGAATGCTACAACATTCTCATGATCACTTGATCATGTGCTACACCTTTGATGCCCTTGATACAAACATTACAAATGCCTCATTATATAGAGGTCTTACTCAATGGCTTTTCATTTCTAGACTCCTCTATTCCTTATATATAAACTTTATCCTCTAGAACCTTTCTTATCTAGAAATCTCTAAACATTCCTGTTGTGATGTAATCACACATCGCCCCATGGCAAATGGGGACCCCCTCTTTTTTTTTTTGTTTGAATTTATCGCTTTGTTTTGCTCTAGGTTTAGTTTTCCTCTGAGCTTGTATGATTTTGATAGTGTTGTGTATGCAAGTCTCAACAGTTTCTTGCCAAGAGGTCTATATGCCTTCATCCTGATGCATGTCACTGAGACCCTGAAAATGACTAAGTCTGATACCCTGAAAATCCTGAAAAAATGACTAAGTCTGAAATCTGGTGGATCCTCAGAAATCTAGAATCTGCATGCTAAATCCTACGGATCCAGGACCTATCTCAAACATCCTGGAAGTATATTGATAAATATTTAAAGTATAAGAAACTCAATATCTGACTTATACTTAAACATATTTTCAATATACTTCCATTCAGGGAATCTGAAATTTGACCAAGGCAAGAAATTCCTCACTCCATGTCTAAACCCGCCCTACCTAGGCGGCCTTGGCATGAGCTCATGGATCTGATGTCCTGCCACATCAATTTCTCCACACACTGCTCCCAAAACCGCCCTAGAGAAAAAATGGTTAAGTGTTGAGGTTTTCATGTACACAACACTGAGGTATGGTGATCTGTAAGTAAGATTTATGAGTTTGAGTGAAGTCAAGTGGATGATAAGCAATATTCCAAGTGTCACTCTCCAACCCGCCTTACTTGGGCGGCTTTGGCATGTAGACATGGACAATGTCTTCATCACCTCATCAATTTTTCCAAACACTGCCTCCAATCCCGCCCTAGGAGAGATTATGCAAAATTCAAAGTGTTTCAACACAAAACATCAGAAGGTGATAAAGATTGATGGAAACTTGAAGGTTTTAGAATGATTAAGTGAGTTTTAAGATGAAAATCCAAGGGTCATGTCCAAACCCGCCCTACCTGGGCGGCCTCAGGAGGGGGTCTTGGACAATGTTGCCTGTCACATGAAATCCTCCACACATACCCTCTAAATCCGCCCAAGAAGGAAAGTGGTCAAGTTTTCAAGGTTTTCTTGCACAAGACACTAGGATATGATGAAATTCCAATGGAAGTTTGCAAGTTAGATAGAATCAAGTGCATTTCAAAGAAGAATCCATGCATCACCTCTCAACCCGCCCTGGCCTCATGAGGGAATGATGGACTCTGTCTCCTCCCACATGAAACTCTCCGCACAACACTCTCAAAACCGCTCAGGGTGAAGAATGACATAAGTTGCAAGTTTGTTTGATGGATGAGCAAGATCACACTCAGTAGATGAGATAATTAAGGTCATTCTAAGAGGAAGGAAGTTTGAAAGTCACTAAGTCATGGAGGTGGAAGAGGAGTGTCAAGGTTAAGGTAAAGATGTGTGCACATAGTAAAATCCTTACCACTTATCCAAACCCGCCCTTCCTAGGCGGTTTTCATCGTGATGGGTGGATAACATCATGAGGAGATGAATGAGCTAAGCGAAGCAATCCATACACACTCTCAAGACTATCTTGTTAAGAAACTCTCACTTTCATTCACCTCTTTCACATCATACACTCCATACAACATTTTCGAGGCTCCTTAGCTTAGGCGGACTCCACCATGACATAAGGATAAGTCCATCAAACATTTCAGATCTGCCTTCTAACCTCGCCTAAGAATGTATAGAAATGAAACCTTACAAGGAGATAAGAACAAGGAGAAATCATGAGGAGGAAACAAGCATCAAATGAAGGTTAGAGTTGAAGAATCCAAGCCTACCCTTGAAACCCGCCCTTCCTAGGCGGCTTTAGGACCTTCACTTGGACAGAGTCATCTCCTTCACATGAAATACTCCGCCTAGACCCTTGAAATCCACCCATCCTCTCATGGCTTTCCATTGCATTCAAAGAGGTCAAGTTATCAATGAAACAAGTGTAAAAGGTTTTAGACTATCAAAACTAAGCAAAAATCACCAAGTCAGCAAAAATCCAAGCCTACCCTTCAATCCCGCCCTTGTTGGGCGGTCTTAGACCCTTCACATGGACAATGTCACCTTCCACATGAAATTGTCCACACATACCCTCCAAACCCGCCCATGCTAGGCAGCCTTGACCTCTATGCTTGGACAACTTCACCTCTTGCACAATACACTCTCCAGACATCAACCTTAAACCCGCTCAAGTAGAAGACCTATGAAGATTTGATGAAAGTTCATAAGTTGGAAGGTATTTTAAGGTAAAGTCCAAAGGTCACCTCTAATCCCGCCCTTCCTAGGCGGTTTTCACCATGACAAGTGGACATCATCACCCAACATCCAAGTTGTGTCTTTCAACTTCATGAGCATCTCAAGATTTCACTAAGTGTTGGAGTTGATAGAAAAGCCTTATCAAATGAAGGGAATGAATCTCAAATGAGGTGAAAATCCTTACTAGCCTCCCAATCCCGCCCATGCTGGGCGGCCTTGAGCCCTTCATCTGGATGATGTCGCCTCTTCCACAACATACTCTCCATACACACCCTCCAAACCCGCCTTGTCAAGTGACTCCCACCATCATGCATGTCTTCCACACCATTCACTCCATGCACTCACTCTAAATCCGCCCATGCTTCAAGAATTACATAGCATTCAAAGGAGGATAAACTCTCAATGAAACAAGTAAAGAACTCTTAAGTTGTCAAAACCAAGCTAAAAATGCTTAAGTGATGAAAATTCCTTACACCTCTTCCAATCCCGCCCATGCTAGGCGGTCTTGAGCACTTTGCCTAGACAATGTCATGTCATTCACAAGACACTCTCCGGATGACACCTCTAAACCCGCCCAGCCTGGGCAGATTTCACACCTTGACATGGAATTCACATCAAATAATCCATAATGCCCCTCTAAACCCGCCTAGGCACTTAGGCATGGATTTCATGCGAAAGGATATGTTTTGAAATCCCACATGCATAACATGAATGCAATTTGTTATTGAAAATCCTTCATATCAAGTCTTAATTTGATGTGTTTCTTCTTGTAGGTGATGGAGGATCCAAAGAGGTGAATGGCAAAAGCTCATACATGAGAAGTTTGGAAGGCGCAGGAAGATTGCTCAAGTTCATCATCACCACATGGAGGAGAGCTCCAACATCAAGTTCATCTTACTTTGAAGACTTCGTAGACATCAATGCCATGCACGAGGAGTCATCATCCAGAGTTGTCTACTTCATGTACACCCATCATATGCAAGTCTACTAGAAGAAGAACTCTCATCAGGCACTAGTCTACTCCATGAGCCCATGCAACCGTCCAGAGGCATGATCCTGCACAAGCACAACAACATCACAAGATGAGAGATGAGCATGATCATAAAAGCGATCCATGAGTTACATCAAGACAAGAAGAAGAAAATATTCTAAGTGAAGTGAACATGAAGTGAATCACACTAGTTCGTTTGAAGATGCTGAGGTGGCACGTACACATCATCAGGGCAATCGAATTCTGCCATGTCATTTATTCAAGAGTGCCCACTCCAAAGATGCTTATCACATTGGAAAACGTGCCTTCATTGCCTCTTTCATGTTCTAAAAATAGCAAATTTTGTAACAAACTGCCTTGTTGTCTCAATCTCGGCCGTTGATTGCTAAATCAATCTGAGCCATTCATTGTAATTCTTGAGTTCTATATAAGGCTCACTTCTCTCATTTGTAAAAAGGGGACAATACATAGAGAGAAGATTAGGAGTAGAGTTGCTGTAGAGAGTAGAATAGCAAGTAGAGTAGAGGGAGAACTCTTCAAAGTCATGAAGAGAGACATGAGATTGTTGTAATGACACACTTCAAAGTAATACAAGCTCATTGTTGTTGTTTGGCATGGTGATTTTGTGGCTTTGAAATGTTAGCATGGTTTCAAGTTCTTGAATATGATGAAGATGTGGTTCCAAGTAGCGTAGATAATAAAGTAGATAGAGGTCATTGATGTAATGGATATATGCAATGATGTTTGATAAATTCCCGTTGGTTCATACTTTTGATGGTTTGTCGCTGGCAAGTCATCGTGTAAAGTTAGCCTGAACCACATCTTGCAAATAGTTTGATTGTTGATGCTCCTTTGAGTTGCGCCAGCTGTGGGTACTTTGGAGTGTGTCAACGATATGAAAATCCTTGGTTTATCCCTTGGAGATTGCACCTATTTCATGTAGTTGTTGCTCGTCATGGCGAAGTGAAATTTGGTTTTCTAAGGGAATTTGTCTATCATAGCATCGTTCATCATGTCATTGTCTTTAGATTAGCCTTCTTAACCCTTGCCTTTTGCCTTTTCTTTTCGTAGTTGATTAGAAGAAGTTCCATTTCATATGGAAAGAGTACATATTTGAATGAAGTAAGGAGCATATTCAGCGTAAGTCCCTTTGTGATTACCAGCAAATCACATCACACCACCGAGGCTATCTGTTGCAAATTACGTACAAGGAACCTTGGAGCGTTCTTGTTTGATCACATAGTTTAGCATTCGAGACGCTTTGTTCAAGAGAGGATAGAGCACTTGGTGTTTTATTCTAATGTTGTTGTTGTCAAGAAAACATCATCAACATAATTGGCGCTAGAAGGAGGGCCTGAACGGGGAAAGAACACATTGCTCCAGTCATCATTCATTTTATGCACGCTCAACAGAATTGCTGAAGAAGGAAGGCGGTGAACGGGGAATTACATTGCTTCAAGCACGCGGACGAACTCTAAATTGTGAAAGTGGAACCAAGCGGGCTTTCAAGGAAGAATTCGAGATTTCAAGATCTCTCTTATGCAAAAAAATCCAAAAAAGTAGAAAAAGCAAAAATACAAAAAAAAAAGTGAAAAATAAAAAAAATAAAAAATAGACATGGATTTTTCAAGATCTTCAAGGCAATTCAATGTGGATCATCCTCAAGATACTATTCTTCAGCTTTGGTGGAATTTGAATGCACAGCTTCATCCTAAGAGTTTGAACGACTTCGCATCAAGGAAAGAATGTAGAATTCACAACACCATTGGACACGAGGAGTTATATTGCCTAACATTCTTATCAAGGATAGAGTTAGCATTACGGGGGAAAATTTCTTTTTCAGAGGTACATGAGCCAATCGTTCTTGCAAAGGTGGTTTCCAACGCCTTGTTTGATGAAAGAGAGTTCTTCATGAGTTTTAAGGAAATGATCAAGAAGAGACTAAGTATTGAGAAGGACTTGCCTGCCAAAGACATGTTGATTCTGGGTGGTTGGTGCAGGATTCATAACACCACTCATTCAGAACTCACATGTTCATCTTGTCATGAAGCTATTCATCAAGTGAAGGATGAATTGAGGTTGGAAGAAGAATCTTAGGTACAACTAAGACTAGACGACTTGTGGAACAAATTTCTTCGAGAAATCAATTCACCATCTAAAGGAGAAGAAGTTTCCATCCCATCCAATAGTGAAGACAATACAAGCAATCTCGATAATCAAGAAGGGAGCCAATATGCATATCTTCTTCCAAGTAAGAACGAGCCTGTTAAAGAAGTTCTAAAGAATGCAAGCATTGAACAAAATGTTGATTCCTCCATCATAGAAGAAAGCGACCGGAGTTCATTGCAAGAAGAAGAATTCCTTGATGAACACTCATTCATGCTACATAAGGAGATCCTTGAAAATGAGTTGTATGAAGTTCAAAAAGAGTTGTTGGAAGATAATCAATTGGATGCATTACAAGCAACACTTCAAGTCATCGTCGAAGAGCCATCGAATGAACAACAATTCGGAGGGGCGCTAGATGCTTCCATCCAAGAAATAGAAAAGGAGTTCCAGCTGAAGTTGTCTCAAGATGAACAAATTGAGGAAATGCAGGTCAAGGACGTGAAGCAATTTGCGTTGGTGCTAAGCCCTTTATTGAAGATCTACGACGAACTTACAGGTGAAATGTTCCATGCTTCTGAAATTCAATTGTTTTCACCTTCACATCTTGATATGCCCACTATTGATCATAATGTTGATTTGCATGTTGCGGATGCAAGTGGGATGATCCACCACCAACTTCAACCTCCGGACATGCTGGCAGGGGGACGAACATAAATTTCCACTTCCGGAGGAAGACCACCAGGTTGTATCTTTCCCTGCCATTGATTGGAAAGATTTTGAGTTTGATGATTACGAATTTCCTGATGGTGAATTTGAAGAGTATGAATTTGATTATGGAAATTTAGGAAGAGCAACTTGCATATGGATAAATCATGGTCCTAATGAACTGCCACAGCTAATTATTTTGTGCAAAATATTTTCTGAATTTGAGGATTGTGAGGTGAGAGAGCACTTTTCTAAGTTTAAAGATAAGTTTGCCAAAATAAGAACAATCACTTGCACATTGTTACTGCTATTCATTCTGAGAAATCATGATAGGTCTTGTATATATTTGGGTCTTTTGGGTCGTGTCTGCTCTTTGTACATAGCTCTGCTTAGAGTAGGTTTTCCTTTATGTTGTTTTAGAGTAATTTTGTTGTGTTCGGTTGATCTTTGGTTTTGTTTTCTTTCCGTAGTTAATGTTTGTTGGCTTTAGTAGTTAGTTTGTTTTCTGGGGTTCCCAATTTGTGAAAAGGTGATGAAGCTTCAAGAAACATAATCTGGCAAATGTTTAGGTTCATTTCTTTGATAAACATTCATGAAAGTCTTTAGAATCTAAGGATGATTTTCTCTAACTCTTTCACGAAGGTTAGGATCCGTACTTGACTCAGAAAGGAATTATGAATTGTGTCTTGACACTGATATCTTGCGATTACACATATTTTTCTATTGAATTATTGATATCTTTCAGTCTTCTATTGACAAACTTGAATCATGAATTGGAAGTTTATTGTGCACTCCATGGTTAGGGTTGAATAGTGTGACTGCTTGTTCACGGGAAGAAGAATCCATTGTTTAGCATGACTTGAAGTATTTAAGGGCCTCATAAATTTACACATCTTAATAGTCCCGAAGTTCTAAGTGAGTCTTGGTGAGCTTGAATTAAGTGAGATAGTTCATGATTCCACTTCATTCCATTATATTGCACCTATCCGTATGCTCCATATTCTATTATCACCTCACTTACAGAATAAAAGCCTGCACTCCGTGATAAGCGTTCCCATTTCACTCCATTCCATTGTATGCATTTCTCCATACCTCCATCTACTCATTCCATTCGCTCCGCCATGCCACTTCATGTACGCGATAAAAGCCTCCATCCATTTCACTCGTTCCACCAAATAATGAACTCAAGTCTAATGTCTGAATCCTCCATATAGTCCTGTTCTTTGCCTTGAACTTCCAGTAATGAATTATCAGGGTAAAGGTTTGAGTCCTCTATGGACAAGGTATTTGAAGTCCATCTATGTCGATATCCATTCACATGACCTTAGCCATTCCACAGAAAGCAAGGTCAAGATGTTGATATTCCCATCCGTTCCGCCAAAATACATTGTTTTCCATTATTCACCCATTTTATATGTATCCATTCCACCTTTGTTACTATGCAAATTCCAAAAGCATTTGGCCACACACACCCTCCGCCATCCGTCTTACTTCCATTCGCCTAACTCATATACCCATATTCCCTTATCCATTTACCCGTTTCCTAATCATGGTCAATGAATGTAGGTGTCGTCTAAGCGAGAAGCTTGCAATCCATCCGCCCATCCCATAGTTCCACGAAATAAATATTTGGATGCCTTTACTCATGAAACAAAGAAATTCCTGAAAATCTTAAGATCTTTATGCCTTAGCAACGAATGCCAGAAATCAAAGCAAAGCATATTCAAAGGCTATTTCATTCCATACTTCCAAAAGAAAAGGCCTAAACAAAAGGGTTCAAAAAAAATATTTAAGTCTAAGAAGCCGAATTCAAAGAGGCTTCTGCATCCAAAGAATCTCATTTTCATTCACCTCATCCCATTCCATTTCCATTCCATCTATCACTTCATACCACGAAATGAAATCAAAAGGAAATTCTAAGACTGCGTGGGTTATGAAGTCACTATGAAGTTACATTCACTCGCCATCACTCTCGTTCCTAAATACACTTCTCTTCCCTTGCAAGCTTCGAAGTTTAGTCCGATACGTGCAAACATTGATCGTGATTCCATTGTATGCCATCCGCTTCCCTACATTTCCCGCTAACCGGCATATCCCACAATTCGCCTTGTCTATGTTTTGGATGTATTGTCCATCTACTTGTTTTGCATAATCCACATCATAGTCCACTATTTCCGTCTATATTCCCGTCCATTAGTCATTTCCTGCCAACATCAATGAACATACTGACTCGACATGGTTTTGTGTAGACTATCGTGTTATCCACGGAATTAGACTCTTGAGTTCCTCCTATCCATTACCATGGTGAAAACCTGGCAAACAGGCGCCATGTGTAATTGTCATCCTGTTCGCAAAAAAAAAATTATTAAAAAAAAAGAAAACCAAAAAAAAAAAAAGAGAGAGAAAAAAATAGTAAAGAGAAACCCTTTCGTCCACAGGTGAAAACCACCTTTGGTGGCGCCTTGGATAAATACCATGATGAAAACCTGGCAAACAGGCATCATGCGTAGAGATACACTGTCTCATTCCGCCTGTCCATCCCCCCTCCATGAACTTATGTAGCTTAAGACAAGTGAACTTGGATGATCTTAGCTTCTAAGGGACGGAAATGAACGCAATTGCACACACTTGGGTCTTTGAATTATGAATGGTTGTACTAAGCTTTTGATTCCGATTTCTTGAGTAGGTATTCATGTTTGTTCAACCTAACATGTGGATGTACACAGAAGGTTTCAATTCGCTGATTCTTGTTTATCATTCGAATACTTGGGAGAATCAATGTTTGTTGAACACTGCACACATGGTGGTAATCAAAGGATAAAGTGTCTTAACCCAATTCATCATTCTTTTCTCTTTCGAGTGCATTTCCTAGCTAAGTGACAGAATCAGAGTTAATTATCCGAGGTTTCTTGGTTTGGATTGAGTCTTTTTCTTTGAAATGTTCAGGAACATTTATTCGGATTGGCGCTAGATGTTGTGATGTAATCACACATCGCCCCATGGCAAATGGGGACCCCCTCTTTTTTTTTTGTTTGAATTTATCGCTTTGTTTTGCTCTAGGTTTAGTTTTCCTCTGAGCTTGTATGATTTTGATAGTGTTGTGTATGCAAGTCTCAACAGTTTCTTGCCAAGAGGTCTATATGCCTTCATCCTGATGCATGTCACTGAGACCCTGAAAATGACTAAGTCTGATACCCTGAAAATCCTGAAAAAATGACTAAGTCTGAAATCTGGTGGATCCTCAGAAATCTAGAATCTGCATGCTAAATCCTACGGATCCAGGACCTATCTCAAACATCCTGGAAGTATATTGATAAATATTTAAAGTATAAGAAACTCAATATCTGACTTATACTTAAACATATTTTCAATATACTTCCATTCAGGGAATCTGAAATTTGACCAAGGCAAGAAATTCCTCACTCCATGTCTAAACCCGCCCTACCTAGGCGGCCTTGGCATGAGCTCATGGATCTGATGTCCTGCCACATCAATTTCTCCACACACTGCTCCCAAAACCGCCCTAGAGAAAAAATGGTTAAGTGTTGAGGTTTTCATGTACACAACACTGAGGTATGGTGATCTGTAAGTAAGATTTATGAGTTTGAGTGAAGTCAAGTGGATGATAAGCAATATTCCAAGTGTCACTCTCCAACCCGCCTTACTTGGGCGGCTTTGGCATGTAGACATGGACAATGTCTTCATCACCTCATCAATTTTTCCAAACACTGCCTCCAATCCCGCCCTAGGAGAGATTATGCAAAATTCAAAGTGTTTCAACACAAAACATCAGAAGGTGATAAAGATTGATGGAAACTTGAAGGTTTTAGAATGATTAAGTGAGTTTTAAGATGAAAATCCAAGGGTCATGTCCAAACCCGCCCTACCTGGGCGGCCTCAGGAGGGGGTCTTGGACAATGTTGCCTGTCACATGAAATCCTCCACACATACCCTCTAAATCCGCCCAAGAAGGAAAGTGGTCAAGTTTTCAAGGTTTTCTTGCACAAGACACTAGGATATGATGAAATTCCAATGGAAGTTTGCAAGTTAGATAGAATCAAGTGCATTTCAAAGAAGAATCCATGCATCACCTCTCAACCCGCCCTGGCCTCATGAGGGAATGATGGACTCTGTCTCCTCCCACATGAAACTCTCCGCACAACACTCTCAAAACCGCTCAGGGTGAAGAATGACATAAGTTGCAAGTTTGTTTGATGGATGAGCAAGATCACACTCAGTAGATGAGATAATTAAGGTCATTCTAAGAGGAAGGAAGTTTGAAAGTCACTAAGTCATGGAGGTGGAAGAGGAGTGTCAAGGTTAAGGTAAAGATGTGTGCACATAGTAAAATCCTTACCACTTATCCAAACCCGCCCTTCCTAGGCGGTTTTCATCGTGATGGGTGGATAACATCATGAGGAGATGAATGAGCTAAGCGAAGCAATCCATACACACTCTCAAGACTATCTTGTTAAGAAACTCTCACTTTCATTCACCTCTTTCACATCATACACTCCATACAACATTTTCGAGGCTCCTTAGCTTAGGCGGACTCCACCATGACATAAGGATAAGTCCATCAAACATTTCAGATCTGCCTTCTAACCTCGCCTAAGAATGTATAGAAATGAAACCTTACAAGGAGATAAGAACAAGGAGAAATCATGAGGAGGAAACAAGCATCAAATGAAGGTTAGAGTTGAAGAATCCAAGCCTACCCTTGAAACCCGCCCTTCCTAGGCGGCTTTAGGACCTTCACTTGGACAGAGTCATCTCCTTCACATGAAATACTCCGCCTAGACCCTTGAAATCCACCCATCCTCTCATGGCTTTCCATTGCATTCAAAGAGGTCAAGTTATCAATGAAACAAGTGTAAAAGGTTTTAGACTATCAAAACTAAGCAAAAATCACCAAGTCAGCAAAAATCCAAGCCTACCCTTCAATCCCGCCCTTGTTGGGCGGTCTTAGACCCTTCACATGGACAATGTCACCTTCCACATGAAATTGTCCACACATACCCTCCAAACCCGCCCATGCTAGGCAGCCTTGACCTCTATGCTTGGACAACTTCACCTCTTGCACAATACACTCTCCAGACATCAACCTTAAACCCGCTCAAGTAGAAGACCTATGAAGATTTGATGAAAGTTCATAAGTTGGAAGGTATTTTAAGGTAAAGTCCAAAGGTCACCTCTAATCCCGCCCTTCCTAGGCGGTTTTCACCATGACAAGTGGACATCATCACCCAACATCCAAGTTGTGTCTTTCAACTTCATGAGCATCTCAAGATTTCACTAAGTGTTGGAGTTGATAGAAAAGCCTTATCAAATGAAGGGAATGAATCTCAAATGAGGTGAAAATCCTTACTAGCCTCCCAATCCCGCCCATGCTGGGCGGCCTTGAGCCCTTCATCTGGATGATGTCGCCTCTTCCACAACATACTCTCCATACACACCCTCCAAACCCGCCTTGTCAAGTGACTCCCACCATCATGCATGTCTTCCACACCATTCACTCCATGCACTCACTCTAAATCCGCCCATGCTTCAAGAATTACATAGCATTCAAAGGAGGATAAACTCTCAATGAAACAAGTAAAGAACTCTTAAGTTGTCAAAACCAAGCTAAAAATGCTTAAGTGATGAAAATTCCTTACACCTCTTCCAATCCCGCCCATGCTAGGCGGTCTTGAGCACTTTGCCTAGACAATGTCATGTCATTCACAAGACACTCTCCGGATGACACCTCTAAACCCGCCCAGCCTGGGCAGATTTCACACCTTGACATGGAATTCACATCAAATAATCCATAATGCCCCTCTAAACCCGCCTAGGCACTTAGGCATGGATTTCATGCGAAAGGATATGTTTTGAAATCCCACATGCATAACATGAATGCAATTTGTTATTGAAAATCCTTCATATCAAGTCTTAATTTGATGTGTTTCTTCTTGTAGGTGATGGAGGATCCAAAGAGGTGAATGGCAAAAGCTCATACATGAGAAGTTTGGAAGGCGCAGGAAGATTGCTCAAGTTCATCATCACCACATGGAGGAGAGCTCCAACATCAAGTTCATCTTACTTTGAAGACTTCGTAGACATCAATGCCATGCACGAGGAGTCATCATCCAGAGTTGTCTACTTCATGTACACCCATCATATGCAAGTCTACTAGAAGAAGAACTCTCATCAGGCACTAGTCTACTCCATGAGCCCATGCAACCGTCCAGAGGCATGATCCTGCACAAGCACAACAACATCACAAGATGAGAGATGAGCATGATCATAAAAGCGATCCATGAGTTACATCAAGACAAGAAGAAGAAAATATTCTAAGTGAAGTGAACATGAAGTGAATCACACTAGTTCGTTTGAAGATGCTGAGGTGGCACGTACACATCATCAGGGCAATCGAATTCTGCCATGTCATTTATTCAAGAGTGCCCACTCCAAAGATGCTTATCACATTGGAAAACGTGCCTTCATTGCCTCTTTCATGTTCTAAAAATAGCAAATTTTGTAACAAACTGCCTTGTTGTCTCAATCTCGGCCGTTGATTGCTAAATCAATCTGAGCCATTCATTGTAATTCTTGAGTTCTATATAAGGCTCACTTCTCTCATTTGTAAAAAGGGGACAATACATAGAGAGAAGATTAGGAGTAGAGTTGCTGTAGAGAGTAGAATAGCAAGTAGAGTAGAGGGAGAACTCTTCAAAGTCATGAAGAGAGACATGAGATTGTTGTAATGACACACTTCAAAGTAATACAAGCTCATTGTTGTTGTTTGGCATGGTGATTTTGTGGCTTTGAAATGTTAGCATGGTTTCAAGTTCTTGAATATGATGAAGATGTGGTTCCAAGTAGCGTAGATAATAAAGTAGATAGAGGTCATTGATGTAATGGATATATGCAATGATGTTTGATAAATTCCCGTTGGTTCATACTTTTGATGGTTTGTCGCTGGCAAGTCATCGTGTAAAGTTAGCCTGAACCACATCTTGCAAATAGTTTGATTGTTGATGCTCCTTTGAGTTGCGCCAGCTGTGGGTACTTTGGAGTGTGTCAACGATATGAAAATCCTTGGTTTATCCCTTGGAGATTGCACCTATTTCATGTAGTTGTTGCTCGTCATGGCGAAGTGAAATTTGGTTTTCTAAGGGAATTTGTCTATCATAGCATCGTTCATCATGTCATTGTCTTTAGATTAGCCTTCTTAACCCTTGCCTTTTGCCTTTTCTTTTCGTAGTTGATTAGAAGAAGTTCCATTTCATATGGAAAGAGTACATATTTGAATGAAGTAAGGAGCATATTCAGCGTAAGTCCCTTTGTGATTACCAGCAAATCACATCACACCACCGAGGCTATCTGTTGCAAATTACGTACAAGGAACCTTGGAGCGTTCTTGTTTGATCACATAGTTTAGCATTCGAGACGCTTTGTTCAAGAGAGGATAGAGCACTTGGTGTTTTATTCTAATGTTGTTGTTGTCAAGAAAACATCATCAACATAATTGGCGCTAGAAGGAGGGCCTGAACGGGGAAAGAACACATTGCTCCAGTCATCATTCATTTTATGCACGCTCAACAGAATTGCTGAAGAAGGAAGGCGGTGAACGGGGAATTACATTGCTTCAAGCACGCGGACGAACTCTAAATTGTGAAAGTGGAACCAAGCGGGCTTTCAAGGAAGAATTCGAGATTTCAAGATCTCTCTTATGCAAAAAAATCCAAAAAAGTAGAAAAAGCAAAAATACAAAAAAAAAAGTGAAAAATAAAAAAAATAAAAAATAGACATGGATTTTTCAAGATCTTCAAGGCAATTCAATGTGGATCATCCTCAAGATACTATTCTTCAGCTTTGGTGGAATTTGAATGCACAGCTTCATCCTAAGAGTTTGAACGACTTCGCATCAAGGAAAGAATGTAGAATTCACAACACCATTGGACACGAGGAGTTATATTGCCTAACATTCTTATCAAGGATAGAGTTAGCATTACGGGGGAAAATTTCTTTTTCAGAGGTACATGAGCCAATCGTTCTTGCAAAGGTGGTTTCCAACGCCTTGTTTGATGAAAGAGAGTTCTTCATGAGTTTTAAGGAAATGATCAAGAAGAGACTAAGTATTGAGAAGGACTTGCCTGCCAAAGACATGTTGATTCTGGGTGGTTGGTGCAGGATTCATAACACCACTCATTCAGAACTCACATGTTCATCTTGTCATGAAGCTATTCATCAAGTGAAGGATGAATTGAGGTTGGAAGAAGAATCTTAGGTACAACTAAGACTAGACGACTTGTGGAACAAATTTCTTCGAGAAATCAATTCACCATCTAAAGGAGAAGAAGTTTCCATCCCATCCAATAGTGAAGACAATACAAGCAATCTCGATAATCAAGAAGGGAGCCAATATGCATATCTTCTTCCAAGTAAGAACGAGCCTGTTAAAGAAGTTCTAAAGAATGCAAGCATTGAACAAAATGTTGATTCCTCCATCATAGAAGAAAGCGACCGGAGTTCATTGCAAGAAGAAGAATTCCTTGATGAACACTCATTCATGCTACATAAGGAGATCCTTGAAAATGAGTTGTATGAAGTTCAAAAAGAGTTGTTGGAAGATAATCAATTGGATGCATTACAAGCAACACTTCAAGTCATCGTCGAAGAGCCATCGAATGAACAACAATTCGGAGGGGCGCTAGATGCTTCCATCCAAGAAATAGAAAAGGAGTTCCAGCTGAAGTTGTCTCAAGATGAACAAATTGAGGAAATGCAGGTCAAGGACGTGAAGCAATTTGCGTTGGTGCTAAGCCCTTTATTGAAGATCTACGACGAACTTACAGGTGAAATGTTCCATGCTTCTGAAATTCAATTGTTTTCACCTTCACATCTTGATATGCCCACTATTGATCATAATGTTGATTTGCATGTTGCGGATGCAAGTGGGATGATCCACCACCAACTTCAACCTCCGGACATGCTGGCAGGGGGACGAACATAAATTTCCACTTCCGGAGGAAGACCACCAGGTTGTATCTTTCCCTGCCATTGATTGGAAAGATTTTGAGTTTGATGATTACGAATTTCCTGATGGTGAATTTGAAGAGTATGAATTTGATTATGGAAATTTAGGAAGAGCAACTTGCATATGGATAAATCATGGTCCTAATGAACTGCCACAGCTAATTATTTTGTGCAAAATATTTTCTGAATTTGAGGATTGTGAGGTGAGAGAGCACTTTTCTAAGTTTAAAGATAAGTTTGCCAAAATAAGAACAATCACTTGCACATTGTTACTGCTATTCATTCTGAGAAATCATGATAGGTCTTGTATATATTTGGGTCTTTTGGGTCGTGTCTGCTCTTTGTACATAGCTCTGCTTAGAGTAGGTTTTCCTTTATGTTGTTTTAGAGTAATTTTGTTGTGTTCGGTTGATCTTTGGTTTTGTTTTCTTTCCGTAGTTAATGTTTGTTGGCTTTAGTAGTTAGTTTGTTTTCTGGGGTTCCCAATTTGTGAAAAGGTGATGAAGCTTCAAGAAACATAATCTGGCAAATGTTTAGGTTCATTTCTTTGATAAACATTCATGAAAGTCTTTAGAATCTAAGGATGATTTTCTCTAACTCTTTCACGAAGGTTAGGATCCGTACTTGACTCAGAAAGGAATTATGAATTGTGTCTTGACACTGATATCTTGCGATTACACATATTTTTCTATTGAATTATTGATATCTTTCAGTCTTCTATTGACAAACTTGAATCATGAATTGGAAGTTTATTGTGCACTCCATGGTTAGGGTTGAATAGTGTGACTGCT
Source organism: Cunninghamia lanceolata (assembly GCA_027924645.1). Lineage (NCBI taxonomy): Eukaryota > Viridiplantae > Streptophyta > Pinopsida > Cupressales > Cupressaceae > Cunninghamia > Cunninghamia lanceolata. The sequence goes on from BSBN01002084.1 coordinate 235,994, forward strand.
TGTTCACGGGAAGAAGAATCCATTGTTTAGCATGACTTGAAGTATTTAAGGGCCTCATAAATTTACACATCTTAATAGTCCCGAAGTTCTAAGTGAGTCTTGGTGAGCTTGAATTAAGTGAGATAGTTCATGATTCCACTTCATTCCATTATATTGCACCTATCCGTATGCTCCATATTCTATTATCACCTCACTTACAGAATAAAAGCCTGCACTCCGTGATAAGCGTTCCCATTTCACTCCATTCCATTGTATGCATTTCTCCATACCTCCATCTACTCATTCCATTCGCTCCGCCATGCCACTTCATGTACGCGATAAAAGCCTCCATCCATTTCACTCGTTCCACCAAATAATGAACTCAAGTCTAATGTCTGAATCCTCCATATAGTCCTGTTCTTTGCCTTGAACTTCCAGTAATGAATTATCAGGGTAAAGGTTTGAGTCCTCTATGGACAAGGTATTTGAAGTCCATCTATGTCGATATCCATTCACATGACCTTAGCCATTCCACAGAAAGCAAGGTCAAGATGTTGATATTCCCATCCGTTCCGCCAAAATACATTGTTTTCCATTATTCACCCATTTTATATGTATCCATTCCACCTTTGTTACTATGCAAATTCCAAAAGCATTTGGCCACACACACCCTCCGCCATCCGTCTTACTTCCATTCGCCTAACTCATATACCCATATTCCCTTATCCATTTACCCGTTTCCTAATCATGGTCAATGAATGTAGGTGTCGTCTAAGCGAGAAGCTTGCAATCCATCCGCCCATCCCATAGTTCCACGAAATAAATATTTGGATGCCTTTACTCATGAAACAAAGAAATTCCTGAAAATCTTAAGATCTTTATGCCTTAGCAACGAATGCCAGAAATCAAAGCAAAGCATATTCAAAGGCTATTTCATTCCATACTTCCAAAAGAAAAGGCCTAAACAAAAGGGTTCAAAAAAAATATTTAAGTCTAAGAAGCCGAATTCAAAGAGGCTTCTGCATCCAAAGAATCTCATTTTCATTCACCTCATCCCATTCCATTTCCATTCCATCTATCACTTCATACCACGAAATGAAATCAAAAGGAAATTCTAAGACTGCGTGGGTTATGAAGTCACTATGAAGTTACATTCACTCGCCATCACTCTCGTTCCTAAATACACTTCTCTTCCCTTGCAAGCTTCGAAGTTTAGTCCGATACGTGCAAACATTGATCGTGATTCCATTGTATGCCATCCGCTTCCCTACATTTCCCGCTAACCGGCATATCCCACAATTCGCCTTGTCTATGTTTTGGATGTATTGTCCATCTACTTGTTTTGCATAATCCACATCATAGTCCACTATTTCCGTCTATATTCCCGTCCATTAGTCATTTCCTGCCAACATCAATGAACATACTGACTCGACATGGTTTTGTGTAGACTATCGTGTTATCCACGGAATTAGACTCTTGAGTTCCTCCTATCCATTACCATGGTGAAAACCTGGCAAACAGGCGCCATGTGTAATTGTCATCCTGTTCGCAAAAAAAAAATTATTAAAAAAAAAGAAAACCAAAAAAAAAAAAAGAGAGAGAAAAAAATAGTAAAGAGAAACCCTTTCGTCCACAGGTGAAAACCACCTTTGGTGGCGCCTTGGATAAATACCATGATGAAAACCTGGCAAACAGGCATCATGCGTAGAGATACACTGTCTCATTCCGCCTGTCCATCCCCCCTCCATGAACTTATGTAGCTTAAGACAAGTGAACTTGGATGATCTTAGCTTCTAAGGGACGGAAATGAACGCAATTGCACACACTTGGGTCTTTGAATTATGAATGGTTGTACTAAGCTTTTGATTCCGATTTCTTGAGTAGGTATTCATGTTTGTTCAACCTAACATGTGGATGTACACAGAAGGTTTCAATTCGCTGATTCTTGTTTATCATTCGAATACTTGGGAGAATCAATGTTTGTTGAACACTGCACACATGGTGGTAATCAAAGGATAAAGTGTCTTAACCCAATTCATCATTCTTTTCTCTTTCGAGTGCATTTCCTAGCTAAGTGACAGAATCAGAGTTAATTATCCGAGGTTTCTTGGTTTGGATTGAGTCTTTTTCTTTGAAATGTTCAGGAACATTTATTCGGATTGGCGCTAGATGTTGTGATGTAATCACACATCGCCCCATGGCAAATGGGGACCCCCTCTTTTTTTTTTGTTTGAATTTATCGCTTTGTTTTGCTCTAGGTTTAGTTTTCCTCTGAGCTTGTATGATTTTGATAGTGTTGTGTATGCAAGTCTCAACAGTTTCTTGCCAAGAGGTCTATATGCCTTCATCCTGATGCATGTCACTGAGACCCTGAAAATGACTAAGTCTGATACCCTGAAAATCCTGAAAAAATGACTAAGTCTGAAATCTGGTGGATCCTCAGAAATCTAGAATCTGCATGCTAAATCCTACGGATCCAGGACCTATCTCAAACATCCTGGAAGTATATTGATAAATATTTAAAGTATAAGAAACTCAATATCTGACTTATACTTAAACATATTTTCAATATACTTCCATTCAGGGAATCTGAAATTTGACCAAGGCAAGAAATTCCTCACTCCATGTCTAAACCCGCCCTACCTAGGCGGCCTTGGCATGAGCTCATGGATCTGATGTCCTGCCACATCAATTTCTCCACACACTGCTCCCAAAACCGCCCTAGAGAAAAAATGGTTAAGTGTTGAGGTTTTCATGTACACAACACTGAGGTATGGTGATCTGTAAGTAAGATTTATGAGTTTGAGTGAAGTCAAGTGGATGATAAGCAATATTCCAAGTGTCACTCTCCAACCCGCCTTACTTGGGCGGCTTTGGCATGTAGACATGGACAATGTCTTCATCACCTCATCAATTTTTCCAAACACTGCCTCCAATCCCGCCCTAGGAGAGATTATGCAAAATTCAAAGTGTTTCAACACAAAACATCAGAAGGTGATAAAGATTGATGGAAACTTGAAGGTTTTAGAATGATTAAGTGAGTTTTAAGATGAAAATCCAAGGGTCATGTCCAAACCCGCCCTACCTGGGCGGCCTCAGGAGGGGGTCTTGGACAATGTTGCCTGTCACATGAAATCCTCCACACATACCCTCTAAATCCGCCCAAGAAGGAAAGTGGTCAAGTTTTCAAGGTTTTCTTGCACAAGACACTAGGATATGATGAAATTCCAATGGAAGTTTGCAAGTTAGATAGAATCAAGTGCATTTCAAAGAAGAATCCATGCATCACCTCTCAACCCGCCCTGGCCTCATGAGGGAATGATGGACTCTGTCTCCTCCCACATGAAACTCTCCGCACAACACTCTCAAAACCGCTCAGGGTGAAGAATGACATAAGTTGCAAGTTTGTTTGATGGATGAGCAAGATCACACTCAGTAGATGAGATAATTAAGGTCATTCTAAGAGGAAGGAAGTTTGAAAGTCACTAAGTCATGGAGGTGGAAGAGGAGTGTCAAGGTTAAGGTAAAGATGTGTGCACATAGTAAAATCCTTACCACTTATCCAAACCCGCCCTTCCTAGGCGGTTTTCATCGTGATGGGTGGATAACATCATGAGGAGATGAATGAGCTAAGCGAAGCAATCCATACACACTCTCAAGACTATCTTGTTAAGAAACTCTCACTTTCATTCACCTCTTTCACATCATACACTCCATACAACATTTTCGAGGCTCCTTAGCTTAGGCGGACTCCACCATGACATAAGGATAAGTCCATCAAACATTTCAGATCTGCCTTCTAACCTCGCCTAAGAATGTATAGAAATGAAACCTTACAAGGAGATAAGAACAAGGAGAAATCATGAGGAGGAAACAAGCATCAAATGAAGGTTAGAGTTGAAGAATCCAAGCCTACCCTTGAAACCCGCCCTTCCTAGGCGGCTTTAGGACCTTCACTTGGACAGAGTCATCTCCTTCACATGAAATACTCCGCCTAGACCCTTGAAATCCACCCATCCTCTCATGGCTTTCCATTGCATTCAAAGAGGTCAAGTTATCAATGAAACAAGTGTAAAAGGTTTTAGACTATCAAAACTAAGCAAAAATCACCAAGTCAGCAAAAATCCAAGCCTACCCTTCAATCCCGCCCTTGTTGGGCGGTCTTAGACCCTTCACATGGACAATGTCACCTTCCACATGAAATTGTCCACACATACCCTCCAAACCCGCCCATGCTAGGCAGCCTTGACCTCTATGCTTGGACAACTTCACCTCTTGCACAATACACTCTCCAGACATCAACCTTAAACCCGCTCAAGTAGAAGACCTATGAAGATTTGATGAAAGTTCATAAGTTGGAAGGTATTTTAAGGTAAAGTCCAAAGGTCACCTCTAATCCCGCCCTTCCTAGGCGGTTTTCACCATGACAAGTGGACATCATCACCCAACATCCAAGTTGTGTCTTTCAACTTCATGAGCATCTCAAGATTTCACTAAGTGTTGGAGTTGATAGAAAAGCCTTATCAAATGAAGGGAATGAATCTCAAATGAGGTGAAAATCCTTACTAGCCTCCCAATCCCGCCCATGCTGGGCGGCCTTGAGCCCTTCATCTGGATGATGTCGCCTCTTCCACAACATACTCTCCATACACACCCTCCAAACCCGCCTTGTCAAGTGACTCCCACCATCATGCATGTCTTCCACACCATTCACTCCATGCACTCACTCTAAATCCGCCCATGCTTCAAGAATTACATAGCATTCAAAGGAGGATAAACTCTCAATGAAACAAGTAAAGAACTCTTAAGTTGTCAAAACCAAGCTAAAAATGCTTAAGTGATGAAAATTCCTTACACCTCTTCCAATCCCGCCCATGCTAGGCGGTCTTGAGCACTTTGCCTAGACAATGTCATGTCATTCACAAGACACTCTCCGGATGACACCTCTAAACCCGCCCAGCCTGGGCAGATTTCACACCTTGACATGGAATTCACATCAAATAATCCATAATGCCCCTCTAAACCCGCCTAGGCACTTAGGCATGGATTTCATGCGAAAGGATATGTTTTGAAATCCCACATGCATAACATGAATGCAATTTGTTATTGAAAATCCTTCATATCAAGTCTTAATTTGATGTGTTTCTTCTTGTAGGTGATGGAGGATCCAAAGAGGTGAATGGCAAAAGCTCATACATGAGAAGTTTGGAAGGCGCAGGAAGATTGCTCAAGTTCATCATCACCACATGGAGGAGAGCTCCAACATCAAGTTCATCTTACTTTGAAGACTTCGTAGACATCAATGCCATGCACGAGGAGTCATCATCCAGAGTTGTCTACTTCATGTACACCCATCATATGCAAGTCTACTAGAAGAAGAACTCTCATCAGGCACTAGTCTACTCCATGAGCCCATGCAACCGTCCAGAGGCATGATCCTGCACAAGCACAACAACATCACAAGATGAGAGATGAGCATGATCATAAAAGCGATCCATGAGTTACATCAAGACAAGAAGAAGAAAATATTCTAAGTGAAGTGAACATGAAGTGAATCACACTAGTTCGTTTGAAGATGCTGAGGTGGCACGTACACATCATCAGGGCAATCGAATTCTGCCATGTCATTTATTCAAGAGTGCCCACTCCAAAGATGCTTATCACATTGGAAAACGTGCCTTCATTGCCTCTTTCATGTTCTAAAAATAGCAAATTTTGTAACAAACTGCCTTGTTGTCTCAATCTCGGCCGTTGATTGCTAAATCAATCTGAGCCATTCATTGTAATTCTTGAGTTCTATATAAGGCTCACTTCTCTCATTTGTAAAAAGGGGACAATACATAGAGAGAAGATTAGGAGTAGAGTTGCTGTAGAGAGTAGAATAGCAAGTAGAGTAGAGGGAGAACTCTTCAAAGTCATGAAGAGAGACATGAGATTGTTGTAATGACACACTTCAAAGTAATACAAGCTCATTGTTGTTGTTTGGCATGGTGATTTTGTGGCTTTGAAATGTTAGCATGGTTTCAAGTTCTTGAATATGATGAAGATGTGGTTCCAAGTAGCGTAGATAATAAAGTAGATAGAGGTCATTGATGTAATGGATATATGCAATGATGTTTGATAAATTCCCGTTGGTTCATACTTTTGATGGTTTGTCGCTGGCAAGTCATCGTGTAAAGTTAGCCTGAACCACATCTTGCAAATAGTTTGATTGTTGATGCTCCTTTGAGTTGCGCCAGCTGTGGGTACTTTGGAGTGTGTCAACGATATGAAAATCCTTGGTTTATCCCTTGGAGATTGCACCTATTTCATGTAGTTGTTGCTCGTCATGGCGAAGTGAAATTTGGTTTTCTAAGGGAATTTGTCTATCATAGCATCGTTCATCATGTCATTGTCTTTAGATTAGCCTTCTTAACCCTTGCCTTTTGCCTTTTCTTTTCGTAGTTGATTAGAAGAAGTTCCATTTCATATGGAAAGAGTACATATTTGAATGAAGTAAGGAGCATATTCAGCGTAAGTCCCTTTGTGATTACCAGCAAATCACATCACACCACCGAGGCTATCTGTTGCAAATTACGTACAAGGAACCTTGGAGCGTTCTTGTTTGATCACATAGTTTAGCATTCGAGACGCTTTGTTCAAGAGAGGATAGAGCACTTGGTGTTTTATTCTAATGTTGTTGTTGTCAAGAAAACATCATCAACATAATTGGCGCTAGAAGGAGGGCCTGAACGGGGAAAGAACACATTGCTCCAGTCATCATTCATTTTATGCACGCTCAACAGAATTGCTGAAGAAGGAAGGCGGTGAACGGGGAATTACATTGCTTCAAGCACGCGGACGAACTCTAAATTGTGAAAGTGGAACCAAGCGGGCTTTCAAGGAAGAATTCGAGATTTCAAGATCTCTCTTATGCAAAAAAATCCAAAAAAGTAGAAAAAGCAAAAATACAAAAAAAAAAGTGAAAAATAAAAAAAATAAAAAATAGACATGGATTTTTCAAGATCTTCAAGGCAATTCAATGTGGATCATCCTCAAGATACTATTCTTCAGCTTTGGTGGAATTTGAATGCACAGCTTCATCCTAAGAGTTTGAACGACTTCGCATCAAGGAAAGAATGTAGAATTCACAACACCATTGGACACGAGGAGTTATATTGCCTAACATTCTTATCAAGGATAGAGTTAGCATTACGGGGGAAAATTTCTTTTTCAGAGGTACATGAGCCAATCGTTCTTGCAAAGGTGGTTTCCAACGCCTTGTTTGATGAAAGAGAGTTCTTCATGAGTTTTAAGGAAATGATCAAGAAGAGACTAAGTATTGAGAAGGACTTGCCTGCCAAAGACATGTTGATTCTGGGTGGTTGGTGCAGGATTCATAACACCACTCATTCAGAACTCACATGTTCATCTTGTCATGAAGCTATTCATCAAGTGAAGGATGAATTGAGGTTGGAAGAAGAATCTTAGGTACAACTAAGACTAGACGACTTGTGGAACAAATTTCTTCGAGAAATCAATTCACCATCTAAAGGAGAAGAAGTTTCCATCCCATCCAATAGTGAAGACAATACAAGCAATCTCGATAATCAAGAAGGGAGCCAATATGCATATCTTCTTCCAAGTAAGAACGAGCCTGTTAAAGAAGTTCTAAAGAATGCAAGCATTGAACAAAATGTTGATTCCTCCATCATAGAAGAAAGCGACCGGAGTTCATTGCAAGAAGAAGAATTCCTTGATGAACACTCATTCATGCTACATAAGGAGATCCTTGAAAATGAGTTGTATGAAGTTCAAAAAGAGTTGTTGGAAGATAATCAATTGGATGCATTACAAGCAACACTTCAAGTCATCGTCGAAGAGCCATCGAATGAACAACAATTCGGAGGGGCGCTAGATGCTTCCATCCAAGAAATAGAAAAGGAGTTCCAGCTGAAGTTGTCTCAAGATGAACAAATTGAGGAAATGCAGGTCAAGGACGTGAAGCAATTTGCGTTGGTGCTAAGCCCTTTATTGAAGATCTACGACGAACTTACAGGTGAAATGTTCCATGCTTCTGAAATTCAATTGTTTTCACCTTCACATCTTGATATGCCCACTATTGATCATAATGTTGATTTGCATGTTGCGGATGCAAGTGGGATGATCCACCACCAACTTCAACCTCCGGACATGCTGGCAGGGGGACGAACATAAATTTCCACTTCCGGAGGAAGACCACCAGGTTGTATCTTTCCCTGCCATTGATTGGAAAGATTTTGAGTTTGATGATTACGAATTTCCTGATGGTGAATTTGAAGAGTATGAATTTGATTATGGAAATTTAGGAAGAGCAACTTGCATATGGATAAATCATGGTCCTAATGAACTGCCACAGCTAATTATTTTGTGCAAAATATTTTCTGAATTTGAGGATTGTGAGGTGAGAGAGCACTTTTCTAAGTTTAAAGATAAGTTTGCCAAAATAAGAACAATCACTTGCACATTGTTACTGCTATTCATTCTGAGAAATCATGATAGGTCTTGTATATATTTGGGTCTTTTGGGTCGTGTCTGCTCTTTGTACATAGCTCTGCTTAGAGTAGGTTTTCCTTTATGTTGTTTTAGAGTAATTTTGTTGTGTTCGGTTGATCTTTGGTTTTGTTTTCTTTCCGTAGTTAATGTTTGTTGGCTTTAGTAGTTAGTTTGTTTTCTGGGGTTCCCAATTTGTGAAAAGGTGATGAAGCTTCAAGAAACATAATCTGGCAAATGTTTAGGTTCATTTCTTTGATAAACATTCATGAAAGTCTTTAGAATCTAAGGATGATTTTCTCTAACTCTTTCACGAAGGTTAGGATCCGTACTTGACTCAGAAAGGAATTATGAATTGTGTCTTGACACTGATATCTTGCGATTACACATATTTTTCTATTGAATTATTGATATCTTTCAGTCTTCTATTGACAAACTTGAATCATGAATTGGAAGTTTATTGTGCACTCCATGGTTAGGGTTGAATAGTGTGACTGCTTGTTCACGGGAAGAAGAATCCATTGTTTAGCATGACTTGAAGTATTTAAGGGCCTCATAAATTTACACATCTTAATAGTCCCGAAGTTCTAAGTGAGTCTTGGTGAGCTTGAATTAAGTGAGATAGTTCATGATTCCACTTCATTCCATTATATTGCACCTATCCGTATGCTCCATATTCTATTATCACCTCACTTACAGAATAAAAGCCTGCACTCCGTGATAAGCGTTCCCATTTCACTCCATTCCATTGTATGCATTTCTCCATACCTCCATCTACTCATTCCATTCGCTCCGCCATGCCACTTCATGTACGCGATAAAAGCCTCCATCCATTTCACTCGTTCCACCAAATAATGAACTCAAGTCTAATGTCTGAATCCTCCATATAGTCCTGTTCTTTGCCTTGAACTTCCAGTAATGAATTATCAGGGTAAAGGTTTGAGTCCTCTATGGACAAGGTATTTGAAGTCCATCTATGTCGATATCCATTCACATGACCTTAGCCATTCCACAGAAAGCAAGGTCAAGATGTTGATATTCCCATCCGTTCCGCCAAAATACATTGTTTTCCATTATTCACCCATTTTATATGTATCCATTCCACCTTTGTTACTATGCAAATTCCAAAAGCATTTGGCCACACACACCCTCCGCCATCCGTCTTACTTCCATTCGCCTAACTCATATACCCATATTCCCTTATCCATTTACCCGTTTCCTAATCATGGTCAATGAATGTAGGTGTCGTCTAAGCGAGAAGCTTGCAATCCATCCGCCCATCCCATAGTTCCACGAAATAAATATTTGGATGCCTTTACTCATGAAACAAAGAAATTCCTGAAAATCTTAAGATCTTTATGCCTTAGCAACGAATGCCAGAAATCAAAGCAAAGCATATTCAAAGGCTATTTCATTCCATACTTCCAAAAGAAAAGGCCTAAACAAAAGGGTTCAAAAAAAATATTTAAGTCTAAGAAGCCGAATTCAAAGAGGCTTCTGCATCCAAAGAATCTCATTTTCATTCACCTCATCCCATTCCATTTCCATTCCATCTATCACTTCATACCACGAAATGAAATCAAAAGGAAATTCTAAGACTGCGTGGGTTATGAAGTCACTATGAAGTTACATTCACTCGCCATCACTCTCGTTCCTAAATACACTTCTCTTCCCTTGCAAGCTTCGAAGTTTAGTCCGATACGTGCAAACATTGATCGTGATTCCATTGTATGCCATCCGCTTCCCTACATTTCCCGCTAACCGGCATATCCCACAATTCGCCTTGTCTATGTTTTGGATGTATTGTCCATCTACTTGTTTTGCATAATCCACATCATAGTCCACTATTTCCGTCTATATTCCCGTCCATTAGTCATTTCCTGCCAACATCAATGAACATACTGACTCGACATGGTTTTGTGTAGACTATCGTTGTTATCCACTGGAATTAGACTCTTGAGTTCCTCCTATCCATTACCATGGTGAAAACCTGGCAAACAGCGCCATGTGTAATTGTCATCCTGTTCGCAAAAAAAAATTATTAAAGAAAAAAGAAAACCAAAAAAAAAAAAGAGAGAAAAAAATAGTAAAGAGAAACCTTTCGTCCACAGGTGAAAACCACCCTTTGGTGGCGCCTTGGATAAATACCATGATGAAAACCTGGCAAACAGGCATCATGCGTAGAGATACACTGTCTCATTCCGCCTGTCCATCCCCCATCCATGAACTTATGTAGCTTAAGACAAGTGAACTTGGATGATCTTAGCTTCTAAGGGACGGAAATGAACGCAATTGCACACACTTGGGTCTTGAATTATGAATGGTTGTACTAAGCTTTTGATTCCGATTTCTTGAGTAGGTATTTCATGTTTGTTCAACCTAACATGTGGATGTACACAGAAGGTTTCAATTCGCTGATTCTTGTTTATCATTCGAATACTGGGAGAATCAATGTTTGTTGAACACTGCACACATGGTGGTAATCAAAGGATAAAGTGTCTTAACCCCAATTCATCATTCTTTCTCTTTCGAGTGCATTTCCTAGCTAAAGTGACAGAATCAGAGTTAATTATCCGAGGTTTCTTGGTTTGGATTGAGTCTTTTTCTTTGAAATGTTCAGGAACATTTGATTCGGATTGGCGCTAGATGTTGTGATGTAATCACACATCGCCCCATGGCAAATGGGGACCCCCTCTTTTTTTTTTGTTTGAATTATCGCTTTGTTTGCTCTAGGTTTAGTTTTCCTCTGAGCTTGTATGATTTTGATAGTGGTTGTGTATGCAAGTCTCAACAGTTTCTTGCCAAGAGGTCTATATGCCTCATCTGATGCATGTCACTGAGACCCTGAAAATGACTAAGTCTGATACCCTGAAAATCCTGAAAAAATGACTAAGTCTGAAATCTGGTGGATCCTCAGAAATCTAGAATCTGCATGCTAAATCTACGGATCCAGGACCTATCTCAAACATCCTGGAAGTATATTGATAAATATTTAAAGTATAAGAAACTCAATATCTGACTTATACTTAAACATATTTTCAATATACTTCCATTCAGGGAATCTGAAATTTGACCAAGGCAAGAATTCCTCACTCCATGTCTAAACCCGCCCTACCTAGGCGGCCTTGGCATGAGCTCATGGATCTGATGTCCTGCACATCAATTTCTCCACACACTGCTCCCAAAACCGCCCTAGAGAAAAAATGGTTAAGTGTTGAGGTTTTCATGTACACAACACTGAGGTATGGTGATCTGTAAGTAAGATTTATGAGTTTGAGTGAGTCAAGTGGATGATAAGCAATATTCCAAGTGTCACTCTCCAACCCGCCTTACTTGGGCGGCTTTGGCATGTAGACATGGACAATGTCTTCATCACCTCATCAATTTTTCCAAACACTGCCTCCAATCCCGCCCTAGGAGAGATTATGCAAAATTCAAAGTGTTTTCAACACAAAACATCAGAAGGTGATAAAGATTGATGGAAACTTGAAGGTTTTAGAATGATTAAGTGAGTTTTAAGATGAAAATCCAAGGGTCATGTCCAAACCCGCCCTACCTGGGCGGCCTCAGGAGGGGGTCTTGGACAATGTTGCCTGTCACATGAAATCCTCCACACATACCCTCTAAATCCGCCCAAGAAGGAAAGTGGTCAAGTTTTCAAGGTTTTCTTGCACAAGACACTAGGATATGATGAAATTCCAATGGAAGTTTGCAAGTTAGATAGAATCAAGTGCATTTCAAAGAAGAATCCATGCATCACCTCTCAACCCGCCCTGGCCTCATGAGGGAATGATGGACTCTGTCTCTCCCACATGAAACTCTCCGCACAACACTCTCAAAACCGCTCAGGGTGTAGAATGACATAAGTTGCAAGTTTGTTTGATGGATGAGCAAGATCACACTCAGTAGATGAGATAATTAAGGTCATTCTAAGAGGAAGGAAGTTTGAAAGTCACTAAGTCATGGAGGTGGAAGAGGAGTGTCAAGGTTAAGGTAAAGATGTGTGCACATAGTAAAATCCTTACCACTTATCCAAACCGCCCTTCCTAGGCGGTTTTCATCGTGATGGGTGGATAACATCATGAGGAGATGAATGAGCTAGCGAAGCAATCATACACACTCTCAAGACTATCTTGTTAAGAAACTCTCACTTTCATTCACCTCTTTCACATCATACACTCATACAACATTTCGAGGCTCCTTAGCTTAGGCGGACTCCACCATGACATAAGGATAAGTCCATCAAACATTTCAGATCTGCCTTCTAACCTCGCCTAAGAATGTATAGAAATGAAACCTTACAAGGAGATAAGAACAAGGAGAAATCATGAGGAGGAAACAAGCATCAAATGAAGGTTAGAGTTGAAGAATCCAAGCCTACCCTTGAAACCCGCCCTTCCTAGGCGGCTTTAGGACCTTCACTTGGACAGAGTCATCTCCTTCTACATGAAATACTCCGCCTAGACCCTTGAAATCCACCCATCCTCTCATGGCTTTCCATTGCATTCAAAGAGGTCAAGTTATCAATGAAAACAAGTGTAAAAGGTTTTAGACTAATCAAAACTAAGCAAAAATCACCAAGTCAGCAAAAATCCAAGCCTACCCTTCAATCCCGCCCTTGTTGGGCGGTCTTAGACCCTTCACATGGACAATGTCACCTTCCACATGAAATTGTCCACACATACCCTCCAAACCCGCCCATGCTAGGCAGCCTTGACCTCTATGCTTTGGACAACTTCACCTCTTGCACAATACACTCTCCAGACATCAACCTTAAACCCGCTCAAGTAGAAGACCTATGAAGATTTGATGAAAGTTCATAAGTTGGAAGGTATTTTAAGGTAAAGTCCAAAGGTCACCTCTAATCCCGCCCTTCCTAGGCGGTTTTCACCATGACAAGTGGACATCATCACCCAACATCCAAGTTGTGTCTTTCAACTTCATGAGCATCTCACGATTTCACTAAGTGTTGGAGTTGATAGAAAAGCCTATCAAATGAAGGGAATGAATCTCAAATGAGGTGAAAATCCTTACTAGCCTCCCAATCCCGCCCATGCTGAGGCGGCCTGAGCCCTTCATCTGGATGATGTCGCCTCTTCCACAACATACTCTCCATACACACCTCCAAACCCGCCTTGTCAAGTGACTCCCACCATCATGCATGTCTTCCACACCATTCACTCCATGCACTCACTCTAAATCCGCCCATGCTTCAAGAATTACATAGCATTCAAAGGAGGATAAACTCTCAATGAAACAAGTAAAGAACTCTTAAGTTGTCAAAACCAAGCTAAAAATGCTTAAGTGATGAAAATTCCTTACAACCTCTTCCAATCCCGCCCATGCTAGGCGGTCTTGAGCACTTTGCCTAGACAATGTCATGTCATTCACAAGACCACTCTCCGGATGACACCTCTAACCCGCCCAGCCTGGGCAGATTCACACCTTGACATGGAATTCACATCAAATAATCCATAATGCCCCTCTAAACCCGCCTAGGCACTTAGGCATGGATTTCATGCGAAAGGATATGTTTTTGAAATCCCACATGCATAACATGAATGCAATTTGTTATTGAAAATCCTTCATATCAAGTCTTAATTTGATGTGTTTCTTCTTGTAGGTGATGGAGGATCCAAAGAGGTGAATGCAAAAGCTCATACATGAGAAGTTTGGAAGGCGCAGGAAGATTGCTCAAGTTCATCATCACCACATGGAGGAGAGCTCCAACATCAAGTTCATCTTACTTTGAAGACTTCGGTAGACATCAATGCCATGCACGAGGAGTCATCATCAGAGTTGTCTACTTCATGTACACCCATCATATGCAAGTCTACTAGAAGAAGAACTCTCATCAGGCACTAGTCTACTCCATGAGCCCATGCAACCGTCCCAGAGGCATGATCCTGCACAAGCAACAAACAACATCACAAGATGAGAGATGAGCATGATCATAAAAGCGATCCATGAGTTACATCAAGACAAGAAGAAGAAAATATTCTAAGTGAAGTGAACATGAAGTGAATCACACTAGTTCGTTTGAAGATGCTGAGTGGCACGTACACATCATCAGGGCAATCGAATTCTGCCATGTCTTTTATTCAAGAGTGCCCACTCCAAAGATGCTTATCACATTGGAAAACGTGCCTTCATTGCCTCTTTCATGTTCTAAAAATAGCAATTTTGTAACAAACTGCCTTGTTGTCTCAATCTCAGGCCGTTGATTGCTAAATCAATCTGAGCCATTCATTGTAATTCTTGAGTTCTATATAAGGCTCACTTCTCTCATTTGTAAAAAGGGGACAATACATAGAGAGAAGATTAGGAGTAGAGTTGCTGTAGAGAGTAGAATAGCAAGTAGAGTAGAGGGAGAACTCTTCAAAGTCATGAAGAGAGACATGAGATTGTTGTAATGACACACTTCAAAGTAATACAAGCTCATTGTTGTTGTTTGGCATGGTGATTTTGTGGCTTTGAAATGTTAGCATGGTTTCAAGTTCTTGAATATGATGAAGATGTGGTTCCAAGTAGCGTAGATTAATAAGTAGATAGAGGTCATTGATGTAATGGATATATGCAATGATGTTTGATAAATTCCGTTGGTTCATACTTTTGATGGTTTGTCGCTGGCAAGTCATCGTGTAAAGTTAGCCTGAACCACATCTTGCAAATAGTTTGATTGTTGATGCTCCTTTGAGTTGCGCCAGCTGTGGGTACTTTGGAGTGTGTCAACGATATGAAAATCCTTGGTTTATCCCTTGGAGATTGCACCTATTTCATGTAGTTGTTGCTCGTCATGGCGAAGTGAAATTTGGTTTTCTAAGGGAATTTGTCTATCATAGCATCGTTCATCATGTCATTGTCTTTAGATTAGCCTTCTTAACCCTTGCCTTTGCCTTTTCTTTTCGTAGTTGATTAGAAGAAGTTCCATTTCATATGGAAAGAGTACATATTTGAATGAAGTAAGGAGCATATTCAGCGTAAGTCCCTTTGTGATTACCAGCAAATCACATCACACCACCGAGGCTATCTGTTGCAAATTACGTTACAAGGAACCTTGGAGCGTTCTTGTTTGATCACATAGTTTAGCATTCGAGACGCTTTGTTCAAGAGAGGGATAGAGCACTTGGTGTTTATTCTAATGTTGTTGTTGTCAAGAAAACATCATCAACATAATTGGCGCTAGAAGGAGGGCCTGAACGGGGAAAGAACACATTGCTCCAGGCATCATTCATTTTATGCACGCTCAACAGAATTGCTGAAGAAGGAAGGCGGTGGAACGGGGAATTACATTGCTTCAAGCACGCGGACGAACTCTAAATTGTGAAAGTGGAACCAAGCGGGGCTTTCAAGGAAGAATTCGAGATTTCAAGATCTCTCTTATGCAAAAAAATCCAAAAAAGTAGAAAAAGCAAAAAATACAAAAAAAAAAGTGAAAAATAAAAAAAATAAAAAATAGACATGGATTTTTCAAGATCTTCAAGGCAATTCATGTGGATCATCCTCAAAGATACTATTCTTCAGCTTTGGTGGAATTTGAATGCACAGCTTCATCCTAAGAGTTTGAACGACTTCGCATCAAGGAAAGAATGTAGAATCACAACACCATTGGACACGAGGAGGTTATATTGCCTAACATTCTTATCAAGGATAGAGTTAGCATTACGGGGGAAAATTTCTTTTTCAGAGGTACATGAGCCAATCGTTCTTGCAAAGGTGGTTTCCAACGCCTTGTTTGATGAAAGAGAGTTCTTCATGAGTTTAAGGAAATGATCAAGAAGAGACTAAGTATTGAGAAGGACTTGCCTGCCAAAGACATGTTGATTCTGGGTGGTTGGTGCAGGATCATAACACCACTCATTCAGAACTCACATGTTCATCTTGTCAGAAGCCTATTCATCAAGTGAAGGATGAATTGAGGTTGGAAGAAGAATCTTAGGTACAAACTAAGACTAGACGACTTTGTGGAACAAATTTCTTCGAGAAATCAATTCACCATCTAAAGGAGAAGAAGTTTCCATCCCATCCAATAGTGAAGACAATACAAGCAATCTCGATAATCAAGAAGGGAGCCAATATGCATATCTTCTTCCAAGTAAGAACGAGCCTGTTAAGAAGTTCTAAGAATGCAAGCATTGAACAAAATGTTGATTCCTCCATCATAGAAGAAAGCGACCGGAGTTCATTGCAAGAAGAAGAATTCCTTGATGAACCCTCATTCATGCTACATAAGGAGATCCTTGAAAATGAGTTGTATGAAGTTCAAAAAGAGTTGTTGGAAGATAATCATTGGATGCATTACAAGCAACACTTCAAGTCATCGTCGAAGAGCCATCGAATGAACAACAATTCGGAGGGGCGCTAGATGCTTCCATCCAAGAAATAGAAAAGGAGTTCCAGCTGAAGTTGTCTCAAGATGAACAAATTGAGGAAATGCAGGTCAAGGACGTGAAGCATTTGCGTTGGTGCTAAGCCCTTTATTGAAGATCTACGACGAACTTACAGGTGAAATGTTCCATGCTCTGAAATTCAATTGTTTTCACCTTCACATCTTGATATGCCCACTATTGATCATAATGTTGATTTGCATGTTGCGGATGCAAGTGGGATGATCCACCACCAACTTCAACCTCCGGACATGCTGGCAGGGGGACGAACATAATTTCCACTTCCGGAGGAAGACCACCAGGTTGTATCTTTCCCTGCCATTGATTGGAAAGGATTTTGAGTTTGATGATTACGAATTTCCTGATGGAGAATTTTGAAGAGTATGAATTTGATTATGGAAATTTAGGAAGAGCAACTTGCATATGGATAAATCATGGTCCTAATGAACTGCCACAGCTAATTATTTTGTGCAAAATATTTTCTGAATTTGAGGATTGTGAGGTGGAGAGAGCACTTTTCTAAGTTTAAAGATAAGTTTGCCAAATAAGAACAATCACTTGCACATTGTTACTGCTATTCATTCTGAGAAATCATGATAGGTCTTGTATATATTTGGGTCTTTTGGGTCGTGTCT
>BSBN01002085.1:0-109344 GCA_027924645.1 Cunninghamia lanceolata
TGGATGGGTACATCTTATGTACCTGAGTACTGGAAACTTCCTTTGTATTCCAGACTGCCTACATACCGTACATCCACAGGATCAAGGCACATTAAGATGCGGGTGGTGATGATATGTCATTCTGGCTTTGTGATGATGATGTGGGATGATTAAGGATAGATTTGATGATGTTGGAAGATGATGTGTAGGATGATTTGGGTGATTGTGATGATGTGGGATTGTTTTTGGGATTTTTGTAATTTTTGTAATTTTTTTTTGTTGTTTTTGGATTTTTTGGGGATATTTTGATTTTTTTGGATTTTTGATTTTGAAGGTTTTGGATGGGGTACAGTTTTATTGTGGGATGGTTGCATTGGATTACGTTTAGATAGCCTAAGTGCTAGATACCAATGACAAGGGAACACTGACTCTAGAGGTGAAGATGATGGGGTTGTATAGGGGGATTGGTGATGAAAGATGATGGATAGCTGATTCATGAGAGATGAATGGATAGGCAATAGGGATGCATGTTAGATAGATGGAAGATAGGGATGAGGGATAGGATAGGGATGCATGATAGATGGATGGGGGGTTTTAGGATTTTCTCCAAGGGCTAGGTTGCAAGGAATCATCTGCCCCAATGCTTAGAATTTTGCATGATGGGTTTGTTGGAATTAGACTGGACAACTGAGAGGGGGGTGAATCAGTTGTCACACAATTTGAACTTTTTCTACTTTTAGCCTTCTTTATTATCTTACTACCAGATTAGTGATGTAAACATTAAAGCATAGATCAAAAACATAAGAGCAGAAACATAATCAACACACTTGACACCAAGATTTTGACGTGGAAACCCAGTTAAGGGAAAAACCACAGTGGGGGTTAACCCATAAAGATTTGTACCCTGTTAAAAGTACTTTAAAAAAATAGAAGGCACATGCCTTCGGGCGCACTGCCCAGAGCTCACTACTCAAAAGAGGAGGCTCGCTACCTACAAAATTAATTTAGAACAAAATGAATTAACTAAAAAATAGCATCTACTCCATGCCTGGTTCAGTTTCAATGAATGCTCAAAGACTTCTGCTTTGCCCTAGATTCTTCTTTACTAACTTCACACTCTATACTGCTCTCGCTCCTTTTCTTCTCTGCTATGCTTCTAATTCTTTATTCAGATTTAATCTATTTTTCTCAAGGATGATGTTTGACAACTCTTCAACGAGTATTTATACACTTCATCCATCTTGGAATGATCAACAAAGTCAGCCAAACTTAATGTGGATCTTTACACTGTCGGCCAATCATAGTTGAGACTTGAATCTTCCTTTATTAACATGCCATGCTTCATAAAATGATCTTTAGATCATCTATAACATGCTAAGAACATCTGGTCGGCCAAGACTGGGAAGAACAACAACAACAAGAGGAAATCTTCAATCACAAGCTCCTTTGTCAATGCGGACCACCAACACAATAGCCACACGATCTAGAGACCACCATAAGCACAATTAAGTCAATAGGAACAACCACACCACTTCGTATCACTAGAATCACTCGCATCTTCACACTAAATCCTCAAGAACACACACTGCCATGACTGTTATACTAGAAAGATTGCTTCCAGATCTCCAAACCACGAGCCACTCAAGTTGAGGGAACACACCAACATCCCAGACAAGCCTCTAGATCTGCAGATCAAAATATTCTCATACCGGACCAATCCAGACCAACTTCTTGCCACTCTATCATCACAGAACAACTACAGAAACTTGTTCTACTCAGAGGGACATAACTTCTCCAAATCTTCATGCGGACCTCTCAAATCTCAATTGGAGCAACAATAGACAACCCTATACAAATCCTTTAATCCACAAACTCTGATCTTCACCTTAATGGAAATACTGATAATTCCTCTGCACTATCTTCACTGTTTCTGACAGAAGGATATGTTGACATCAATAACAACACATCAGGCACATATTTGCAACAATCTCCCCCTTGGTAATTGATGGCAACATATGATGTGAGAAATTGATTTAACCATCAAGACAAGAACTTCTCCCCCTTTCTCTTGTCACACCTGCAACCACTTTCTTCACTACTCCCCCTTTCACCAGCAACTACTTCCAAGTTTTTCACATGACTTCTCTCCCCCTTTGACATCAATGGCAAAGGGCGCATATTTGCAATCATCTCTTCCCCTTTTTATTTCAGATTGATCTCCAACGTATACATACTGACTACTCCCTAGAGTAGTATTCTCTCAATATCAATCTGGATCTCAGCTATGATTGAGAATTCCATTGGACTGATGCACCTTAGTGCATCTTAGTTATGATTTGGAGGGGTAATAACCCCTAACTTCTCTCTAAGATATTCAAAGGTATCCTTGGGAAGAGGCTTAGTGAAGATATCTGCAATCTGATCTTTAGATGACACAAACTCCAACTTGACTTCATTCTCATTTACCTTCTCTCTCAAGAAATGAAATTTGATAGATATATGCTTTGTCTTTGAATGCAACACTGGATTATTTGAGATACTTATTGTACTAGAATTATCACAAAAGATTGTGACTGGCTCCTCAAACACAACTCTTATGTCCTTCAACATTTGCTTCATCCACAGAACCTAAGTACAATTATTTGCTGCTGCTATATATTCTACTTCTACAGTAGACAGAGATATTGCCTCTTGCTTTTTTCTCATCCAAGAGACCAATCTCTTTCCCAAGAAAAAGGCACCACCACTAGTACTTTTTATGTCATCCACATCTCCTGCCCAATCAACGTCTGTGTATGCATGAAGAGTAAAGTCATTGTCTTTTGGATACCACAATCCATAATCAATTGTCCCCTTGAGATATCTGAAAATTCTTTTGATTGCCACTACGTGGGATGCTTTTGGATTAGATTAAAATCTAGCAACAAGTCCAATGGTGTTCATGAAGTCAGGTCTAGTCTGAGTCAGATACAGCAATCCTCCAATCATTGATCTATACCTTTTCTGATTTGCCTTGGGTGAATCATCATCTTTACTTAACTTGCATCTGGTTACCATAGGTGTACCTACTGGCTTTGAATCTTCCATTCCAAACTTCTTTAGTAATTCGTTCACATACTTGGACTGAGATATAAAGATACCTTTGTCTAACTGAACAATTTACAAACCTAGGAAGAAATTCATCTCTCCAAACATAGACAGTTCAAATTCACTTTTCATTTGGTCAACAAATGTTTTGCACATACATTCATTTCCACCAAAAATGATATCATCAACAAAGACTTCAACAATCAGGATGTCCTCATGATTAATCTTGAAGTAAAGATTACTATCAGCAGTACCTTTGCTAAAACCTATCTTAAGCAAATATTTATCGAATCTTGCATACCAGGCTCTTGGAGCTTGCTTGATTCCATACAATGCTTTTCTCATTCTACAAACCATGTCACCCTGATCAGACAACTGAAATCCTTTCGGTTGCTCAATGTAGACTTCTTCCTTGAAATCTCCATTCAGGAATGCCGATTTGCCATCCATCTGATACAATTTAAAATCTTTGAAAGCAACAAGTGCAAGAAACAATCTAACTGCCTCTATTCTTGCCACTGGAGCAAAAGTTTCTTCAAAACCAATTCCTTCTACTTGAGAATAGCCTTTGCATACCAACCTTACTTTTTTTCTTACAACTTCACCATCTTCATTTAGTTTATTTTGGAAGACCCATTTGGTTCCAATTACATTTTTGTCCTCTGGCCTGGAACAAGATCCCAAGTGTGGTTCTTTTCAATTTGCATTAATTCTTCTTCGATTGCTTTTACCCAGTTTTCATCAGTGCAGGCTTCACCAACTGATTTAGGGTTAATCCTTGAAATCAAACAAATCTCTTCTTGATCTTCAACAACTCTTCTCCTAGTTTGAACACCTTTATTTCTATCCCCTATGATTTGATCTTCAGGATGATTCATTCTTACATACCTGGGGGTTTTGGGAATTGCTTGAGCTCTATTTCTTGAGCTTGTTCCTCAACATCTGTATTAATTCCTTGACTCTGGAGTTTCCAGATTAGTCTGCATTAGAGTTTAAACTAACCTTCCTTGTTTTTGACTCTCAGTTTGATCATCTGAATCATATCTACATAACCTGGAATGTCCTTCCTTACTCTCATCAACTCTAACATTAGCATTTTCAACAATCTTTTTCAACCTCTTGTTAAAGCACCAGTAACCCTTACTTTGAGTAGAGTATCCCAAAAATATTCCATCATCACTTCTTGTATCAAATTTGCCTAAATCCTTATCTCTTTTGATATAGCATTTACTACCAAAAACTCTAAAATATCTCATAGTAGGATGATGACCAAACCATAGTTCATAAGGGGTCTTACCAGAATTGCCTCTGATCTACA
This sequence comes from Cunninghamia lanceolata, assembly GCA_027924645.1. Taxonomy (NCBI): domain Eukaryota; kingdom Viridiplantae; phylum Streptophyta; class Pinopsida; order Cupressales; family Cupressaceae; genus Cunninghamia; species Cunninghamia lanceolata. The sequence goes on from BSBN01002085.1 coordinate 4,385, forward strand.
CCCGATTAAGAGTGTAGACAACAGTACTTACAGCTTCTCTCCAATAATCTTGAGGAACATTTGTTTCCATCATCATGGTCCTGGCAGCTTCTTGAATGGTCCGGTTCTTTCTTTCCACAATTCCATTTTTTTAGGGAGTCCTAAGAGCAAATAACTGTCTTTTTATGCCATGCTTTTCACAGAAAGCATCAAACTCATGGGAAGTAAATTCTCCACCTATGTTGGATCTCAGACATTTCAAATTTTCACCAATTTCATTTTCCACCATCACTTTGAACACCTTGAATTTTTCAAGAGCTTCTGATTTTTTCTTTTAGGAAGGTTACCTACATCATCCTGGAGTAGTCATCTATCAGCAACATGAAATATCTATCTCCTTGCACACTCCTAATTCTAGCAGGACCATAGAGATTAGTATGTACCAGTTCCAATCATCCATTTAAGACTTGTTCCTTACTTTTGAATGAAATCTTGCTATGTTTCCCCAATTGACATTCTCTACACATGCTATTAGGTTTCACAAGTTTTAGAAGATCTCTCATAGCATGAGTGGTGCTTTTTTTGACAATATTATCAAAATTCTCATGACACATCCTCCTATGCCATAACCAACTTTGATCTATCTGAGCAATCAAAAGCTTTTTCCAGAGCTACTTAAATGAAAAATGTTACCTCTGGTTTGAGTACCGGATGCAATTTTAGTTCCAAAACTTTCCAAGATTCTGCACTTTCCATCTTTGAATTGAACATCATAACCTTTATCAACCAACTATCCAACACTGAGAAGATTATGTTTTAGTCCTTCCACATATAGAACATCGTTTGTGCTATTCTTACCATCAAAAGAGATGGATCCTCTGCCACGGATTCTACCAGCTAAGTTATCTCCAAATTTCACAAGCCCACCTTCATAATTTTCAAAATTCACAAACTTACTCTTGTCTCCAGTCATATGATGAGAACATCTAGTATTAATCACCCATTCATCTTTCTCAACAACCTGAGTAGCTAAGGCACTTTCCATATTTGCATAGCTAGTAGATTCAGTAGACACTAGATCTTCTTCTTTAATAGCAATGAACACCCAATCATTTTTAGGGGAACCTCCATGATTAGATTCATCATCTGTGACTCCTTCTTCACCAGTTTCTTGGACATAGTAACATTTGTTCTGATTTTGATATCTGTTAGGGTTTGGTTTTGAAAACCTCTCTAGACATCTTGAGGCAAAATGAACAATCTTATTACAAGAAAAACATTTGAGTGGCAATTTTCCTTCATACTTACTAGATCCTCTTGGTAATCTTTTGGCGAGAAGAGCTTCAAGATCAACAGTTTCAAGTTCAATATCTTCAAGATCCTTTCTTGTCTTCACTAATCTATTTGATCTTGCAGAAGAGCTTTCACCCAGATCATATCTTTGTTTTCCATATACACTGGCCTTAAATGCAGATTCAGATTTGGGAAGAGAATCACCAAACTCACTTAATTCAAAATCTGAAATTTTGCCAACCAAATGATCTCTTGTAACATCTCTAATAGTCCTGATCTCCTCTATAGCAGCAACCTTATGTTTGTATGAATCAGGTAAAGATTTGAGTACTTTTGATACAATCTCTGATTCTTCCAAAGTTCCACTAGCACACTTGATACCACACACAAGTTCAATTATCTTTTACATGTAGATTGTGATGTTTTCATCTTCGCTCATCCTCATAGTTTCAAACTTTCCTCTCAGACGTTGCAGCTTGGTACATTTGACATATTGATCACCTTCATACATATATTCCAACTTTTTCCAGATTTCATAAGTAATTTTTAGACCAAAGACATCTGTCATTTCGGAATCAGTTAGGGCACTCAACAAGGCTTCTTTAGCTTGAAGGTTATTTTTAGCATCTTTGACTTGATCTAGAGTTGAAGGACCTTTCTCTGGAGGTTTATACTCAACACTAGTTATTGCCCAATAGACATCGCCCATGCATTGTAAATGGCACTCCATGCGATTCTTCCAAATAGAATAATTTGTTCCATCAAATCTTGGACTATCCTTCTTGTAGGTCGACATCCTGGATCTCCTCAAGTGGTCAAGCTTTTATAAGAGGATTTCGCTTTGATACCAATTGTTGGAATTAGACTGGACAACTGAGAGGGGGGGTGAATCAGTTGTCACATAATTTGAATTTTTTTTGCTTTTAACCTTCTTTATTATCTTACTACTAGATTAGTGATGTAAACATTAAAGCATAGATCAACAACATTAGAGCAGAAACATAATCAACACAATTGACACCAAGATTTTGACGTGGAAACCTAGTTAAGGGAAAAACCATGGCGGGGGTTAACCCACAAAGATTTGTACCCTGTTAAAAGTACTTTAGAAAAATAGAAGGCACATGCCTTCGGGTGCACTGCCCAGAGCTCACTGCTCAAAAGAGGAGGCTCATTGCCTACAAAATTAATTTAGAATAGAATGAATTAACTGAAAATAGCATCTACTTCATGCCTAGTTTAGTTTCAATGAATGCTCAAAGACTTTTGCTTTGCCCCATATTCTTCTTTACTAACTTCACACTCTATACTACTCTCGTTCCTTTTCTTCTCTGCTCTGCTTTTGATCCTTTATTCAGATTTGATATGGTTTGCTCAAGGATGATGTTTGACAACTCTTCAACAAGTATTTATACACTTCATCCATCTTGGAATGATCAACAAGATCGGCCAAACTTAACACAGATCTTTACACTGTTGGCCAATCATAGCTGAGACTTGAATCTTCCTTTATTAACATGCCATGCTTCATAAAATGATCTTTAGATCATCTACAACATGCTAAGAACATACGGTCGGCTAAGACTTGGAAGAACAACAACAACAACCAAGATGAAATCTTCAATCATGAGCTCCTTTGTCAATGCAGACCACAAACACAACAACCACACGATCCAGAGACCACCATAAGCACAATTAAGTCAATAGGAACAACCACACCACTTCGTATCACCAGAATCACTTGCATCTTCACACTGAATCCTCAAGAACACACACTGCCATGACTATTATACTAGAAAGATTGCTTCCGGATCTCCAAACCACGAGCCACTCGAGTTGAGGGAAAACACCAACATCCCAGACAAGCCTCTAGATCTGCAGATCACAATATTCTCATACCGGACCAATCCAGACCAACTTCTTACCACTCTTTCATCACAGAACAGCTACAGAAACCTGTTCTACTCAGAGGGACATAACTTCGCCAAATCTTCATGCGGACCCCTCAAATCTCAACTAGAACAAAAATAGACAACCCTATACAAACCCTTTAATCTGCAAACTTTGATCTTCACCTTACTAGAAATACTGATCATTCCTCTGCACTATCTTCACTATTTTTTATAGAAGGATATGTTGACGTCAATGACAACACATCGGGCACATATTTGCAATAGGGTTTACGTTTGAATGGATGGACTTTGTAGTAGATGGATGAAGGATATGCTTGGAAAGGGAGTGTGCCAAAAGGTGTCCAAAGCATGTTTTTGATATTTTTCTCCTTATCTTTATCAAGATCTAAGGAGGAAGGTATAGTAGATAGAATGGATGGGAAATGATAGGATAAATAGGGGGATAGTGGATAGGAATATGATAGGATAAGGATAGGTGATGGATAGGATATGTAAAGGATGTGGATGAAAGGTATGATTTTGCCCCCAAGTGTAGGGATACAAAATAGATGGCGAAGGGATTACTCATGACACCCACAAGGGGTTTTCATCATGGTACTTGCCCAAGGTGCCAAAAGGAGTGGTTTTCACCATTGGATGGTTTTTCTCTTTACTATTTTCTTGATTTTTGTTTTTGCTTTTTTGATGGAGTGGGGACTCTAGCGTCTTTTTCCATAGCAAGTGGAAGCTGGTCCCATGTTGGATAGTTGGAGGATAATGGATGGATGTTGGTAGATAGGAGAAGATGATGGCGGATAGTGGATTTTGATGTGGATTATGTAAAGTTTATGCAAAAGCATGTACCAAAGGGATGTGATGGGGAAGATATGTAGGATATAGGATGAAAGATGGAGAGATGGGGGTATGTGGGAATGCCATGTGGTGGAGGGGAACCAAGACCAACAGTTACATGCATCATTTTGGATTTTGAAGCTCATATTGTGGATGGGGGGTGGGTAGTAATGGGGATCAGGATAGGGGATTTTTGGATGGTTAATTTGGGGATTTAGGGACCCAAATGGACTTAGGATTTGTGAGATTTTTAGATGGGGAGAGGGATGTTTGGTATTTTGGGGTGGTTTGGGATGTGGATGCCTCATTTTGTTTGTTTTCTTTGTGCTTAGGGACCCACACCATTTTTGCTTTTGCTTTTTCTTTTGATGGTGGGGGCTTTGGTAGCCTTTTGGGTTTTTGATTTTGCTTGGAAGGGATAACATCTTTAGGCTTTTGTGCTTTATGAGTTGAGGAATTCAAATTTTTATTTTGGAATCCCATGGATTTGGTGGAAGCTTCTATTTTGGATGATGCGTGCTTTTGTTGGTCTTGATTGGGGAGTTTAGGGGATTTATGGGTGGAGGAGTTAAAAGTGGATTTATGGATAAATGGATGAGGGGATTTGAGGATAGGGATACTATGAGTTGGGAGGATGGGAGGATGGGAGGATAAGAGGATTTGTGGATAGGGATGTTTGGCGTTGGTAGGATAGGAGGTAAAGTGGATTTAATAGGGATATTTGGAGTTGGAAGTAATGGAGGTAAATTTGATGGGGGAAGATGGATGGTCACTTGCTTTTGCAAATGATATGATGATGGAGGAGGGATGGCGACATATGATTAGGAGGTGCGATGAGATGCACCGTGTTTGGGATTGGATGAATGGATTTTGGAAGGTGGGTGGATGGTACCAACATGTTGAGATTGTTTACCTTGGGATGTAGAGCCAAGGCCATGTGAGGATGGATGGAATGTGATGTAGATGGGCTCCCAGATACCTTGTTCATGAGAGCCTAAGCCTTTGCCTTTATAGTTCATGTGTTGGAGTATGCAGCATGCAATGGGATGTTTGGTGCTTTGGAAACAAGACATGAGTCTATTATTTATTGGAAGAGGATAGGTGGTGGATGAAAGTTGTTCACCTCCTACGAGGGAGCCACTGTGGATGAAGGTGCTTTTTCTAAGTGGATAAGGGGACACATTTGGGGTGGGATTGGTAGATGGTGTGGGAGGATCAAAAGGGGTTGTTGTGGTAGAAGTGATAGGGTTGATGTGGATAGGGTGATCATTAGATGGGATGAGATTAGGGATGGTAACAAGGGTCGTTGTACCTCATCATTTAATCATATTTCAGATGTCAAATCTAGGGCTATGTCCTTGGCTATCTGCAATTAGGAATACTATAGTTGCCAATTTTATCTAACTAATTCTAATGACCTTTGTTGGTTTAAAGAAACTGATCTATCTGCCATGAAATGAATTCCAAGAATATTGAAAATAGTACTGAACAATGAATTGCTTAAAGTAAATCTATATTATTCCTTTCAACTAAAACATGCACCTATCTATTGTGTGGTTACACAACATGCCCCATTTTGCCTTGGTAAAATAGAGACAACTTTTCTTTTACTTCTGATTGCTTGTTTTCTTGCTTTGGGCAGTTTGGTAAAATACAGTCATGTGTGTCACCTTTGCTGAGGTATGTGCATCACAAGGATAGGTTAGTTGTCCAAGTCAGCATTTGCTATCACAAACCTCATTAATATTTCACATGGGGGGTCATATTTCTGAATATCACTCATATTTGTTTAGATGACCCTAACTTAGAAAAATCACCTGATGTTCATTCCATCCCCGATACGTGGATATCAAACTTAAATAGGGATGAGTATTTACTTGTCATAAACTTTATGTATTTGTGGGGGGGTCATATTTCCTTATATTCATCAACTTAAAAATATCACCCCTTCACAAATATCACCCTGCACGAATATGATGATAATGTCATTCAATTTCAATGAATAGAAGAGGTCACCCTGATGATGACGTAATCATTACACCCAACCCATGGAGGGTCATATTTCTAAATGTCTGTCATATTTCTCAATATGATGATGACATCATCATAACCCGATATAAAGAAGGTAGGATGGCATGATGATGTCATCATGATCCACTCCCCAGGGGGTCATATTTTGTAATATCCCTTGCCTTTAACTTTATGACCTGATCTTGCTTCATAGTCAAAGGTTGACCATATCACCCCGATCTTTAGTAAACGATTATCCTGCGCACAAGAGAGGGGTCATATTTTCTGTTTTAGGTCATAATTTCATATATACACGATCTTCCAAAGATCACCCTTCGGCATTAAATGCAAACCCCAACGGTAGGTGGTGCCCTTTCAATTTCAAATAAAATCAGACACTTGGTGGCATCTACCAACTCCATGCAAATTATCGACGGATTCAATTGAAACAACACATATGCCCTAATTTGTCGTATCGATCACTTTAAAAGTTAAATTTAGGGATTATTTACATTTACCATTGTGATAATTGAAATTTACAGAGCTCTAAAAGTCAATACCTCACAGTCACCTATTAGTGGACTATCACACTCAATGTAATGGAACGGAACAGTTGATATTGCATATCTGCATTTTCTCCATTATTAGTCATATAACAAGAAGGGAAAAGCAAATATCAGGTAAGTAAATTAAAATCCTCTTTGTTGTCATTTACTGCAAATCACTAGGTAAAGTGTGTTTTAATAGGTTAATCTACATGGTGATGATGCATGAGGTAAATTGCAATGTTGAATGGTAATTATGAAATTCATAATATCTTTGAGCTTCCCCATTTATAGACCCTAGGGTAAGAAATTAATATTTTTATCACAAGATCTAATGGCGAAAGGTTAGAAGGAACAGATTTGACTCTGAGTTCTTGAAACCTATGTTTGTACAACCTGAGGGAGTAGGATTCAGATATGGTCAAATAGATGATACACATCAAGGATAAACTGAGTTGGATGCATGGACAAGAAGATTAGATAATGATACTGATAACCCTATACTAGATAGAATATTCACAACTGGTATGTGGCACGCAGTAGGATTCCCATATGCAATGGAGGCCACTGAGTTGGTAGTGGAGTGTGCCAGAAATTATAACCATGAGAATAGAAGAGTGGTAAAACATGGCAGAGTATATGCCGACTTCTCAATCAAGGGCATTGCTGCCACATTCGGTTTGCAGGGAATAAAGTGGTCAGTGTGAATCTAAGTAAGTTAGAAAAGGAATACAATAATAACAAGAAAGAGGCCAGGAAAGTCATGTACCAATGGAGGGCCAAGAACAGTACATACACAGCTTTTGCCAAGCTACCTGTTTACTTATACAAATTTGCTTTTGATGAGGAGTATCAGTATATGATTGCCTTGTTAAGTAGGATGACTGGCAAGAAACATGCTGGCAACTTTGAAAAATGGATGTATGGGATCATCCAGATGGTGCTATATTTAGACAACAAGCCTCTATGGGCTAAGATCATTAGCGACAGCTTGGATGAGGGCATGAGGAAGCGAGGAGGCAAAGCTTGTATATTCCATATGACCTCCCATGTAGTATATGCATGTGCTTTTCATGGGACATTTAATGCCTTGTAAACAGTGGGCAAGGTGGGAAACAACACTAGTGATGTAAACATTTGGGATCATTATCCCCAATTGCAGAGGAGAGCATATCTCCAAGACTACAAATTGGTAAATGACTCCTTTTCAATTCATTTAGTCAGAACCATGGAAGAGGACATGACTAAGAGATTGAGCATGGAGGCTCAAGCCATTATATATAAGCATGGGGCTTGGTTTATCCAATTCTCCACCTTCTCATACATAAGAATAGAAGGATTTGAGGGCAAACTTTCATGTTGCCAAGATACCCCACAGATAGGGTCATTTTAATGGAGTTTGTTAGACAAGTGTCTACTTTAATTTAAGCTCACATAGAGCAGAAGAAGATTCCTCCTATATTGTTCCCTGTATACAGAGGCTGGTATATATGCCCTGACAGATAGAGCATCAAGCATGCTATTGGAGGGTTAAAGCTCTTGCACCTACATCTATTTTCTATAGCAAGGTCATATGACCCATATGGAAAAATGCAGAAGTTATTGGGGAAACCAATGCACTAAAAACATCTTGAAGATTATTGGATTGATTGTGATGATGAAGCAGAGGTTAGGAAAGAAATTATCAAAGGCTCACCCTCAACTAGATCTAGACTTTTGATTGTATTTCAGTTCCTACACAGTTACATGATGATGATGGAAAGATAATGTCAAATGAATATGAGGACAAGAAGGTGTATAATGACACCATTTCAGCTCCTAATCTAACACTGCCAAAAGAGACTTCATTAGATCAAATAATGAAAGGGGTTCTCCAACTGACAAAAGAGCTGGGTAACTGCTGAGGTTACTAAATTGAAGAAGAAGGGTATGACCCTCACTGTTGACAATAAAAAGAAAAGACAAGAGCTCTCAGATCAAGAATATGATGATTTCCTCATTAAGAAGAGGAAATCTAATGGAGAAAGACTACCTGATGAAGAGAAATAGCCACCACACAAGGGTAGAAAGGCTGATCCTGAGCAACAGGGGGTAGTTATCAAGAGTCTTCCATCAAAAGTTGATGGGGCATCAACATCTGCACATGCATCTTCATCACAACCAGCGCTTGATAAACAGAAGGCTAAGAGGATAATAAAACCCATTCCTGAAGATATAGAGAAACAAGTGGAGAATGAGCCTCTACAATAAAATCCCTTGGATGAAGAACAGGTGGATATGGGACCTAAGGATGATGATTTATTAATAACAAGGAAGAAAAGAAAGGAGGTGTTGCAAACACCACCACCAAAGAAATAAAGGACAACGATGAGGGGAAATGTTAGCACTGACCCCAACATGTTAAGAGATATGGGTAGTTTGACTTTCAGGAGAGAACTACAGCACGAGGTCCCCATCCCTGAAATAATTCAGTTTAAGACTGAGAAGATGGAGGAGCAGAAAGAAAAAGAAGTACATATGGCTAGTAAAGATTCGCCTTTTCCTCTTGATGACACTATTGAATTGTCAGATGATGAAGTAGTTCAGGATGTGGTTGCTCAGCACATGGAGACATTGGTTGCCAATATGAAGATGACCCCTCATGGGACCCCAAAGGCCCAAAAGGTGAATAACCAGGCAAGGGATGAAAATGATGAAACATAATAGGATAACCCTAAAGAAGTAGCCCAATAGATAGGGTTGGCTAATTTGGTCAAGCAGGTCACTAGTCCTGTAGTGATAGACCTAACCTATCAGGCTGATATCAGCCCAAATAAAGATAGTAATCCACCTTTGGAGCCTGAAAAAGCTAAAGATACAAAACACACAGAGACGGGTGATATGACACCTGATCAAGGCAAGGATCAAGATAACGCACCCATAGGACAAGAATAATCAGAAGCACAGATTTAGAGTGGGGTGATCAGGAGATGCCTGACAAGAATGTTGGTTAGGATCATGGTGCTCCATTGACACATGCTAAAGGAGGTGATGAAGGTAATAATCTAGCATTAGAGGAGAAATCAAATGAGAAAGAAATAAACTTCAAAGAGGCTGATGCACCTAAGGATAAAGAGTAGAGTTTGCCACAAGGTGAAAGCCAGCAAAAAGAAATAGAAAATGTGACCAAGGGTGATCAAGATGATCCCCAAGGTCAAAATACATAGTCTTCTCAAGAGACCAACATACCACTAGATGGGCAAAAGGAGAAAGCTCAAGAAGCTCCTAAGGAGAATCTACAAGAGGAGGTCGTATGCATACCTTACAAAATCCTCCACCTTAGAGGGAGATCCTTCAGTAGGAGGTACCTCAAAAAGATCCCCCTCATGAGAAAGTACATGAGGAAGAAATCAGAGAAGAACATTCACCAAAGAGGGCAAAGCATAATGCAGAGTCCCAAGATGCTCAAAGTAAGGAGGATGATCATCAGGAGCCCAAGGGTGATGTTCCTTATTGGTTGCGACGGGAGGTAAATTTGCAACAAGTAGAGGAAGTGCACGACTTTGATGTTTCTACACTATTTGCTAGAAGCATGACTAAACCAAGAAGAAAGGCAAGGCTAACGTCTACAATAAGAAGAGACCCTGCTCTAGGTAGGAGAACAGCCCAGGTAGCCTTACCAACAATTGATAAGGAGAAAGGGAAAATAGGCCTTGAAGATTTTCAGATCATAATATTGATCTGGGCTTTGCAAATGAAGACTAGGAGGGTCAAGAAGGAAAGGATATTATTGATTCTTTAACCCAAAGGGTGAAAAAGGAAAAGGAGAAGAACAAGAAACATAAAGAGCACATTGCTCAATTACATTCTTTTATAAAAGGGTTAATTAACCCTGATCATGCACTGACTGATCCAGCTACCCCACTAACTATTATATCCCAAGAAGAGGTTACTAGATTAGATTTGATGAAGCATAAAACACAACTGATGGACAAATGGTTCATGTCTTCTATTTTTGAAGCTGAAGAAGTGGTGAAGACCTCCCTAGATAGGTGGAATTCTATAAGCACGTTGAAAAGAAAGGTGGATAAGCTGCAGAATGAAGTAGGCAAGAGATACTTCAAACTAGAGAAGCACCTGGATGCTTTGGGGGAGATGAAAAGAATTGATGCCTAGATACTTATCAACAACAATATACTGGATAATAACACCTCCCAGCTGCTTGGTATCTGGTATGAGGACATTGGATTTGAATGTGATATTTTGAAGAGATGCAGTGGCAAACTTAGGGATATAAGTGTCAAATTGCATAATCTAATGGCACAAGAGGCAGAAACCCTGGAAGCCCTAGAAGGAAAGGTGGAAGGAAAGGTAGAAGGGAAGATAGAAAATCAAGATGTTGATTTTGTTGTTCAAGCTTTCTATGACAATTTTAAGCAAGATGCATAAGATCCCCTGCACCATTTGATAGAAGAGGTGATAAATAAATCCATGAGGATGAAGGTTAGGGTGGAGACATATACTGAAACATTAAATAGCAGGAAAAGTAAGATGGATGCTCTTCAAGTGAAATTTCATTCCCACAGGCATGTAGTAATAAAGGCCAAGGTTCAGGATGGGGGTGAGATTGATAGAGTGGTACAGTCATATGAATCCTTTAGGGCAACTATGAAGGTACATATAGGGGATGATCTGCATCGAAGTGATAGTGATAATGAAGGTGATGATGATGCAAAAAATGATGAAGAAGAGGAAAGTGAAGAAGAAGGAGGTGAGGAGTAAGTAAATATGCATGATCCACTTGCAAGTAAATGAGTCTTTCTAGATAGTTGCCAGTTGGCAACTTGTGGCATGTATGGAGATGTTGACTAAGTCAACGAGAAATCTTTACCATTGATTTGAATAGATAAATCTTGACCGTTGGTCATTTGTAACCGCCTCCTCTCCTTATTCTATAAAAGGGGAAGGAGTGCACTCTTTAATGCATTGGAAACTTAATTGAAATTTGATTGCTGAAGCATTCAGGACTGATTTCAAGGCTATTGTGAATGTACATGTTTTTTGAATACTTAATGAAAGAGAAGCTGGGTTGATTACAAATTAATGTAAATCTTGAGTAATCAGTGAATGAGATCTGGATATATGCATTGATTAGTTGCGGCCCTTGGAGTGCTTGTCAGTCTGCATATGTTGTTTTGATTCCTTGTTCCTTTGAAGTTAGCATCAACCATCCCTAGCTATGGAACATCCTAGTGAAATTATGGTTTGATTTCTTCTCTTCATGACGGTATCTGGAATGTATGTGACTCAATAGCTAAAGGTTCACCAAATTTAGAAGTATTTCTTTTAATTTTCTTAAATATCATTGTAAATCACCCTCACAGTTACAAATAACATACAATCTAAAGCAAATGAACATGAAATATGCCTATATCTCGTAAATAATTGAAAACACAGAGCATATTTTGAGTGAAAGCAAGTCAAAATGACAAATATACATGCAAATATGGATGTACATCAATGATATACATGTGAATATCTACTTGTAGGCACATTATTTGATTAAATACACTATGCAGAAGTTTATACAAGTTCAAGATAGTAAATGCTCAGAAGAATTGATCAAACTTATAAATATTACTGTAATATGTGGAGCAGAGTAGAAATAACCTTATTTGTAAAGTGAATTTACAGGAAACAGAATACAAAATCAATCATCTAGACAACGTAAGACCCCTTGAAATGGAAAACAATATGTCACATCAACCTCTGAGTAACATCAGAAGATCATGACCTAATCAACGGAGCCTTGGAGTCATCAATTTGTTTTAAATTGATCATACTTTTCAAGATAATAAAGGTTTGTTGTGCAAATTTTTATGCATGTTGTTATGACTAATAATCATCATCAACATAAATTGGCACTAGAAGGAGGGCCTTCTCTCTCATTTAAAAGGTGAATCAATTGTTTTTGTGTATTCCTATGTTAGAAGTGAGGTAATCTTCTCAAAGATCATCAAATTGTTCACACTTTGAGCATTCTTACAAAGATTTGCTTGTTCTGTATCCTTTCATATCAGTTCATCATAAATATTTTAGAATTGAGCATAGATATCTTAAACTTTATAGTTAACTTTTGCAATCTTTGAAAATGGAATCGTTATTCAGGTCCTCTTGCTAGATCTTTGCTGTAATTTGGTTGTGTCACTTGATATCCTGGTATCCGTGTCCAGAAGTCTTGTACCTACTCATATGTGCAAGTTTTACGCAAATATTGCATAAATATCCAATCAGTTTTGGATTCTAGTTGTAAATACATCCTTTGTTTGGTCATTTCAGTTGATCTTTGTAGAAAACCAAGTCAAATTTCCCTAAATTGTAGAAATCCTGGCTCACAGGCCAAATACCAGGTCCAGATCTAGTGGACTCTTCGAGGAAATGCCTATCTGTGGGTTTAGACCTAGAACTATAGACATTCATCACACTCCTAGTTCTAGTACATCAAAATTTTCACCAGGAAATACTCCAATAACCCTGGTTGTGCTGCAAACACCTACAAGACCACATGTTACCCCTCAAGTTCAACCACCATCAGTCACAATGTCATTCTTTGCTGTAGAGTCACCTTTGACCTTCAATACATATCATCCTTTACCTAAAAATCCTAATAAGATTTGTCCTAGATATCATCCATATCAGGATGTTGATGATCACATTAGAACATTCAAGGAAGCTTGCTGTAGAGCAAGGATTGATCATCAAGATGTGGTATGCAGATTATTTCCATTTTCCTTAGGGGAAGAGGCATATAATTGGTATATCAATCTTGGTCAAGGTTCAGTTGGTTCATGGGCTACCTTGGAGAAAACCTTCAAAGATAGATTTAAGATACCTATAGATCCTTCAATGAATTATCACATGTTTGCCACAATTAGAAGATTTGAAGGAGAGCCTATTGTTAACTTTAATGCTAGATTCCAAAAGATGCTCTCAAATCTGGTCGCTCCATATAATGTAGCAGATGAAGATTCTAGGAGTATATACTATTCAGCCTTAGATCCCCTGACCTCTATGTTCATAAGGAGGAGCTTTTGAAGAAGCTATAAAAGTCAACCAACAACTAATCCCTACTCCAATGCCTAATATTGCTTTCCATACACATCTTGCATACCTTGCATACCCTGCTCAACAGAAGAATAATGGATCCATGATGCCTCCAGTTGTAGTGCCAAGTCCTTTACAAGTACCTCCACTCAGCATTATGCCACCTCCAAATGGAAATGGCCTAATAATGCAATATCCATGACATGCACAAGTATCTCAGGATGTAGGACAGAATAGTAACAACAACGGTTCTTCTTTTTCCAAACCTCAAGCTGAGAATGTAGTAGCCAAGGCTCAGGAAGAAAAGGAAGAAATTAAAGAGATATCAACATAGTTGAGAAAATTGACAACTAAAATCACTCATTTGAGAAGTCAGAATTTCTATTCTCAACCAAATCAAAATAGAGGATATAACAATGTCAGATCAGGATATCTTGATAGGGGATATAACAATGATAGGAACTACAACAATAACAATAACAATAGTGGTAATAATAATTCCCCTAGATAGCCTAGAGTGTGGAACACTAAGCCAAATAATGGTTCCTTGCCATCATCCTTAGATAATCAACCTCCTAGTGAACCTAAGCAGACCACTAGGGTGAACCTGGCAGAAGCAACTCTTACAAACTGGTGTAGGATCCATAATACCAATGATCATGTTGAATTGGATTGTCCTCAAATTAGGATAGCAACCAGTATTTTTTAGGCTGAGGTATCAAATACTGTGGATAACCCTCCCTTTGTTCAAGGAAATGAAATTGTCCCTTGTGGATATGACTCTGCTTGTGTATTGGAAAGTTTTACCAATCATCCTCACCATCAAGCAACTTCACCTCATGAGAATTATACTCTAGCATTTGAGGAGTCAGCCATGGATTTTGAAACAAATTATGTTTTTCCTTTTGAGGATGAAAATGAACCATCAGTTGAACATGAGGAAGTGCATGCCTATTAGCAGCAATATCAGGGCAGACATAATTATAACCTCAGGAATAACTCAAATAGACCTTCTGGTCCCCTGACCACATCTTTGCCTCTAAATAATTTTAACACTCCTCCTGATCCAAAGCCAAGTAATAACCCTAGATTTCCTAAGGTTAATGCTCAATACTTAACACCACAAAATGCAATGGTGAAAGCTGATAATCAGGCTCCTGAGTCTGATAAATTGGTCACATACTTAGTAGATGAAATGAAAAAGATCAAAATAATTCTGTCATTGTCAGAATTACTTAAAACCCTAGCTATTAAGAAGGCATTCATGAAATCCTTAGATGACCCTACACCAAAAGAGAATAACCATCCCCTCAATTCAAACCAGATTTTGAATAAGGATCATGCAGCTAAGAATACTAATGTCAAACACAAGACTTCAGCTACTATCCAAGCTATTGAAACTTCACACATGACCCTTTATAGGGATAAGACTGAGTCACCTCCATTTCTCCTTACAATAAGGATGTTCAGTAAGAATTTACATAATTGCTTAGTATATTCAGACGCGTCTACCAATGTAATGCCATTGTCCATATGTAATGCCTTGGGGTTACATCCTGCCAAGTCACTCAAGAAGGTGACACAATTAGACAAGACTGAGGTAAGTGTTGTAGGAGAGTTAACTCACATTCATATGCAATTAGCATCGGATCCAAAGATTCAATATTACATTGATATTCAGGTAGTAGATATCCCTGATACATATGGAATGCTGCTTAGTAGAGATTGGTCAAAAACACTTAATGGATACATGTCCATTGACTTTAGTCACATGTGGCTACCTTGGAAAGAGATTCCTAATTAGATTAGGATAGATGCTAAACCCTGGATGAAACACATGATTACTGAGTATAACAAAACCAATGAGATCATGTATGTGGATGTTGAACCTGGAGTTTATACCATTAGACCCCAAACAGTTAAAATAGAGGAGATCCTCATGTATGATATTCATGTTGATCAGGATGATCACCAAGATGACAGAATAATCATAGAGTCTGACCACAGTTCAAAGGATGATAATGAAGTAGATCATTTTAAGAATTTTGAATTATATTTGTCTAAAAAGATGCAATGTTGTTGAATGTTAAATATATCTAATGAAGATGTTTTGATTGAATGATGGTGCAGGTTAAATGATGAGGCACATTCTAAAAAAACTTGTGATGCCTATTTAGACATGATGGAGCTGGAACAAACATTCAGTGAGAAAGGATTGTCATCACCGGAAGTAAGTCATGCAGATAGTGATAGTGATACTAATTCTTGTTCATCATCTACATATATAGAAGAAAGCACATATCAGGATGAAAACTACGGTTATAGTATATAAGAGATCCTGGTGTGCAATAAGGATATTTCTAGCAGAGAAAACATTATCACCCCAAGGACTGATTGCTTGATTGAATCAGATTATGAAGTATCTGATGAAGATAAAGGGAGTAATTTGACCAAGTTTGAGGAGTTTTTATAAAACAAATTTAGAAGATGTTGCTACAACATACTCCTCCACATGATGCTCTAATTGAAGGGTGGTGTAGATTACATGAAGTACCACATTCAGAGACTACTTGCTCATTATTCTTGCACATTCTGAAGAAGCAGATGATGCTTCATTCAAAGGATTATTCCCCTAACAATAAGGAAGGAAAACAAGTATCAGTTTCACATCAATTAGATAAAGTGAAACTAGAGAAGAATGAGTCACCAAAACCGATTCGGCTAGAATAGATCTCATTGATCCAGCTGGAAAGTCCTATTTAGCTGCCTATAGATTACAATTCCCATGCACAAATAATGTGACAGAGTATGAAGATTTAATTCATGGGATATTGTTTGCACTCAAGGAAAAAGTAAAGATTCTACATGTCTATGGAGACTCAGAATTGGTGGTAAGACAAGTAAGAGGCATATACTCTTGCAATTACAAAAGGTTGTCTAATTATAGATAGAGGGTATGGGATTTGATAGAAGACTTTGAGGCATTCAATATCACCCATGTGCCTAGAGAACATAATCATAGAGTAGATGCTTTAGCTCAAGTTGCAAGTACTTTGGAGCCATTATCCATATCTGGTTTAAAGAGGTTTTCAGTTGAATTAATATCAGTACCCTCTATACTAGATAATGTCACCAATCTCCAAGTGTTTGATGATGACTAGCACATTTTGGATTTTATATCAAACAGGGATGTGTGTTGATGCATAGATCATAGATGAAAGAAATGTAGAAGATCATACTTGGGAAGAAGAAGAGATCATGGATCTACCTAGTAACAAAATTCCCAAGGAGATGATAGAATTAGAAAGAGCATTTGAATTAGACAATATGCTGAAATAGAAAGATCTTCCAAGAACTGATGGAGGAGAATATTCGCCAGTCAATATAGGACAGAATGAAAAAAAAGGAATGTCCTGATTGACAAAGTGTGTACAGAAGAAGAAATGGCAGGGATAACCCAAGCACTTAAGGATTACTTCCATGTTATTGCCTGGACTTATGATGAGTTGAAAACTTATGATACCTCAATCATAACTCATACTATACCATTGAAACCAGATGTTAAACCCTTTAGACAAAAATAGAGGCCTGTTATTGCCTTGTTGGAACCCATCATCTTTGAAGAAGTAAAGAAACTACTAAATGCCAAGATCATATTCCCAGTGAGACATTCCACCTGGGTAGCTAATTTGGTTCCTGTGAGAAAGAAAAATGGTGACATCAGGTTGTGTGTATACTTTAGAGATTTGAACAGAGCTTCTGAAAAGGATAACTATCCTTTACCTTCACTGGATGAGGTCTTGCAAATAGTAAATGGTGCATAGATGATGTCATTTTTGGATGGTTTTTTAGGCTATAACCAGGTGATGGTAGATAAAATAGATAGATTAAAAATTGCATTCACCACTAAGTGGGGTATATTTTCCTATAGGTGTATGCCTGTTGGATTGATAAATGTTGGAGCCACCTTTCATCGTGCAATGGATATAGCTTTCAGGGGGTTGATTGGCAAGTGCATAGTCATATACATGGATGACTTGACAGTTTTCTCCAAATAGAGGGGTGACCACATAGAGGACCTCAGGAAGGTGCTTAAAAAGTGTGAACAGTATGGTATATCCCTGAATACCAAGAAATGCATATTCGGAGTAACCATAGGTAAGTTACTAGGTCATTTAATAACAGAGAATGGGATCATCATTGACCCTGCAAGAGTGGATTCAATCATGAAGTTGCAGTTGCCTGGAAGCAAGAAAGAGCTTAAATCTTACTTTGGTAAGATAAATTTTGTTAGGAAATTTATTAGTAGCTTTGCAGAGATTGTCAGGCCATTGAATGCAATGCTCAAGAAGGATGCCAAAATTGAATGGACCCCTATATCTAGAGAAACTTTTAAGGACATCAAGAAAGATATATCTGATGCCCCTATTCTAATCAGTCCAGATTATACAAGAGATTTTTACATATATTCATTTGCTTCAGAGCATACATCTGCAGCAGTATTAACACAAAGGATTGAGGCTAAAGAAGAAAAGCCTATAGCTTTCATGAGCTGCCCATTCAAGGATGTAGAGCTTAGATACATGGATGTTGAAAGACAAGATCTTGCTCTAGTCTGATCATTCAAGAAGTTCAGACACTACATTTTGAGAAGTAAGATAATTGTTGTAGTACCAAATGCAGTAGTGAAAATGCTTTTAATGCAGAGTGAGCCTGGTGAGAAGAGACCTAAATAGATAACTGTCCTCCAAGAATATGATATGGACATAACACTCATGAAGTTAGTAAGAGGACACACCTTGAGCCAGATGATATCAGAAATTGATCCTAACATCATGAGCCAACAATATGTGGTGAATACTAGAGAAACTGAAGAGTGGTATTCAGACATCAGGCATGTTTTGATTACAGGGAGATGTCCATCAAAATTGCAGGCCTCACAGAGGAGAGCCTTGAAAATAAGATCACAAAAGTATATGATAAAAGGAGGGATCCTTTTCAAAAGGAACTATGAAGGAATATATCTCAGATCCCTAGAAAGGCAAGAAGCAGATAAAGTGCCAGCAGAATTACATGATAAGTTTGGAACCGCACATGGATCACCTTTGGCCATT
The DNA here is from genome assembly GCA_027924645.1 of Cunninghamia lanceolata. NCBI lineage: Eukaryota > Viridiplantae > Streptophyta > Pinopsida > Cupressales > Cupressaceae > Cunninghamia > Cunninghamia lanceolata. The sequence goes on from BSBN01002085.1 coordinate 23,153, forward strand.
GCTCATGCTATTTTGAGAGCAGGATATAATTGGCCCACTATCTTCAAAGACACTGTTGAACATATTAAGTGTTGTCATACATGTCAGGTTGTGGCTAACAGAGAATGATATGGCTCTCAACCCTTGCAACCAATGATGGAGATGCGGTCATTTTCTCAATGGGGCATGGATTTCATAGGACCCATCAATCCTCCATCATCTTTAGGCCATAGGTATGTTTTGACTATCATTGATTATTGTACCAGGTGGACTGAAGCTGTCAGCAGTAAGACATGCAATGCTGATGATGTGATCAAGTTCTTGGAAAGCAACATAGTGACCGGGTATGGAATTCCTTATGCTTTGGTGTGTGACAATGGACCTACCTTTGCATCACTAAAACTAACTAGTTGGGATTTTGATCATGGAGTTATCTTGAAATTCTCCTCAAATTATTATCCTCAAGGGAATGGACTAGTAGAGTCCACAAATAAGAACTTATTGAATATCATAAAGAAATTGATAGAGAAGAACCCTAGGGAGTGGAATACCCTATTAAAGTATGCCTTATGGGTGGATAGAACTAGGATGAAGGTTGCATTAGGAAATTCTCCTTATCAGTTAGTGTATGGGGTAGATCATATCCTCCCCATTAACCTAAAGATCCCCACATTGCAGTTTGCACAAGAATATATAGGCATAGACAACAAACAAGAAGTCAGGTTACTTCAACTGATGCATTTAGAAGAGAAAAGAAATAGAGCAATCGATTAGTTTGCTAAACATCAAGCTATTGTCAAATGTTGGTTTGATAAAAGAAGCAAAGTTAAAGCTTTTAGGATTTCAGATCTCGTCCTTATGTGGGATAAAGCACATGAAAGAAAAGGTGACCATGGTAAATTTGACAAACTTTGGATAGGTCTTTTTCAAATTTCAGAGATCCTAGGAGATAGTACCTACAGACTTAAGACTCTAACTGGTGAGGATGTCCCATTACCAGTTAATGGACAATTCCTCAAACATTACTTCCAAGCTTGAAACATGGTCATGTGAGTCATTTGTACCATAATGTGCATATTGTATAGTTGTTTGTACAGTTTTGTTTTGTTTGTGTGTTTGTTTGTTTGTTTTGGTTAGTCAAGATGATGCAGCTTATCACCCTGAGAAATTAACCAAATTGTTAGGATTCAAGTGATGAGAACAAATTCCTATATAGGTTATGACTCATTTTAAGGAGTATCCTTGATCATATCCTTTTCATCATGGTGCCTTTTCTTGATTAAGGAGATTTTCACAATGACTCACGTAACAACCTTGGGTTTGTTGAGCACATCAGTATAGGTGTTAAGTGAAAAATCTAAAGGGACTCCCTTGCTACCATTATAATCTCCAACCTAAATCAGCAAGTGATCACACCTTGCATATTGAGCTTACATGATGATATCATATGAACAAAAAGAGATAAATATTGAAAATCCAAAAGAATATAATTAGGCCATCTAAGTAACTCTACCGGGGCTATAGACGCCTACTGGTAGTGGGGCTCTACTTAGGGGGATTGTATAGATAACCTTGTCAGGGCTATGGACGCCTGCTGGCAATAGGGCTCTATCTCGGTTGGCTATGAGGGATGAATCCCAAAATATGTAGCTTAACACCAGTTACTCATGTTTTCAACTTACTTTCAAGATGAGGATAATTAATCATTTGCACACACTTGATCCCTTGCTAGCATTGTTACAATAATGAACATCATATCATTTAGAAAGTTCATAATACTTATGCTCAGAAAGAGTTAAAATACTATGTTAGAATGTGATCGCATCACTTGAATCATTTGAATTTGGTTATTTTCTTTGGTGGCAAGTTGTTGTGTGTTTACACAACACGCCTCATTTTTCCTTGGCAAAACAGGGACCCAACTTTTCTTTTGCTTCTGCTTGCTTGTTTTCTTGCTTTGGGTGGTTTGGTAAAATCCATTCATGTGTGTCACCTTTGCTGAGGTATGTGCATCACAAGGAGAGGTCAGTTTTCCAAGTCAGCATTTGCTATCACAAACCTCATAGTTAGAAAGAGTACAAAATTCTAAGCAAGCTTGCCTTTTGGATCACCCTATTTTTGTTTAAAGGTAGAAAGTTATGTTGAGTCAAAAATTAGTCAACCCTAATATTTCACATGGGGGGTCATATTTTTGAATATCAGTCATATTTGTTTAGATGACCCTGACTTAGAAAAATCACCCGATGTTCATTCAATCCCTGATACGCAAATGTCAAACTTAGATAGGGATGAGTATATACCTGTCATACACTTCATGTATTTGAGGGGGGGTCATATTTCCTTATATACCTCATCTTAAAAAATATCACCCCTTCACGAATATCACCCTGCACGAATATGACGATAACGTCATTCAATTTCAACGAATAGAAGAGATCACCCTGATGATGATGTAATCATTACACCTGACCCACGGAGGGTCATATTTCTATACGTCTGTCATATTTCTCAATATGATGATGACGTCATCATAACCTAATACAAAGAAGGTAGGATGGCATGATGATGTCATCATGACCCACTCTCGAGGGGTCATGTTTCGTAATATCCCTTGCCTTTAACTTTATGACATGATCTTGCTTCATAGTCAAAGGTTGACCATATCACCCCGATCTTTAGTAAATGATTATCCCGTGCACAAGAGATGGGTCATATTTTCTATTTGGGTCATATTTTCATATATACATGATCTTCCAAAGATCACCCTTTGGCATTAAATGCAAACCCCAATGGTAGATGGCACCCTTTCAATTTCAAATATAAATCACACTTGGCGGCATCTACCAAATCCATACGAATTAGCGATGGATTTGATTGAAACAACACATATGCCCTAATTTGTCATATCGATTACTTTAAAAGTGAAATTTAGGGATTATTTACATTTACCATTGCGATAATTGAAATTTACAGAGCTCTGAAAGTCAATACCTCACAGTTACCTACCGGCGGAATATCACACTCAGCATAATGAAATGAAACAGTTGATACTGCATATCTGCATTTTCTCTGTTATCAGTCATATAACCAGAAGGGAAAAATGAATATCAGGTAAGCAAATTAAAATCCTCTTTGTTGTCATTTACTGCAAATCACCAGGTAACATGTGTTTTAATAGGTTAATATGCATGAGGTAAATTGCAATGTTGAATGGTAATTATGAAATGCATAATATGTTTGAGCTTCCCCATTTATAGACTCTAGGGTAAGAAATCAATATTTTTATCGCAGGATCTAATGGTGGAGGTTAGAAGGACCAGATCCAAATCCGAGTTCTTGAAACCTATGTTTGTACAACCTGAGGGAGTAGGATTCAGATATGGTCAGATAGATGATACACATCAAGGGCAAACTAAGTTGGATGCCTAGAAAAGAAGATTAGATAATGATACTGATAACCCTATACTGGATAGAATATTCACAACTGGTATGTGGCACATAGTAGGATTCCCATATGCAATGGAGGCCACTGAGCTGGTAGTGGAGTGTGCCAGAAATTATAACCCTGAGAATAGAAGAGTGGACAAACATGGTAGAGTATATGCCGACTTCTCAATCAAGGGCATTGCTGCCACATTCGGTTTGCCTATGGGGAATAAAGTGGTCAGTGTCAATCTAAGTAAGTTGGAAAAGGAATACAATAATAACAAGAAAGAGGCCAGGAAAGTCATGTACCAATGGAGGGCCAAGAATAGTACGTGTTGTGATGCTCACAACACGCCCCATTTTACTCCTTAGCAAAATGAGGACCCCTGCTGTGGCTGTGGCTTTTGCTTTTGTGTGTGGGTATGTTGGGTGGCAAAAGGGAAAAGAGGGTGAAAATTACAAACCTTGTTGAAAACAAAGAAAAATTGCATTGAGTACCAGAGCTAAATATAGGTGATTTCCTTGTAAAAAATGAGTGAGGGTTGCTTTTTGAACCATGTGAAAATTCCCAGTATTTTGCAAGATATGAGTGTTTTGGTAAAATATACAATGGGAGGGTTTGTATGTTGCATATACAAAGTTGTTTGTATATCGGGTTGCATATACAAGGTCCTTTATATACAAGGTCGCTTGCATACAAAGTCCTTTGTATATTGGGTTGCATATACAAAGTTGTTTGTAAATGCAAAGTTGCTCATATGCAAGGCTGCTTGTATATCGAGTTGTTGTACAAGTCGCATCTGGGAGTTGTCAGGTTTATTAAATTTTTATACTTGTATAAATTTCAATGACACTTTATTTTTACATACAAGTCAGGCCCGAAACAGTTCAAAGTTTGAATGCATAAATCAGTTGATTCTGTCAGATGTATGTTATGTTTGTATGTTTGGTAAATAGAAAACATACAATGTGAATATACAAAGCTTTATACGTAGTGTGGAACCAAAAAGAGTATTAAGGTTGGTTTTATTGTTGTATATTCGTGCCTTGTATGTATATTTTTGGAGGCATACATTTCGATATACATGCAACGCGGAACTGAAGAAAGGTTAAAATTTGGTCAAGGTGATGTATCCTGACTTATTGTATATTAAAAGATGCATTGCACTTTATGCAGGTTGCGGAACTGAAAGTGAGTAAGCTGTGATTTATAAAAGCTGAAAGTCCGAAGGGACATACAAAGGATTTTGTATGTATCTTGGGTTTTGTATCTTAAAGTTTGATACAAGTGTTATGTGCATCACAAAAGTATAAGGAGTTGCATTGGCATGAGTAGGGTGATCAGCGGGAAATTTTTGGATCACCCCGACCAAGAGAGTTACGTCGATGACAAAGGAAATACAAGCCAATAAAGAGTTGCATCGGCCAGATATGTGTGATCGGCAGAAGTTTTTTGGATCATCCTGACCAAGAGAGTTACGCCGATGAAAAAGGAAATACAAGCCGATAAAGATTTGCATCGGCCAGACATATGCGATCGGAGTGAAATCATTGGATCAACCTGACTAAAGAGAGTTACGCCGATAGTGAGACATACAGAAAGTGATACAAAGCAAAAGAAATACAAATAAGGCCTACAAAAGGGTATATATGCAGAATTAGACTAGCTGTAAAAAAGGGAGGTTTAAAAACGTGAAACACTGCAAATGAAGGTCAAATTAATGGCGCATTAATTGTTGTAATTAATGCCCATCTAACATTCTGAAGAAGTGTAAGTTGATGAAGGTGGTGTGCATTTTAAAACCCTTTTTATGTCTGTTTGTAGGTATGTAGGTAGATATAAAGGTGGAGCTTTAATGGCGATGACATCATGAAGGGCAGATCGGATCGCAAAAGAAGTAAAATATTTTAGTAAGAAGAGATATGCATATGGAAAGAAGCAATATTAAAAGGGCAAAGCAACAGAAGATATTTTAAGGGTGAAGATATTTTGATGGTCGTTAGGGTTTCCAAGCAGGATCTTTACGCTTAGTATGGGTATCCTCCTCAGAGATTTTTTGGTGGAATTTGTTTTCCACTATTGCTGTTGCACTTGAGATATAGACCATTGATCGACTAGGGTTTTTGAACTGTATTGGGGATAATCAAATCTATATATTGAGCCCCTTTACTTTGTAATAAGTTACACATGGACACACAAGGATTTTTGGAAGATAGCTAGCAATTGTACTTAGTTCAAGATTTTTTTAATAGAGGGGCCTTTTATTTTAGTTTAGAGGTCACCTGTGTTTGCAATAAGAAATGCGTGGAACATCTAGCTTCCTTACTGTATCTGTAAAGCGTTGTAAGTTTTTTGTAAGTTGATTAATGAAGCTGAGAGTCATTCATACATTGTAAATCATATATGATTGTGTGTTTTGAATACAAATGAATCTGGAATTCTGCGTCTATATTCAGAGTGTCTTCTGGCTCTTCTTTGCATTTGAAACAATATCTCTTAAAGCTTATAATCTTGAATGTGTGTTCGTGAAAATACTCAGGGCATTCGCAATTAAAGGTTTAGTCTGTGGATTTGATCAGGTTTACTATACTTCTTACAACGTGCATGACAGAACATTTAGATCTTGTAGCAGAATGAAGTTTAATTTAGATTTCTTTAACTTTTCCCAAACCATTTGAAATACTTAGCTTAAATGCAGAAATTTAAAGGAGATTGTCTGATATTTGAAGGAAACATGAACAACTGAGATGATATTTGATAGTTTTCATAATACTTGAAAAGGAAAGCTTGTGTTAATATAAATCATATAAAGCTTTGTGATACAGTAACAAATTTATGCAAAGGAATGAATAAAATGTTGATATTTGTGATATTTTGACTAATTAGAGTCCAGTGAATCATAAAACACCTTAAATCACATAAGGCCCCTTGCATATTATAGCTTCACATTAACCTACTGAATTATCCACAAGGTCAAGACCTGACCATATAGAAACTTGGGATTAAGCAATCTTAATTGATTTCTTCATATCTTTCAAGACGAAGGTTCATTTTGTGAATTTTAACTTTTGTTATGAATGTGTAAAAACAATCATCAACAGTATGTACACAACTTCTGCCAAGCTACCTGTTTACTTATACAAATTTAATTTTGATGAGGAGTATTAGTACATGATTGCCTTGCTAAGTAGGATGACCGGTAGGCAACATGCTGGCAACTTTGAAAAATGGATGTATGGGATCATCTAGATAGTGCTATATTCAAACAACAAGCCTCTGTGGGCTAAGATCATTAGGACAACTTGGATGAGGGCATGAGAAAGCTAGGACGCAAAGCTTGTATATTCCATATGACCTCCTATGCAGTATATGCATGTGATTTTCATGGGACATTTAATGCCTTGCAAACAGTGGGCAAGGTGGGAAACAACACCGGTGATGTAAACATTTGGGACCCTTATCCCCAATTGCAGAGGAGAGCATAGCTCCAAGACTACAAACTGGTAAATGACTCCTTTTCAGTGCATTTAGTAAGAACCATGGAAGAGGACAGGACTAAGAGATTGAGCATGGAGGCTCAAGCCATTATATATAAGCATTGGGCTTGGTTTATCCAATTCTCCACCTTCTCATACATAAGAATAGAAGGATTTGAGGGGCAACCTTTCATGTTACCAAGATACCCCATATATAGGGTCATTTTAATGGAGTTTGTTAGACAAGTGTCTACTTCAATTTAAGCTCACATAGAGCAGAAGAAGATTCCTCCTGTATTGTTCCCAGTATACATAGGCTGGTATATATGCCCTGATAGACAGAGCATCAAGTATGCTATTGGAGGGTTAAAGCTCATACACCTACATCCATTTTCTATAGCAAGGTCATATGACCCATATGGAAAAATACAGAAGTTATTGGGGAAACCAATACACAAAAAACATCTTGAAGATTATTGGATTGATTGTGATTATGAGGCAAAGGTTAGGAGAAGAAATTATCAAAGGCTCACCCTCATCCAGACTTTTGATTGCATTTCAGTTCCTCCATAGTTACATGATGATGATGGAAAGATAGTGTCAAATGAATATGAGGACAAAAAGGTGTATAATGACACCATTTTAGCTCCTGATATAACACTGCCAGAAGAGACCTCATTAGATCAAATAATGAAAGGGGTCCTCCAACTGACAAAGGGCTGGGTAATTGTTGAGGTTACTAAATTGAAGAAGGGTATGGCCCTCACTGTTGACAATAAAAAGAAAAGACAAGATCTCTCACATGAATAATATGATGATTTCCTCATTGAGAAGAGGAAATCTAATGGAGAAAGACTACATGATGAAGAGCAACTGCCACCACACAAGGGCAAGAAGGATGATCCTAAGCCGCAGGAGGTAGATATCAAGAGGCTTCCATCAAAAGGTGATGGGGCATTAACATCTGCACATGCATCTTCATCACAGCCACCCCCTGATAAACAGAAGACCAAGAGGATAATAAGGCCTATTCCTGAAGATATAGAGAAACAAGTGGAGAATGAGCCTCTACAAGAAAATCCCTTGGAGTAAGAATAGGTGGATATGGGACCTAAGGATGATGATTTATTAATTACAAGGAAGAAAAGAAAGGAGGTGTTGCAAACACCACCACCAAAGAAACAAAGGACAACGATGAGGGGAAATGTTAGCACTGACCCCATCATGTTAAGAGGTATGGGTGGTTTGACTTTTAGGAGAGAACTGTAGTACGAGGTCCCCATCCCTGAAATAATTCAGTTTAAGACTGAGAAGATGGAGGAGCAAAAGAAAAAGTACATATGGCTAGTAAAGAGTCCCCTTTTCCTCTTGATGACACTGTTGAATTGTCAGATGACGAAGTAGTTCAGGATGTGACTGCTCAGTACATGGAGACATTGGTTGCCAATACGAAGATGACCCCTCATGGGACCCCAATGGCCCAAAAGGTGACTAACTAGGCAAGGGATGAAAAGGATGAAATAGAATAGGATAACCCTGAAGAAGTATCCCAATAGATAGGTTGGCTAATTTGGTCGAGCAGGTCACTAGTCCTACAACGATAGACCTAACCTACCAGGGTGATATCAGCCCAAATAAAGATGGTAATCCACCTCTGGAGCCTGAAAAAGATGAAGATACAAAGTATACAGAGACAGATGATATGACACCCGATCAAGGCAAGGATCAAGATAATGTACCCACCAGACAAGAACAATCAGGATCACAACTTCAGAGTGGGGGTGATCAAGAGATGCTTGATAAGAATGTTGGTCAGGATCAAGGTGTTCCATCACCACATGCTGAAGGAGGTGATCAAGGTAATAATCCAGCATCAAAGGAGAAATTAGCTGAGAAAGAAGTAAACTTGGAAGAGGCTGATGCACCTAAAGATAAAGAGGAGAGTTTGCCACAAGGTGAAAGCCAACAAAAAGAAATAGAAAATGTGACCAAGGGTGATCATGATGATCCCCAAGGTAAAAATACACAGTCTTCTCAAGGGACCAACATACCACTAGATGAGCAAAAGGAGAAAGCTCAAGAAGCTCCTAAGGAGAATCTACAAGAGGAGGTACAGGATCAACATATGCATACCTTACAAAATCCTCCACCTCAGAGGGAGATCCTTCAGCAGGAGGTACCTCAAAAAGATCCCCCTCATGAGAAAGTACATGAGGAAGAAATTAGAGAAGAACATTCACCAAAGAGGGCAGAGCATAATATAGAGTCCCAAGATGCTCAAAGTAAGGAGGATGATCATCAGGAACCCAAGGGTGATGTTCCTTATTGGTTGTGACAGGAGGTAAATTTGCAACAAGTAGAGGAGGTGCATGACTTTGATGTTTCTACACTATTTGCTGGAAGCATGATTAAACCAAGAAGAAAGAAAAGGCTGACATCTACAATAAGAAGAGACCTTGCTATAGGTAGGAGAATAGCCCAGGTAGCCTTACCAACAGTTGAGAAGGAGAAAGGAAACATAGGCCTTGAAGATTTTCAGATCACTAATATTGATTTGGGCTTTGCAAATGAAGACTAGGAGGGTCAAGAAGGAAAGGATATTATTGATTCTTTAACCCAAAGGGTGAAAAAGGAAAAGGAGAAGAATAAGAAACATAAAGAGCCACACTGCTCAATTACATTCTTTTATAAAAGGGTTAATTAACCTTGATCATGCACCGGCTGATCCAGCTACCCCACTAACCATTATATCTCAAGAAGAGGTTACTAGATTAGATTTGATGAAGCATATAGCACATCTAATGGACAAATGGTTCATGTCTTCTATTTTTGAAGTTGAGGAAGTGGTGAAGACCTCCCTAGAAAGGTGGAATTCTCTAAGCACATCGAAAAGAAAGGTGGATAAGTTGCAGAATGAAGTAGGTAAGAGATCCTTTAAACTATAGAAGCACCTGGATGCTTTGGGGGAGATGAAAAGAATTGATGCCCAAATACTTATCAACAACAATATACTGGATAATAACACCTCCTAGCCACTTGGTATTTGGTATGAGGACACTAGATTTGAATGTGATATTTTGAAGAGATGCAGTGGCAAACTCAGGGATATCAGTGTCAAATTGCATAATCTAATGGCACAAGAGACAGAAACCCTGGAAGCCCTAGAAGGAAAGGTAGAAGGGAAGATAGAAAATCAAGATGTTGATTTTGTTGTTCAAGCTCTCCATGACAATTTTAAGCAATCTGCAGAAGATCCCCTGCACCATTTGATAGAAGAGGTGATAAATAAAGCCATGAGGATGAAGGTCAAGGTGGAGACATATACTGAAACATTGAATAGCAAGAAAAGTTAGATGGATGCTCTTCAAGAGAAATTTCATTCCCACAGGCATGTAGTAATAAAGGCCAAGGTTCAAGATGGGGGTGAGATTGATAGAGTGGTACAGTCATATGAATCCATCAGGGCAACTATGAAGGTACATATAGGGGATGATTTGCATCGAAGTGATATTGATAATGAAGGTGATGATGATGCAGAAAATGATGAAGAAGAGGAAAGTGAAGAAGGAGGTGAAGAGTAAGTAAAGATGCATGATAATGGAATCATATGCATGATCCACTTGCAAGTAAATGAGTCTTGCTAGATAGTTTCCAGCTGGAAACTTGTGCCACATATGGAGATGTTGACTAAGTCAATGAGAAATGTTTACCATTGATCTGAATAGATAAATCTTGACCGTTGGTCATTTTTAACCACCTCCTCTCCTTATTCTATAAAAGGGGAAGGAGTGCACTCTTTAATGCATTGGAAACTTAATTGAAATTTGATTGCTGAAGCATTTAGGATTGATTTCAAGGCTATTGTGAATGTACATGTTTTTTTAATACTTAATGAAAGAGAAGTTGTGTTGATTACAAATTATTGTAAATCTTGAGTAATCAGTGAATGAGATTTGGATATATGCATTGATTAGCTACATCCCTTGGAGTGCTTGTCAGTCTGCATATGTTGTTTTGATTCCTTGTTCCTTTAAAGTTAGCATTAACCATACCTAGCTGTGGAACATCCTGGTGAAATTATGGTTTGATTTCTTCTCTTCATGACGATATCTGGAATGTATGTGACTCAATAGCTAAATGTTCACCAAATTTAGAAGCATTTCTTTTAATTTTCTTAAATTTCAATGCAAATCACCCTCACAATTGCAAATAACATACAATCTAAAGCAATTGAACATGAAATATGCCTATATCTTGTAAATAATTGAAAACACAGAGCATATTTTGAGTGAAAGCATGTCAAAATGACAAATATCATGCAAATACAGATGTACATAAATGATATACATGTGAATATCTACTTGTAGGCACATTATTTGATTAAATACATTGTACAGAAATTTATACAAGTTCAGGACAATAAATGCTCAAAAGAATTGATCAAACTTATAAATATTACTGTAATATGTGGAGCAGAGTAGAAATAACCCTGCTTGTAAAGTGAATTTATAGGAAATAGAAGACAAAATTGATCATCTAAACAACGTAAGACCCTTTGAAATGGAAAATAGCTTGTCACATCAACCTCTGAGTAACATCAGAAGATCATGACCTGATCAACAGAGCCTTGGAGTCATCAATTTGTTTCAAATTGATTGTACTTTTCAAGATAATAAAGGTTTGTTGTGCAAATTTTTATGCATGTTGTTATGACTAATAATCATCATCAACACTATCTATGAAAACAGTAAGTATCTCCTTAGAAAGAATTTGAAATAACAAAACAACAGTACTAGCCTTCTGCCTTGGTGGTGAGAGTGGACCCTTGCTCCACACCCTTAGGGATGAAGACTAAGTAAAGAATCAACACAAGAGAATAATATCACAACTCAATTCAGTCCAATTCCATTAGCTTTGTATTCAGAAAATATTGATGTCAAAATGAGATTGCAGAAATCAGAAAAATAATCGCTGTCCCCTTTTTCTGCTTCTTCTGTAAGTTTATATCTAAAATTAGTGATGAGATATCACTTATCTTAACTACTAGTTCTTCTATGAGATAACATCAATCTCTTTATTCTACTAACTGTCTAACTACAGAATAAATATCCATGCAATAAAAATAGATTGAGTGGAACAGAAGTCCACACTGAATCTGAGTCTTAGTTTTAAATACACTTGGGCAACGAGGCCCTGAAATATAGGTATTTAAATTAGTTTATCAGTAACTCGTGCAAAATAAAAAAGAGATAAAAACTTCTAGCAGTTAACGATAGACTACCCTTAATTACTTAGGTGATTATTTGAGTAACATCAGGAGCATCCCGATCACCATTGGAAGTGTCTGACTGACAGCTGTGCTGGAAATCTGTAGCTTCGGAGATATGATTGTGACCTTCTTTTTCAGTTCTAGAGATGCTCAAGACTTCAGTCCATCTCTAGAGATGATTCACCTCCTTATCCCAAAATCTCTCTAGTCAAATCTGAAACATTGGAGACCAGTCGTGGCATTCTGATGTTGGCTCTGGAGATCATTAGGACTACCTCCGGAGATGCACAAAATTGTCTACCCGAGCACCTGCACCTATTGAATTAAAAAGAGATGATTTTTTCATATTTCCAACAATTCAATGCACATTAGTCCTTAATCAGAAATCATGATCCTAAGTAATTCCTCTCTTATTAATCATTATTAGAATAATTTTGTTAGCCTATTTTGGTGCAGTGATCAGGACAATGGAATAAGAAGGGAGAAAAAGAGGGGTAAAAAGATGTATTTCGTGGGTGCTACCTAGCACTCATCAGATGAGATTAGATGGGATGGTTAGATTTTCATTAGGATAGGGGGTTGATGTTTCAACATGCTTTGGATTTGACTTTGGAAATAGCTTATGTGTTTGGGTAGAAGTGGAAGTTACTTGGATAGATGTGGGTGCTTAGATGGATGTGATAGGTGTTTGACTTATGGGTTCTTGAACATGGCTACATGATGATTCTTGAATTGTGATAGGAGATTTTTTCAAGAGGCTTGGTGGGTGTTGGATTGCATGAGGGTGTTCAATTCCATGCTAATAGCCAATGGATGGCATCCTTCATGAGTGTATGGGTTGAAGAACAATATAATGGATGGATAGTAAGGGTGGATGGTGTAGAATTAGGATTGGGATTAGATAGGTGGGTGATGGGATTAGGTAGTGATGGTTCTTGGATGGGTTCAAGGATAGGTGTTGGATTAGATGGTGGTGTTGGAGGTGTGGTGGTTTTGGAGGATTCTATAGCTTTGCTTTTATTTTTTGCTGATGTTCTTTGGAGGAAATCCCACAAGGATTCTTTGGCTATTGTGGGCTTAGGATTTGGAAGGTTTGATGGTGGATTAGATGGTGTATGAGTGATAGGGATTGATGGATTGGGAGATACATAGGATGATGGATTAAGGGTGATAGGGTTGGAGAGATATTGTGATGGGGGGATTGTGATTGATGGATTGTAAGGTAGATATGGTGATGGAGGGTTTGGAGGATGGGGATTAGAAGATGGGGGATTTGCATGGGGAGATGGTTGTTGATGTAAGCTTTGAATTTCGGCCATGAGGTGTGCTAGATTGGTGTTCCCTTGATCAAAGTTAGCATGACAAAGGTTGGGAGATGGATAAGTTGGAGGTATTGATTGGTTGGATAAGTATGATGGCATGGATGTATAAGGGGATGAAGAATGATATGAGGTTGAAGGTTGATAGGAGGTTGATGCAGGGGATATGTAGGATGTTAAAGGTTGATATAAGGTTGATGGGGTGGATATTTGGTATGATGAAGGTTGATATGATGTGGATGGGGTAGGTACTTCGGATTCTCTAATGATGAGGTATGCTAAGGGGATACCTTTAATGTCATTTTTGATTTTTTCCTTAGCGATAGGATCAAAATCCTCATAGGCATATTTAAGTCTTTGTAAATGTTGCATTGCCACATAAGGATCCATTTTGTTGGAGAGATATGATATGAAATGGAGGATAATGGATGATTGTGATGTTGGGGATCAAATTTCAAGACCTTAGGGTGATTTGTTTTTCTTAAAAGGATGGATGATTCTCTATACTTAAGGTAGACTAGGGACACTAAAGTAATATAGTTGATTGGTTTGATTTGATTGGATGACTCACTTGAGATAGACTAATGACCAAGTTTGGATAAAGGTTGATGATGATCCACTAGGGTCTTGATTTTTGATTGGGTTGATTTGGATTTGGATTTGGAGTTTGATAATGATGTTGGGGGATTTTGATAATGATGTGGGTTTTGGATGAAAGGTTGATGGAGGATGAAGGAGACTAAGTCCTTAACCAAGGTTTGATTTGTAAAGGATGATTTACTGATTAAGGATTAGGGGGTTGGAATGTTTGATTGGAGTGGATAAAGAATGATGGATGATTGATGTTGGATTTGATTGAGAATTTGGATTTTTTGATGGTTTGAGGTCTTGGCAAGAGATAATTCATTCAAGAAAGCATAATGGCCAAAGGTTTTGTTGTGAAAAATGTGAAATATTTATCAAGCATGCACAATCCTAAGGCGAAGCAAGGACAATACTTGTTGAATTCCCATTTAGATTTCTCTAGTCGCACTTGTTCAAAGAGGATAGCTCTAGAAACTTGGTGGCATGTGCTCCCCCTTACAGTGCACTCACTTCTCAGGCACACCAAGTTCCAAGTCCTTAAGATGTGAAGATCTTAAGATACTTTGATATCTCTACTAAGAATTGTGAGTGACATGGGATGACTTCAAAGGTTCCTCCTTCTACACCAACAAGTAGAGGGTTTTTGGTCTCTAAAATAATGGTTCGTAGTGGGGGTACATCCAGGGGATCGGCACCTTACAAGCATCTGATAAACCACTTAAGGTTTTGACTAGCTCTACTAGGAGTTTCATAGACACAAAGGTACATCCTTTCAAGCTAGCATCAAATGGTAAGCGCTAATGCCGATTTGGACTTGGCTTTCTCCTTATCCTATTTTACATATAGTGGACCAGATGAAAGTACCGCTTGGGGTCACTAATGAGTTCTCCATACGGATGTGTCTCAAGAGCAGGCCCACTTTGTAAAAAAAGAGGATAGAACCATTTCTCTTCACCCAAGATCCTTTTGAAGGCGAGGGGAGAGAATACTTTGATTCTAACTCTTGAGTGACAAATATGTGCAAGCGCACCAAGCACAACAAACAATCACTAATGTTATTTTTAAACCCAAATAGAAATGTGCCTAAAGTTGTTTGTTGCAAGCACTTGTTAATTTTATTGCACCAAAATCAAATGTTGTCTATGCTAGGCACACAAAGAGTTCTTTTTAGGTACACCAAATGAAATGTTTCTTTGTAGATTTGTTTGTCAAGCAAATGATTGATTTTAGTGCACCAATTGAAATGTTTTCTATGCTAGGTATACAAAGGGTTCTTTTTAGGTACACCAAAATGAAATTTGTGTTTGTAGATTGTTTGTTGCAAGCAATGTTTAATTTTAGTTGCACCAAATTCAAATGTTTGAAGAAAGAACAAGGGTTTTTTTTTAAATGTGCCAAAATGAAATGTTTGAAAGATTGTTTGTTGCAAGCAATGATTAATTTTAGTTGCACCAAATTTAAGTGCTTTCTAAGCTAAGCACACAATGTTCATTTTAGTGCACCAAAAGCAGATGTGTCTAATCTACTAAATCCCTGCAAAATATGTTAGTAGTTTGATGTTTATGACTTTGACAAGTATTTTTGATACATGTAAGGAGATGTTAGTAGCCTGCATAGACCCCAAGAAGTTGATATGAAAATAGTGCCAATCTAGAGGAAAATAGCACCAATACATAGGATAGCACCAATCCATAGGAAAATAGTGCCAATACATAGGATAGCACCAATCTAGAGGAAAATAGCACCAATACATAGGATAGCACCAATCCAAAGGCAAATAGTGCCAATCCAGAGGCAAGTAGTGCCAATACATAGGATAGCGCCAATCTAGAGGCAAATAGCACCAAACTATGTTTTTGCCTTAGTTTTACCTTTTGTAATGAGAAAGATAGTGCCAAGCTAGGTGATTTTGGTGCCAAAACGACGCAGTGGTGGTCAAAGCTTAAAAAATACAAATTTTTAGTTGAAAAAATGATTGGATAAGTGTATTTAGTGGCTTCTTGTTAGTTTAGTAATGTTCAAAACACCAAAATAAAAGCCTTCCAATAATGTTTTGAACAATAACCAAACAAGGATTAAAACCAAGATGTGCAAAATGGATTTTATAAAATTTTTAGCATAGTCTCCCCTTGTTTATGTGTAAATCCTGCCAAAACTAAGAGTAAGATGTGCTAAAAATGCTAGGAAATACAAAAGGACACAAAGATGTGTATGAGTGTGTAGGCAAGATTGTCGTGCGAGGATGGTTCTGATATGATCCAAGATAGTGCTGATTTAAGAGGAAATGGTGCCACTTCTCAGAGAAATGGCACCACTACACGACAAGATAGCGTCGATACCTGCAAAAGAGCACGTTTCTACAAGAAGAACACTCACAAAATGATTAATTTGGACCTTGTGGGTCCCACCGGGCGTGCCAATGTAGTTTATGGAAAACAAAAGGAAATAAAAATATAAACGAATGCATTAAACAAGTGTTTTACCTTCCAAGATAATTTGCAAACTCAAGATAAGGTGGAAGGAGTTGTACCCAAACTCCTTAGCTTTACCCAAGTAGATGAATATAGAAGTGTGGATTGCTCTATTGATTTCAACACAAATGTAAATGAATGGATTTGGATTTTAGATAGAGATAGAGATAAGGATAGATAGGCTAGAATGATTTTGGCATTAGGGTGTTAGGATGAGGAGATTTTGGAGAGATTTTGACATAGTAAGGATGCAAGAAGAAGTGATGAAAATGGCTTAGAGGATGGTCTTATTTATAGATTTTTGATAAAAGGATGGAGGGTGAGGATTGAAAGTTTAGATCAAGGGCTAAAAATGCTTCAGATTTAGGATTTGGATTGGGGTCATAGTCTTGTGACAAGTGTCACAAGAGGAGTGGATGAGAGAGATCCAGGGTTGAGGTTTGGTCAATGAGATTGGATGGCTCTCATTATTTGTGAATTAACAATTCACATTAGGAAGAGAGGAGGATTAGAAATGAATTAAAAATTCATTTTGGGAAGAGCTCTATTCATGGGGAAGAGTTCCATTAATGAGCTATGACATGTGTAAGGATCAAGGACACATGTACACTTACATGTGTAAGGGGAAGATGTGACCCTTTGAATAAAAAATGATTTTTATTCAAAGTGTGTGGGAGAAGGGGTTAAGCAAGGTTTAATTAAGTGTTTAGCTTAATTAATTTAGGTCTAAGGGATAGGTAGGCTAGGGTAGCTAATTAAATAATTGTTGTTTAATCAACTAGGCTAGGTTTAGGTTGATTAGTAGGGTAGATTAATTAGATAAGCATGATTTATCTAATTAACAAGGATTAGGAGATGGATAAATTAACTAAATAAATATTGAGAATATTTATTTAATTAATGAGGGATAATGTTGTAAGGTATAGTAATAAATTAAATGAATTAATTGATCACAGGGGATTGATAAATGGTTAAGGGTAGATGATTAGGGATAAATTAATGAAATAAAATAAATTTATTTAGTTAATAGGAGGGATAATTGGTGGTGTAGAGATACGAGAAATTAGTTTGCTGAGCAAGTCAATTTTAGGTGTCTACACCTTTCTCTTTTCTTTTCTCTGTTAGAATGTCACCCTTGAAGCTTTTAGCTTAGACTGATCTCGACCCAAGGGTATGGACATTCAACAATCTTCTCTCTTTCAATCCTTTTTTTTGTTCTCTTTTCTGCTTTTTTTTTTTTTGTATTTTCTAGAATATCTCATTTGATTTTCTCATTTTTTTGGATTTTTGACTTTTCAGGAAATGAATGCTTTTGAAACTTTTGATATGCAATAATTTGATCTCTCAATTCAATACTCTTATTTTGATCACTTATTTTTTTATTCACTTAGATTTTAGATTGCTTCCTTCAGAGTTTTGATCCTCCTGACATTTTTGGCTAGGAAACATAAGGGGCTGAGCACCACCTAAAGTTTTTGTAATCTATTTGGACTTCTCTTGTACTAGGGAAGAATTGGGAAGGTCTACTTGCAAGCTTCCTTTGAATGTTGTAGATTTGAATACTAACTTTGTTTAGACCTAACATCTTGGCTTATTAAGACTGGGATCAGTGTAAAGCTAAGAGCTAAGCTTTGATTAGAATCACTAGGAATGAAAAAGGGGAAATGGTGATTGTGAAAATAGGGAATCTCTAGGACCTGAAAGGATGACGTATACCTAGGCAACCTTAGACTCCTTACTGAAATGAAAACACTATAAGAGCAAGTCATTCACTGTAATGCAAGATGAATAGAATGATACTAAAATGCAAGAAACAAATT
Source organism: Cunninghamia lanceolata (assembly GCA_027924645.1). Lineage (NCBI taxonomy): Eukaryota > Viridiplantae > Streptophyta > Pinopsida > Cupressales > Cupressaceae > Cunninghamia > Cunninghamia lanceolata. Next base: position 41,499 of record BSBN01002085.1, read on the forward strand.
CTTTTTGACATTTTAATTTTTTATGATTTTTTTTGTATTTTTATGTTTAATGATTTTTATGATTTTCAGACATAGTATTTCTTGAGGTGAAAGGCATTGACTGTTTCACCAAATTCCTCTCCCTCCATTGCACACAAGAGATAGGTGTAGACACCCTAAAATGACCAAGTCGTCGTACTACTTGCATTTCGTCTAATTCTTCTAATCACCTACATTACAACATTAATTGAATAATCTAATTATTTAATTAATTTCACCAAATTCTTCTAAATCACATACTTTCGACATTAATTAAATAAATTTTCTTTAATTAATTAATTAAATCAAATTCCTCTATTATTCTTCCATAATTAAATAATTTTAATTATTTAATTAGATAATTATCTTCTTTCCAAATCTCAAGTCTCCATTAATTAAATAAATCCCATTATTTAATTAATTCATCACAAATTCCCTCTTATCCAAACAATTAAATAATTTCCAATTATTTAATTAAATCAAATTCATTCTTCCAAATTTGAATAAATCAAATCAAATTTATTTAAATTCTCTCATTCTCCAAAAATAAAATAAATCAAATATTTTATTTATTCTTCTAAATCATGCACAATAATTAAATAAATTTATTTATTTAATTTGCTTTCTTATCTACAAATATCTTTCAAATCTTCTAAAAATAAATCTTTTTTACATGCACACACAATTAAATAATTTATTATTTAATTTTTCTCAAATAATGCAAAAGCAAATCTTGAGTTATCTATTCACTCAACCTTGTTTTTATCAATTTCTCTTAAATTAGAAAAAAAATTTCTAATTTATGAAAAACATTTCTTATTTTTAGAAAAGAAAGCTTTTATTTAGATCGGTGCTCTTTATGTTATTGGTTTTTGATTTTGTTAGTTTAATGTAGTCAATTTTCGTCATACACATTCTGGCACGCCCGGTGGGACCCACTAATCTCTCTTTTTCTTTGAGAAATTGATTTTTTTAAGTTACAGTACGGAACAACGCAAAAGACACAGAAAATTATTTTTGGCAGTATCCTTAAGCGCTCCTGGAGGTGCAGTACAGCACCCTCAGGTGATACTGCGGTGCTTCTGGTAACACAGAGCGACACTTTTGGTAACACAGACCGACGCTTTTGGTAGTATCATTAAGCGCTTTCGGCAAAATAGGTTTTTTGACTTTGGTTGGTGTTTTTGCAGGGTTTTATTCATATACATATCTTTGATTTGTCTGACAAGCTGTTGTATTTGTCTTTCAACTGTCTTTTGATACTTCCTAAGCTGACTTATTTAGGGGTATTTTCGATATTTGAGTTAACCTATCTTTTCACTACACCTTCTGAGTTTTCTTGATTTTAGGATACAGATCTAGCAGATATTACTTCTCAGAACATTAGATCAATCATGAAATCCTATCTGAACCTAGTTATTTTGACAAAGTATAGCTTTTTTTTGGATCTGAGATAGAATAGCACTTTTGGTCACACAATACAGCTTTTTCGATAGCACAGTACCGCGCTTTTGGAAACACAGTACGATGTTATCGGTATCACAGTAAGTCACTTTTGGTGTTACAGTAACTCACTTTTGGTCAATTTGATTTATTTTTGCTAACGTGTGAGTTTTTTTAGAACTAATTTACTTGTTGCAGCTTCTTATCACTCACACAGAGCAAAAAGGTTTTTCTAATATGTTCATGTAGGACAAGCATTGAAGAAATCTTGATTTATCTCACTAGGTCTTAGAAACATATTGCCTTCTTAAGGGATAATTGAACAAATTATTTTTGACAATCTAAGTCTTAGGAACATACTGCTTTTCTTAAGGGACAATGGACATGTATGTGAAAACACCTTAATTTTCTAAGGGACAATGGACATGAATGCCAAATACTTCAATTTCATAAGGGACAATTGACAACTACAAACGTGTGTGTGTGCCTAATTTAGTTGCACCTTATTTTTCTTATAATGGGACAATTGAACCTTTGTTTGACATGCTTGCTCTTACATTTCAGTACTTCCTTTAGAAGGGCTTGCTTTTGGATTGCGTTTCATCCAAAAGAGACGACCCTAAGCAGAGTTTTCCTTTGAACCGCTATATAAGAGGGATAAGGCGAAATCTAAGTCCTAACCAACGTCAGCCTTACCTTGTGGTGCCAAACTGAAAAGAGGTGTACTAGCTCTTTGTGGAAATAATTTTCACATTGAGCGAAGTGTTTGATACTCTTAGTAGGATTGGTTAAAACTTTTAGTAGCTTGTCGCATTGCTCATAAGGCATTGGTCCCTCAAAGTTACTAAGAACTATTCTAAATAGAGACTACCCGATCTACCTCTGAATGTTGCGGTAATCATCAGTGCAAGGGGAATTGATTTAAGCCCTTAAGATACCCACCATTGGCTCCCTTGAGAAGAGATAGTATTCCCTTGGCCATAAAGCTCTTGTGACCTATTTGAGCTTTCCAAGGGGAGGGTGAGATATCCCTACCTATTGTCTTTCGCAAAGATACAAAATATCTGACACCTTTATGGAATTATATTTTTATCAACGAAGTATTAAGCTGTGAGCTGATCTACTACAATGAAACCTTGTCTCTAGGGATAAAAAGTGCTTGTTATTGATTGCAATTGTCTCATACCTGTGGAAACATTGGGCTTTTTCGTGAACCTTGAACATACACTATCTGTTGTGTCAGTCCTTTTTTTTACCACTTGTTTGCTGTGTTTTTCTCTTGCCAAAGACAAATCCAATTAGAACCATAACCAATTCTAACAAAATTTACCTTTTAGAAGCATTAGACACTACTTCAGCGCCTCTGGTATTACAACCGCTCGCCTTTGGTAGTATAGTAGATCACCTTTGGTATAGCAGTACCTCACCTCTGGCAACCCTACTTTATTGCCCTTGGTATAATAGTAGCTCACTTTTGGTCATCGTAGCTCGCCTTTGGTATAGCAGTACCTCGCCTTTGGTAGCTCAGTCCATTGCCTTTGTGGTGCAGGAGCACCTTGACAAATTGATGCTTTCATAGGAATTTGATTGAACTATGATGATTCAACAATGCAATGAGATAAATTAAGTCATTTTTCCTTTTATTAAAGTCACTAAGAGAGGTCTAAGTTCAAATTTGTGTAAATGATGCAAAATTGTAAAGTTGCAAATGATGCAAACTTGGAATATGAAAGGTCATTTTAGTTCTAGGCGTTGATAGGTAGTTAGAAATCAGTTGGAATGTGAGGAGTCATAATGTAATACCTTTAAAAGGCCTTGTATCCATTTGTGAAGGTGGAGGGGAGAAGGTTGGAGAATGTGGGTTGTTACATTTTGATGTGATATCAATAAAAGATACCCTTGTTTCTGCATTTCTGAATGTTAAACTACTGTTTCAGAGATTGGTATGGATTTGTATTGATTTTATATGACTAGAATGTGGTATGGATGGAAAGAGTATTGAGTCTACTTTCCATTTCTTTTTGTTGCATCAAATTTGATTAAGATTTGAATAAGTTATGGCATTTTTATTGAGGGTAGGTCTGCAGAGTTTAATTTTCTGAAAATGCAGTCTAAAAATATGCATGGTACAGCTTGGTACAGCCTCACATTGATGCATATAATAGATGGATGGAAAGATATGTGTTTCTAGTTTATAATTATTTTTGTTTGGTATAATTTCATTAAGTTTTGTGAGAGATATTACAATTTTGGTGAGGGCAGGTTTGAACGCTGCCTAGGGTTTGCAGTTTTGGGAAAAAAATCATAACCTTCTCCCCTACCATTGGATCTTTATGAAAATTGGAGAAAAAATATGTATTAATATTCTCTTGAACCTGACCAAAGAAATTGGATTAGTTCTTTGATTTGTTAATGTTATTGAGGATAGTTTTGGTCCTCCTACCTCTGCATCACATTGGTATTGTAGTAGCACGCTTTTGGTTGCACAGTCCTGCGCCTCTGGTCAAACAGTATAGCACCTTTGGTCCAGTAAATTATGCATTAGGAGTTTGTCTTTCTCAAAACACAAGTAGAATCTCAGCATTACCTTTTGTCCTAGTGTATTCCATGGTAACCACTAGGCTCCAGCAAACTATGAAGTCCAAGCAAGTTGTCCCTAGGAAGTGCAAATCACTTCCTCACACACCACAATTAGGTCATCTCAACATTACTCCCAAGGTTACCCCTAGAACACCCACGGAAAGATCTACCAATTCTCCTAACATGCCACACATTGATCAACCAAACAATCCACAAGAGGGTAGAACCCCTTTGGTAAGTACACCCCACTATACCACCGGCTTGCCTCCAGATTTTGTGCCACAAGGATATACTATTGATCAAGTCATGCCTCAAGAAGGTAGGGTCCCTTTGGTAAGAACACCTCACTATACCACTAGCATGCCTTTGGATTTTGTCCCACAAGGTTATATTGCAGATCTAGCCCCATCTCAAGAAGAGTGACACTTTGAAATAGGTCAATCCTCTCAAGAAGATGGGCAAGATCTTGATGAATTCATACAAGAGCCTAGAGATGTGGCCGCCTTTGACAAAATCCTTAGTGAGAACCAAGATGATTTCTTTCGCTTGCTAGCAGAGCAAGGAGCCAAATTACCTCAAGATTTTGATTTATCCAATCTCAAGGAGACAAACAACACCCTAGGCACCATACAAGCAGTGCAAACCATGTCAACAGTGACCACGCCTTTACCCGAACAAGGCTCACAAGGGAAAATAATGGTACAATATAAGAATCCCCTTTTTCAAAACCCAATAGGAAAGAGGGCCATTTCACCGCTTCTGACTCCTACGGAGATCTACAAAAATCAACAAGAAACTCTCCAACATCAAGTGGAGCTAGCTAAGCAAGCCACCTTAGCTCGATCAAATATACAACAAACTCCTAAAGTGTCCACACCAACCGCAAGTGGAATTTTGGTTACTCCTTCACGAATAGGTTTCCCACCAAATTACAATCCGGGGAACAACTATGTAGCCATGCAACAAGGGTCTCAACACATACCACCTCCCATATCATCAAACCTTCATGTCTCTCAACCAATTAGAGTCATGCAATCCCCACCACAAAATTCTTCTACACTCATCCCCAATCAACCATCGCAAATCACTTCTACCTATGTCCCTCCTCCACTACGTTCATCAACACTAAATTTCTTTCACACATTGCCTAACCACCCTCAATTTCCCCAACATCAAGTTTCCCAAAGCTATGTGCCACCATCACACCTAATCCAACTCACTTTAGATTTCCTCCAACCAATGCTTTTCTTCAACCATCACAAAGCTAACATTCTTACCTAGCTCCACCTTGACCTCTTCCAAATCAAAAATCCAATTTCAACCCAATCTAAACCTGATGTACAAGGCATATGACCCCAACCAATCTTACGACCCATAATACCAATGCTCGTGGCTTACACTACAATCTTCCGTATGGGCAGCAACAACCACTTCTAGGACAACAGGAGATGTTTCCAACCCCTCCCACAACGATGGAGCTAAAAATCATGGAAGTTCAACAACAGCTATCTGATCTTACATTTGGCCACGCCAAGAAGACCTTCTCTTTGGAGGAAGTGTGTCCTTATCCTTTTGATTGGTCATTACCCATGATCCCTTTTCCTCAAAATTTCACTATTCCTAAGTTTGATAAATACAAAGGAAAAGGCGACCCAAAAGACCATCTCAGGGAATTCTATCTTGCTTGCTTCGAGGTTTCACATAACAACACATATCTTATGCATCTCTTTCCTCACAGTCTTGGAGGTCAATCTATAGAATGGTTCTCACACTTACCCATGGGTATCAAGTCTTTTCACGAGCTAGTAGAGAAATTTACCACCCATTTTTCTTACAATGCAGAGCATGAGATCTCCATGACTGATCTATGCAACAATAAACATAAAAATGGTGAAACTTTCATTTCTTTCCTTCAAAGATGGAGACAAATGGCTAGCAAATTCCCTTTCAAGATTCCTGAGAAACAGCTAGTTAGCATATTTGTGCAAAACCTCAACCAAGAGTTAGGTTTTCATTTGCAACTTTTTAGTGCTACAACCTTCGATGAAATTACATACAAGGGAATCAACATTAAAAAGGCCCTCATTGCTAAAGGTGTGGTCAAAATCTTCAAAGAAACTAAAGACAATGCTCCTCATCAATAATCGAGTGATAAACCCAAATATTGGAACAAAAACAAAAATGTGGTCAACGATGAGGTGGTCAATTCTAAACATGTCCAAACTTTGCAAATGCCGCTGCAGCTTTCCAAACCAAGTCAAGCTCCACCTCAACAACAACAACAACAAAGGCAACCTTATTAAAACCAACAACAATGACAACAACCTCAACAAGATTACCCTCTGTGGTGTCAATTCACTCCCTTGGGAGAGCCCATAGAATTTTTCCTATAAAAGATTTTACACAAAGGCCTCATCACCTTACCCAATGCTCCCCCGTATGGTGAACCTGTTTACAAAACTACATGGTATAGATAAAATGAATACTGTGAATTCCATAGGAGCAAAGGGCATGGAATCGCATCGTGCATGAAGCTCAAGCACCTAATCCAAAATCTCATTGAAGGCAATCAAATATCTCTACAAAATGATCCACCAGCTCAACACATAAACAAAGACCTCAATATGTACAAGGAACCATTCCCTCATCATGGTCCACCTCCTCCTCAGGATAGAGGTAAAGGTATCAATCATGCTTCCACTTCCTTTGATTCCATTGTAGGTCATTTTGAAGAGAGTCAAGTGTCTACCTTCACAATCAAAGGAAAATCTACGGATTGCACTATTACAACTTGTCATGGTCATGTCACCATTCGTGGTCCTACACCCAGTCTTCTAGCTCAATCTGATTATAATCTTGTCGAACATCTAGGGAAAATGCCAACACAGATCTCTATCTTGGACCTTCTACGATCATCACCTGCACATAGAGTAGTGCTCGAAAAATCCCTCCAAGAGTCTTCGGTTCCTAACAACATAGTGGTCACGGATTTCCAAGCTATAGTAGGTAACATTGCTTCACCCTACATTGTGGTCTTTTCTAAAAAGGACCTCCCATCCCATGATCTGTGTCACAATGATGCCCTTCATATTGAAGTTCTCATCCATAAGCGCAAAATCAAACGTATACTCATAGATGGTGGTGCTGGTCTCAACATCTATTCTTTAAAATTACTTAAGCAATTGGGATACTCTGAGGATCATGTCAACACTGATCAAAGTATTACAATCAAGGGATATGATGATGCTAAACGCTATTAAGAAGATATTATCCACTTGCCTATACAACTGGGTCCTGTCATGCTTGAAACCAGGTGTTGAGTCCTTGATATTGAGCTACCTTACAACATTATCCTAGGCTGCCCATGGATCCATGCAATGAAAGCTTTTCCCTCCACGTACCATTAGTCTCTAAGGTTCCCATTCAATGGTACGGAGATCACTATCCCTGGAGACCCCAATCCTTTTGAATTCTACCGTGTCTTGCAAGGCAGTTATAAGAATTGCAACCAAGTGCCTAACAATGCAAAAGCCCTTGAATCCCCACTATATGTTGATCCCGCAACTCTGACACAAGCTTGTACAAGTGAACCTAATCCTATTCTTGAAATCAAAGCGCACATCCATGATTTAGGCTTTGGAACTTATGATATCTCAAAATCTTATTGTGTAGGGCAGATGCCTTTATCCCCTAAATCTTATGGCCAACCGCCCATTGCCAAAGTAACTAAAAAAGTAGCTATTCCTCCCCCAGCATTTCTAACCCAATTCCAACAGGGACGGTTATTGGAAGAGGAAACTATTGAGGACATCTCTTCTTGGCTCTATAAGGAGAAAGAACCGGTCATAATACCAGTCAAGCAATATGGTAATGGCTTAAGGATAGTCAAACACATGGGCTATAAAGGCAAAGGTGGCCTTGGGAAACAGAATCAAGGAACTATGGAACCCATTGTTGTGACAAAGAAACTAGACAAGAAGGGTTTAGGATTTGGTAAGAAGGTACCACGCACCTTGGACATCGAGTATATCCTCGACGAGGTGGCCGAAACTTTTCCCGCCGATTCAACATCTACTGAGGATATCATCAATGATTCTTCCCTCCATATGACCAACCTATTCACAAAATCCTCCATTTTTACGCTATCCTCTGTATCCTTAACCTCCACCACAAACACCCAGAATGTCACACTTGTCTACCCTGAACTTATCGATTGGGACCAACAAGGGTCACCCGTTATAGATGTATTTCAGAATGACAAAGCTCTAGTTGAGTTCATGGGATTTCGAGAAGGTATCCCTCTTGGTGATCATAAAGCAGGTTTTGTAATGGAACTAGAGCCAACAACTTATTTTGGTGAGAATGCCAAATCCTCCAGTCGCAAAAATAAAAATAAAGAAAGATCTCTAGGTGAAAACCACACTGTGGCACTTCCTGATCACAAAATAGTAAAAACAAAGGACGTATCCAAAGGTGAAAACCCAACTGTGGCACTTGAGGATGGAGGATTTGACCTTCCCCTACCATCTAAGTATCAAGAGAAGTCATATCTCCTAGTGGAAGATTCTACAGAGATAAACCTTGGCACAGAGCAAAACCCAAAGACCACATTCCTAGCAGCATCACTATCAGAAATAGAGCATAGGAATCTTAACAAATTCTTCTTACAGAGAACCATCAATTTTGCATGGACTTATGCTGATATGCTAGGGCTAGACCCTAAGCTAGTAGTTCACTATCTCACTGTTGATCCAAAAGTTAAACCAGTCAAGCAAAAGCTGAGAAAGATGCACCCACAGATAGCCCTCTTGGTAAAAGTGGAAATACAGAAGTTGTTAGATGTCAAGTTCATAACACCTATTGACTATTCAGATTGGGTCTCCAACATTGTACCTGTGTCTAAACCTAATGGGCGCATCCGCATGTGCAATGATTTTAGAGATCTTAAAAAAGCATGTCCCAAAGATGACTTTCCATTACCAAACATTGATATTATAGTAGACTTGACAGTAGGTCATGAAATGCTTTCTCTCATGGATGGATTCTCAAGCTACAATCAGATAAGGATAGTAGAAGAAGATCAACATAAAACAACTTTTACTTGTCCTTGGGGCAACTATTATTGGTGTGTCATGCGGTTTGGTCTAAAGAATGTAGGAGAAACCTATCATAGAGCAATGACAGTGATATTCCATGATCTCTTTCATCATATCATGGAGGACTATGTTGATGACATACTAGCTAAATCTTCTAGGGCAGATCACATACAAGTTCTAGGACAGATCTTTGACAGGCTCGAGAAATACCAAGTAAGACTCAATCCAAAGAAGTGTGTCTTTGATGTAACATCAAGGAAGCTATTGGGATACATTGTATCTTGTAGAGGCATCGAAGTAGACCCCGCAAAAGTAAAGGCTATAGTGGATATGCCTCCACCAAAGAACCTCAAGCATTAAGGAGCCTTCAGGGAAGGTTGCAATCCATCAGGCATTTCATCTCACAACTAGCACATAAATGTCAACCATTTCAACACTTACTTTGAAAGGATGTCTCATTTCAATGGGACGATAAGTGTCAAGTAGCATTTGATCAACTTAAAGAGTATCTAGCTATACCTGTTGTATTGGTACCACCAATGGCTGATAAACCTTTGATATTATAGATCTCAATTACAACTTCGGCCCTAGGGGCCTTGCTAGTACAACATGATGAATCAGGAAAAGAGCATGCAATTTATTATATCAGTAGAACCTTGGTGGGATATGAGCTCAATTATTCACCAATGGAAAGGGCTTGTTTAGCAGTAGTGTTCACTTCCCAAAAGTTGCGGCATTACATGTTGAACCAACACATAAATCTTATAGCCAAAATTGATCCCTTGAAGTATCTACTTGCAAAAGCAGCTCTTACAGGCAGACTAGCTAAATGGGTCATGATCCTTAGTGAGTTTGACATTGAGTATATGGATCATAAAGTAATCAAAGGACAAGCCCTAGAAGATCAACTAGCAGAAGCACCCATGACTGATACACACCCTATGGTAGCAAACTTTTCGGATGAGAATCTATTCACTCTTTCTAACTCAATAATGTGGAAGTTGTACTTTGATGGTTCCCACACACATCATGAATCAGGGGCCAGCATATTATTTATCACACCTTAAAATGACTATATTCCAAAGTCATATCAGCTTGCATTCCCTTGCACCAACAACATCGCCGAGTATGAAGCACTCCTCATAGGTCTCAATACAGTAGTTCAATGGGACATCATAGAACTACAAGTATATGGAGACTCACAACTAGTCATTTGCCAAGTCACAGATGAGTACCAAAGAAAAGATGAAAAGTTGGTCCCCTACAAACAACTAGTGGCTGCCTACAAACCACATTTTTCTAGCATCACATTCGAGCAAATTCCAAGAGAGCATAACAAAGCTGTAGATTCTATGGTTTCTGTAGGGTCACTGATTGACATGCCGACTAATACACAGAAATGCGAATTCTTGATCAAGCAATTGTTGATACTAGCCGTCGATGTTCCCGTTATTGAAATCATCTGCGAACTTGTTGGTCCCAATTCCCCATGGTATGATGATATCTATGAATACCTTAAACACAATACCTTTCCCCCTGACCTATCATCCACCCAACGCAAAACCTTTATCCATCGATCCTCCCGTTACATCATTCTGGGTGATACACTATATTTCTAGAGTCTCGATGGTATCCTCTTACAATGTCTTAACGCGGAAGAAGCTAAAGCTACCTTACGAGACATACATGAAGGTGTCTGTGGCGTACATTCTACCAGTCCTAATCTCGCAAAGAAGATACTCAAAACATGTTATTACTGGCCCACAATAGAGCAAGATGCTGCACAGTTTGCTAAGAAGTGTCTACAATGCCAGCAACATGAAGATTTGATTCACGCACCAGCTCATGAATTACAACCTGTGACAACTCCTTGGCCTTTTTCTCAATGGGGCCTCGACCTCATAGGACAAATCCACCCATCCTCATCCAATGGCCATAAGTTTATCATTACCACCACTGAGTACTTCACGAAGTGGGTTGAAGCCATTCCCATGACCTATATCATCGGTAAGCAAATAGCCAAGTTTATCCTTAACTACCTCATATGTCAATATGGTATTCGCCAAGCCATTGTCACTGATAATGGGAGACCATTCAAGAACCAAGATGTTTGTGCCCTATGCACACAATACAATATCCAACATCACTTTTCAACTCCCTACTATCCACAGAGTAACGACCAAGCTGAGGCTTCCAATAAGACCATTCTCAAAATCCTTAAGAAAATAGTCAATGAAGTTGGTCATGATTGGCACCTGCAACTCAATCTTGCCTTATGGGCCTACTGCACTAGTATCAAAACACCAATAGGGCCTTGGTCTATGGCTCTGAAGCCATCCTACCTATAGAGGTCGAGATCCCATCCCTCAGAGTATCCATGCAGGACCTGATTGGTGGAGAAGAGTATCGCACTTCCAGATTAGCTGAGCTAGAACTACTAGATGAAAGGTGCCTTGCAGCGCTTAATCATCTCCATGTTTATCAAAACTACCTCTGACGTAATTACAACAAAAAGATCAAAGAAAGACGGTTTCAAGTTGGTGATCTTATACTTAAAGAGAATCAGAGAAATCAAGCAAATCAAGAAAAGAAGGGTAAGTTTGAGCCTAACTGGTTAGGCCCCTTTATTGTCACAGCAGCATATGGATCAGGAGCTTATGCTTTAGCTACACCTGACGGCATTCCTCTAGATGAGCTACTTAATAGTGTCCATCTCAAGAAGTTCTATGCCTGATCCTCAGAGTATTCCAAAAATAAAAAAATAAAAATGAAAAACACAAACAAAAAAAAAATCCGTCCTCTGGTGAAAACCTGGCAAATAGGCGCTATGTGTAGAGTCAGCATCCATCGTCTATTGAGTTCTATCCACTCCATGTCCAGTTCACAAGCAACGCACTTCATCCATCCTTCCATAATAAAACCATTGAACTTGTTTGCATTTCCATCTTCCTATCTAGTATAGCTTGGAAATTTGTCAATACTCATTGTCGTCATCCCATGTCTTGATCTGTGTCTACAGTTAACACTGTCTTGTCCTAGGTCAAGCTTTCTATGTCTTCTTTGTCAGTCATCCATGCAAATTACTCTACCAGAATGGGGGCAACTCTTTCCTTAACTTAGGTCTAGGATTGGTTCCTTGTTCATGGTTCGCAAAACACTTCAATCTTTTCTCCTTTCCACAGGTAACACCCTTTAACGGACGCACCGCTCCTACGATAAGGGTGTTATATTCTCAACACTTTTCATACATCATCACAACAACCAAAACTACATATTATCATCTTCTCAGTCTTAAGGTACCTTGATCCCATGGATATGGGTATGTAGGCAGTCTGGAATACGAAGGAAGTTTCCAGTACCCAGGTACATAAGATCTCCCCCTCCTTTCATCTTGACCCATCTCATCACTTTATCCAGAACTACATATTTATCATTTTCATCTTTCATCGTAATGTGCCTTGATCCCGTGGATACAAGGTATGTAGGCAGTCTGGAATACGAAGGATATATCTAGTACTTAGGCACATACGATTCATCATTCTCCACCCATTCAATCCATTAGCACTGTCATCTTTCTAGTCTTTCATTTATCAAAATCCATTTCACCTCGACTTGACTAACTCAAGCAGTAAGCACCTGAATCTTGTCAAAGAAAAAGTTCTTAGCAAACCTGAAGCAAAGTATCTTTCTTCTAGAGTCGTGTACTGCCCTACTGTTTCGATTGCCAAAATCAGCTAAGTCCCGCTTAACCAAAGCCCTAGATCAACAAGCTTGTCTTCTGCAGAGTGTTCCATTGTCGCAACCAACACATGTGTCTCCTGTGACATGTGGCATTTCAGGTAGCAAGACATTGTCTTTTTAGGTAGATGGCACCCTTTAACGGACACAGAGTTCCTACGATAAGGCTGTTATCTTTCCTATCCAATCTATCTTGAGCAACCTCTTTGGCAAGAGAATATGTCGGTTGTATGTTTACTTTGTAAGTCAGTCAATTTTCTTTTTGGTTTTTCTTTTGTTCCTTTTCCATTACCTATTCAAGGCTACCTTGGTTTATCTATAATCTTGGTATGTTATGATACAGTACGGATTGGGGGCATTGTTGATAACTGAGAGGGGGGGGGTGAATCAGTTATCCTAATTATTTCCCTTATTGAACTTTCTTATTAATTGATGCAGCATTGAATCAAACACAAAAACATTACCATGAAATAAGAAACACATGACACAGTATTTTTGACGTGGAAACCCTGTTAAGGGAGAAAACCACGGGGTGATTAACCCAAAAATTATTCTCTGTTAGAAGAATAGGAAATTACAAAATGGCACTTGCCAATTAGGGCTCACTGCCCGAGCACATTGCTCACAAGAGGCCCACTGCCTACAAGAAGACACACTGTCTACAAAGTGATAAGAATCACAGTCTTGAACTAATTGGAAGCATCTGCATATGCTGGAGTTCAGTTCCGGTTAGGCTCAGTACACTGATCTGCTGCACTTCATCTTTTCTCTGTTCTTTATTCTGCTATCCTTTCACATACCGGATCTGTCTTGGTACTTCTGCTCTGTTCTTCACTTATTCGCATATATCTTGACATAGTCACACACTTCACAACTAAATCCATCCTCTATATATATCCGCACAAGTAATTTCATCACCTTTCTAGTCGGCATCCGGAACAGTCTAGTTTCCTACAAACTCTGTTCTGTCGGCTGAATCCTTGCTCACCAAGCAATGCGGATCAAGCATATACTTGTAGATATCATTAATCATGTCGGCCAAACATGATTCATGCCTTCACAACCTTTATCATCAACAGTAACACATCCGGAAAGTAGTCTGATACTCTGTCAGTCAGTTCTTCCTCTGTTTTCACTATCTCTCAGGAATCCGGTACTCAACTATTCATATCTTTTTCCTTGTCCGTCACCGGAGGCTAAATCCTTGGAATATACCACTCAAGGTAGTCCTCTTGACTTCCCCAAATCCGTACTGCACCAAGACACTTCCTCTGAGAGATCCGGACCAATCTGTCGGACCTTGCCACATGCTCTGTTCTTGTTCACCGGACCACAACAATCTTTATTCTGACTTCCGGTAGAGACACACCATGACTTGCGGATATGTGGGATGACCTTTGTTGCCATCAATGACAACAACCATGAATCCATATAGTGTCTCTTGCCAACAATCTCCCCCTTTGGCATTGATGGCAACACTTAGTGAAAAATGACTAAGTGTTTACACTATGCTCCCCCTTTGCTGATGCTCTGTCTTTATATACAATTTCCAGAACTCCCCCTTAATTGGATTCCTCATTTTTCACTGCTCCTCACTCCCCCTTTGACATCAATGGCAAAGGGTAGGGTCTGCACACCAAAATTTTCAAAAAAATTTCTATACATAGCCGCATATTTACATACTCACATATACTGAAGAATGTCTGCAAAGGATGTCTGCAATTGGATCATTTCTGTAGCCCAACTTTGCTTCATTCTATCCAAAATTGAAATGTGACCACTCAACAAAAATGCAAAAGCTTCTGCCCGCTTGAGATCTGTCGGATCATTTGTTTGGGCGGTGGTATGAGCATCACTGATGGCCTCATGCATAGTTTCCAAATTAGGGATTATAATCCTTCTAAGTTCTCCCATCTGGTTAGTGATATTCTTCCTTTCCTTCTCAAGATTCTTTATTTCATTCAAGACTGCAATAGTCTGACATTCTTGATTTATTATGGAGGAAGAGAGAGGATCAAAACTTTGAGATAAGCTTTGTAGCTTGTCCTGTTCCTCTTTTATTTTCTTATCAATTGCTGCTGTTGCCTTTGACCAGGATATACAAAATTTGTAAATGTCACCGCAATCCGTAAGAGCATTCTCTGAGCTCTTTATTCCAATACTCACAATCTTCCTATCTTTAGAGATTAATTCTAATACTTCTAAAAATCTTTTATCCAAAAATTCCTTCCGGACCTTTTCTTCAGCAGATTTTTCTAGAGATTCAAAATGTGTACTAACACTGCTGACTAAGGTTTTGAGATTACCGGAAGAGGAGGCTGTGGGATCCTTTTGAAAGGATGGCATGATCTTTTCTAGCACTCCAGATGCTACCTCCATAAGCTCACAGTCTTCCATGTGAGATTTCAGTAGCTTCTCTTTGACTTTCTCATTTGCAAATGAGGCTATTTTCATTGTTTGCACTGGTGACAAAGAGTCAAAATCTAATGGTCCTTTTAGCAGGTCCGGTTCATCAATTTCTATAGTGGCTTTGCTCAAAAATTGTTGAACAGTTTGTGCAGTGTCTCTTGCCGGAGACAGATGTTTCTTTTCTTCTGCAGTCTTGGAACTGTCAACCTCTTTATCTTTCACCCCTGCTTCCTTCTCCTGTAATTTTTCTTCTTCTTTGGATCCGGAGACTGTAGGGGAAACCGAAGGAGAGATGTTTGTCTGTTCAGGGCCCACTTCTTCCGGAACAGATGATTCCAAATCCGCAGCTGTTTCTGCACCTAAGTCCTCTACAACAGGAAGATTGAACCTTTTGAAGGCCTTCCGGAGGATCTCTTCTGTCTCTTGGGCCACTTTGTCAGTCTCACCAAGCATGAGTTGATTCATCCTGGCTTTACTTCTGAACTCATCTTTGCAGTCTTTGAAGATTATGTTCATTGTCTTGGGATCAATTTGAGGATATAGCTGAATAGCTATCTGCTCCCGGATCTCAAGATCTTTTGCATGAGCATTATTCTTTCTTATTTCTAATTCCTTTTCTAGGCTTTTAGGAATAAGAGATATGATCTCAATGAAAGCCTTATTGTATATGTTCAGATATTTGACTGTGGCTTCCTGCAGAATCTTTTGGTCAGCCTCATTGTAGTCATCATAAAATTCAGTCATTGGTTGAAGGTTTCCATCTATCGTAACCGACTTGATTACACTCTCTAGAGACAGAGTGGGCTTTTCAACAGATACCTCTGCCATTTCATCCTTGTCTTGGCCTGTGGAGGGTTTACCGGATCCTTTCTTCTTCTGCTTCTTTATTTCTTTTACTCCCTCATCTGACTCTGTTTCCTCTTCATCCTTTTGGCTTTCATAAGCCCTTGTGGCTTTTGTCTTGGATCTTTTACCAGATGCCTAGACTTCTGGTTTTGAACTTTTGGTTGTGGGAGGTGCAGATCTTTTTGATGATCTGGTCCGGGTGGGAGTTTCAACCGGAACACTTTCTTTACTTTTCTCTTCTTCCTCAGCCTTCCTCCTCTTTTCCCGGCTGGCATCAAGTGCCTCTTTTGAGATGCCTAGGCCTTGAGCAATATGCTCAACTTCTTTTCTTACCTTCCTCTTTATCTCTGGTTCCCTGAGTTCTACATGTATCTTTACACTCAGTTCCTCAAAGGTTCCAAACCTTTCTGCCTTAGGATCTTTGGGCTGGCTTAGCATGTGTTGAACATGCAGCTCTACTATCTGTTCATCCACTTCATACCCCATGGGCATGATCCAGACAGTCCTTGGCTCCACTGCCTCCATTAGACACTGATCTGTTTCTACCATGAAGCATACTGTGTCTTTGTACTTTTCAACAAGGGATTGGGGTATTCTTTCTCTTGCATGCATCATGCTTTGGAAGTTCTTGAAGTATCCCCATAGAGCTGTATTTCTTGCTTTAGCATCCCCAAGTCCATGCAAATAGCCTCTGATTTGGATGGCAACCGGTCTGTCATTCTGCCATATCCATCCACTGGATCCGGGAAGCTCATTCATGTAGTAAAAGAAGAGACAAAGGATCAGATTGCCATACTTGAAGGAGTTTTTCTTGTCCTTCTTGATCTTCTGCAGATTTTCAAAGAGTTGGTTCACAAGAAGCTCACACAAGTCATAGTCTGCATTCTCCTTTAACATTTGATAAGCTGTGTAGATTGCAGTTCCCGGTACTGAATTTTCCCTACTGGAGTGATAGATTTTGTAACCAATTATCATAGCTGCAAATTTGACATCCGGTTCAGTGATGTCATCAACTGTCATAGCTCTCTTGTCAAACTTGGATCCGGTTGCATCACTAACTGTCTGATTTTTGACAGACTTAAGAACAGGTAATCCACCGGATGAGTGCAGACCGGTTATAGCCCTAATTGCATCTTTGGTGATCTTGAAGGGCTGGTTCAACCATAGGAAGTTGTCATGTACTCTACTTAGTACATACCGGACGCATTCATCTTCTTCAAAACAGGGGAAATGAATGCACTGTGCAAAGTGTTTGTCCCGGATGGCTTTGTACTGAGGTTTGATCTCAAAGGAGTCATCTATCAATTGTTTGTGATAGATATCCATCAGTTTTGATTCTCCAAAGTCTTCAAGATTCGCATGGATGTAAACCCTAATATCTTCCGTATGCAATACACCATGAGGAACACTAGAGAAGGCTCCTAGTGGATCTACCTCCAATGATTTGTAAGGATGTTTCTTGAATGTGGGGCGAGGTCTATCAGAGATCTTAACTATATTTGGAGTAGCCATTCTTCAAAGATTTGCAGTGAGATAATGAAAAACAGAGAATACCTTATGCGCCTTCGGTTTGCACGGAGTGGTTGGATTGATTTCTTTATGCAATGACTTCGGCAGGAGATCTTTGGTGTGCTTGATGAATCTTGTTGCAGAGCTCCACTTTTCGCTTCTTCTTGAGTGCAGAATGAGCAAATGATTTTTGAGAAATCCCTTATATTGCTCCGCAAACCCTAATATCTGTTTGCAATAAATGCTTCACCTATATTATTCCAGTTTGCCTTGTCCGAATAGCTTGGAGTATCCCGGATCAGTCCTGATCTGTGAACATCATCCGGATCTTTCAATCATGAATAAATCAAGGTGACACATTACAAGAACATCCCAAACGCTCTGTCCAATCCGCAGAATAAGATAGTGCACTTCCAGATCTCTCCGGACCTTTTTGTAATCCTCTGTCATACCGGAGCATCTCCCGGAACAGGTCTTACTTGATCGATCATAGCTTCTTCATAACTCCATGCGGACCTCTGAAATCTTATCTGGATCGTCTCAAGACTTATATCTTTAAACCTTTTACTCCTCATCTTGTGCCACATCAGGCACCACTTGATTGGCTGGGGGAACAGGATTTTCTTTGAGTCTCCCCCTGAGCCAGAGCTAACTTTTTAATTTCCAGAAGAAATATCAGCACCAGAGTCTAGTGCGGATCCAACCTCTACATTCTCTGAACTTTTCTTCACCCAAATCTTGCTCATCTGATTCCTAACTTCATCCGCATTCATCTTTTGTTTACCCTTGTCTTGATTCTGATTATACACCGGACCTCTTTTGTCCTGATTCTTACTTCTGCAGACTTTAGCATTATGACCGGACCTATTACAGATTTGGCAGATAACATTTCTTTGCATAATTGACTGATATCCTCTTGATCTGCATTGATTAGCCATATGACCTACTCTATTGCATGTAAAGCATCTACCTTTGAATGATTTGTTTACTTGCATATTTCTGCATTCATGGGATTTGTGTCCATACCTTTTGCAGTTGAAGCATTGTCCGGAGAAGGATGAATTAATCTGATTCATTCTCTTTCTGCACTGATTAGCTTTGTGACCAAAGTGGTTGCAGCTGTGGCAGTATCCATTGAAAGATGAATATCTTTGAGCATTGGGCTGTCTTACCGGAGGTCTTCTAGGCCTGTTTCTTGGATTTTCTGATGCAAAATTCTTTTGACCGGATCCGGAGCTTTCTCCTTTCTCATATCCCAAACCATACTTGTCATCTGTCCCTTTTTGACTTCCAAGAAGAACTTCAAGTTGAGCAGAACTTATCTTGAATTTCTCTTTATATTCATTTGCTGTTTGAAGGTCTCTTTTGAGAGAGGCAATTTGATCCTCAAGTTTTTCTTCATTATCTTTGGCATCTTCAAGATCAGATTCAAGATGTCTGATAATCCTGTCCATCTAGTGGCATTCTTCTGATTTTTCTTTAAGAGATTGTTTTAGATTGTCTTCAGCCTTTCTTTTTTCTTCAATCTCTTGAGTAAACTTTATAGTTCCTGATTCCATTTCATGTCTTAACATAATGACTTCTTTTGATAACTTTTCACATAACTTGGTTTGCTCAGTCAATTCTTCATTTGTATTGCTTTCTTCACTTTGTCTTGCCAACTGTTGGAGCAGCTCCTTTCTCTTTTTCATAGAGAGACTTAATTTGTCTTTTAATTCTCTCATGAATTCATCAGCCTGTTTGAGTCTTTCCTTTAATTCATTGACTTCAGAATTTGACTGTTCAAGATCCTCAAGGGCAGTCTTGAGTTGCTCCCTTAAACCATATGCATCCATTTGAACTCCCAGATCTTCCTCAAGCTGTTAGGCTCTATTAGGAGGAACTTAGCTCTGATACCAATTGTTGATAACTGAGAGGGGGGGGGTGAATCAGTTATCCTAATTATTTCCCTTATTGAACTTTCTTATTAATTGATGCAGCATTGAATCAAACACAAAAACATTACCATGAAATAAGAAACACATGACACAGTATTTTTGACGTGGAAACCCTGTTAAGGGAGAAAACCACGGGGTGATTAACCCAAAAATTATTCTTTGTTAGAAGAATAGGAAATTACAAAATGGCACTTGCCAATTAGGGCTCACTGCCCGAGCACACTGCTCACAAGAGGCCCACTGCCTACAAGAAGACACACTGTCTACAAAGTGATAAGAATCACAGTCTTGAACTGATTGGAAGCATCTGCATATGCTGGAGTTCAGTTCCGGTTAGGCTCAGTACACTGATCTGCTGCACTTCATCTTTTCTCTGTTCTTTATTCTGCTATCCTTTCACATACCGGATCTGTCTTGGTACTTCTGCTCTGTTCTTCACTTATTCGCATATATCTTGACATAGTCACACACTTCACAACTAAATCCATCCTCTATATATATCCGCACAAGTAATTTCATCACCTTTCTAGTCGGCATCCGGAACAGTCTAGTTTCTTACAAACTCTATTCTGTCGGCTGAATCCTTGCTCACCAAGCAATGCGGATCAAGCATATACTTGTAGATATCATTAATCATGTCGGCCAAACATGATTCATGCCTTCACAACCTTTATCATCAACAGTAACACATCCAGAAAGTAGTCTGATACTCTGTCAGTCAGTTCTTCCTCTGTTTTCACTGTCTCTCAGGAATCCGGTACTCAACTATTCATATCTTTTTCCTTGTCCATCACTGGAGGCTAAATCCTTGGAATATACCACTCAAGGTAGTCCTCTTGACTTCCCCAAATCCGTACTGCACCAAGACACTTCCTCTGAGAGATCCGGACCAATCTGTCGGACCTTGCCACATGCTCTGTTCTTGTTCACCGGACCACAACAATCTTTATTCTGACTTCCGGTAGAGACACACCATGACTTGCGGATATGTGGGATGACCTTTGTTGCCATCAATGACAACAACCATGAATCCATATAGTGTCTCTTGCTAACAGGCATAGTCATTGCTTTTATGTGCCGTGTTTGAGGAATGATTTTTAGCATCGTTCTTAGCATTCTATTTATCTTGTGTGTGTTACGACCTAGCATCTTACATATTTAATACTCTTCTTACATTCACATGTATTGAAGTTTATTTTATGTTCAAGACTATGGCTCATTCACATGTACCAACAAGGTCATATTATGTCTAAGGGATTTAAGTTCAAACCGCTTGCTTGCAGAGTCAACGTCCACGCACTCGGATATCATTGCACCTTGGTCTCTTATACCTTGGTTGTGAATTATCCATGTGCTATATCAAAAATAAGGATTACTCTTTATATACAATTGTGAAACCAATGCAACAAGCTCATCATTTACCCATCCATTTATCCATGTCCTTATATCATTTTCAAAGCAATGATCGATCAATAGTCTTTCTCTCATGTTCTCTCCTATCTCCTTTCTTCTATCTTTCCTATCCAACCTTGTTTGTCTCGAACAAAATATTCTAGTCGAGCGTCAACACAGTTCTTCTGTCACTCCCTGTCTTTCCTCTCGAGGGGGCATCCTATGCCACCTATGCTGGGGCAACTACCTACACTGGGGCATCAAAAATTGTATCATGTCTTCAACAATCATTTTCTTTGACGCAACACTGTAAACTGCATTGCACCAAAGAGGGGCAAAATGTAGACACCCTAAAATGACCAAGTTGTCGTACTACTTGCATTCCGTCTAATTCTTCTAATCACCTGCATTACAACATTAATTGAATAATCTAATTATTTAATTAATTTCACAAAATTCTTTAAAATCGCATACTTTCAACATTAATTAAATAAATTCTCTTTATTTAATTAATTACATCAAATTCCTCTATTATTCTTCCACAATTAAATAATTTTAATTATTTAATTAGATAATTATCTTCTTTCCAAATCTCAAGTCTCCATTAATTAAATAAATCCCATTATTTAATTAATTCATCACAAATTCCCTCTTATCCAAACAATTAAATAATTCCCAATTATTTAATTAAATCAAATTCATTCTTCCAAATTTGAATAAATCAAATCAAATTTATTTAAATTCTCTCATTCTCCAAAAATAAAATAAAACAAATATTTTATTTATTCTTCCAAATCATGAACAACAATTAAATAAATTTATTTATTTAATTTGCTTTCTTATCTACAAATATCTTTCGAATCTTCTAAAAATAAATCTTCTTCTACATGCACACATAATTAAATAATTTATTATTTAATTTCTCTCAAATCATGCAAAAGCAAATCTTAAGTTGAGTTATCTATTCACTCAACCTTGTTTTTATCAATTTCTCTTAAATTAGAAAAAAGATTTCTAATTTAGGAAAAGCATGTCTTATCTTTAGAAAAGAAAGTGTTTAACTCAAATAAAACAACTTTTGTGTGACACTTGTCTTCTTCTTATTCGATGCACGTTCCTCAACTATTCTCCTCCGTTGATTCTTCTAAATTATCTGGACCGTTGATCGATCTTCATTGAAACCTATATAAACCCCCCTCATCTCCTTCACAATCTCTCTTCTATCACTTATTCTCAAGCATACTTAACAGCGCTTTGAGCATACATCGCATCGATTGAGCAACTTCATGATCTCTTGACATTGATCTTTGAGCAAACTACTTGCTTGTTGCAACCATGGTTTTACAATACTGTTGAGCAATGCACATTCATCCAAAGGGAACAATACAAATCTCGGTAAAAGCTTTCATATTTCATTGATTTATTGTTAATGGCTTTTATTTAGATTGGTTCTCTTTATGTTATTGGTTTTTGATTTTGTTAGTTTAATTTAGTCAATTTTCCTCATACACAATAGGCACCATTTCTAACATCTTCTTTAACCATGTATGGCCCTTTCCAGTCCTCTGTGAATGTTCTTTTTCATCTTCTCTTTTTGTTTTTCATGCTACCTCTTTTTAGGAAAAGTTCTCCTATTATGTAGGGTTTGTTGTTTGATTATATTATTTCCAACGCAGTGGTTTCCCTTGGCAGTGTGAAATGAAGTAAGTATCGAAAGGCTTGTTGATGGGAAGGGGTCCAATATGAGACTCCATCAAATCTTAATAGTTCTGA
Organism: Cunninghamia lanceolata; assembly: GCA_027924645.1. Lineage (NCBI taxonomy): Eukaryota > Viridiplantae > Streptophyta > Pinopsida > Cupressales > Cupressaceae > Cunninghamia > Cunninghamia lanceolata. Next base: position 64,240 of record BSBN01002085.1, read on the forward strand.
TAACATGTCAAATTGTTCTTGCATGTAAACTTTCATATCTTGTCTATCTTGAATGCTTTGCAAAATCTGGAACAATTCAAATGGAGTTTGTGGATTCCTTTTCTCATTAGGAGGGATAAAGCTTATTCTTGTTCTCCCATTGGGTTTTGGCCTTAAATCCATGGAATACCTGATGTAACTTCCTGGCAACTCAAAAATGATTGGATCATCAGTGACAACTGACACTCTCATTTTCCATTCTTTGTGAAACATACCCTCACTTTCTTCGTCTTCATCTGGGAGTCTTTCAACGATTTCAATTTGTACTAAAGGTGCTTCCCACTCGCCAAGTTCATTTGATTGCACTAAGGCAGATGTGGTTGTCTTCTCTTGTGGTTGAGACACCATGAACATCCTTGGAAACATTCCTATTGCATTGGTCGATTCATTGTCAATAGAATGCACATCCTCCATGGGTGTCAATGGTCTATATGAATCCTCTATTGGTGTGAGAGGCTCGTATGACTCTATTTTCTCTGGTGTCTCAGGGACATGTGATTCACTTAAGGGTGACAAAGGAGTGTAACTCTTTGTCATATCTTTCTCAAGATCTAAGAAAGCGTGAGGGTCTACATACCTCAAATTTAACGTGGTTGTTTCAAACATTTGACCTTAAGTTCTATGATATTTCTCCCCTATGCAAGGGAAGAGCTTGTAGCATGTTGAATATCGATCATGAGTACTTCTAGAGGGAATTGGAGAGGCCCATCCTATTCTATCCATTCCATGATCTTAACTGTCTTTTCCTTGGAGACAATTTCTTTTTGCTTTGGTGGTACCTCATTTTCTAAAGTTTTTATCTCTGCGGTGTTTATGGTCTTCTTTGGAGTTTCCATTCACTCGATGCATATTGATTGACGTGTAGGACTAGGAATAGACAATTTGTTGGTGGGAAGTTCATAATCTATGGGGATGCCTATATGTTTGTTTGATGTGTTTGATTTCAACATGTTGAAAGGTTTTGGATCTCCTTTCACAATGTATACCTTCCCCAGATGTAGGATTCGAGCCTTTTGAAATAATGTAGATGGCACAGATTTCATCCTATGTATCCATGGTCTTCCAAGGAGTAGATTGTATCTTGTGTCTTTGTCAATGACATAAAATGTATTTGGGACAATTTTGGGTCCTAGGGTTACAGGAAGCATGATCTTTCTTATCGTAGTAGCCTTTAAATTATCATACCCACTTAGAGTGTCTCGTGAAGCGGTGATATTAGTGTGCCCATAACCAATTCTATCTAAAAGGGAGAATGGAACTATGTTCACTGCTGCCCCATCATCAATTAAGGTTCATTTGATGCAAGTGTCATAGATCCAAACTTGTAAATACAATGCAGGGTCTCCTCTCTTGGTTAGCTCTGCCTTAGAAGGCATTTGCTTTAAGTAAAAGAACCCTGGATCCTTGATTTCTAAATTTGGTGGGTTGATGTTGTAGTCCACATGGTTGATCAACTCACTAGGCGAGGAAGTAATTTGATCGAGATACTTCAGCCCTATTGCTTTCAATAGTGTTGAGCGATGTGAAGGGGAGTTCCTGAGTAAGTCAATGAATGATATGTGAGCATGTGTCTTTTTTAAGTCCTCGATAAGTTCATAAGGTCTGCTTAGAGTTGGTATTGGTTCAACTACCGAAATGACACCCTCATATACTTCCTTTTGTTCATTCTCAAGGTCTTCCTCTTCTTCATTATGGAGTATTTTGACTAATCCCATCATCCTAGCTTCTCCTTTCTATCCTAACTGTGGTGGGATGTTGGTGTTACTACCTTGGCCTACTTTATTTTGATTTGTTACTTCTGTATCCTTATGTGCAGGAAATGGGTCCTGATAGATTCTCATGTTAGTATTTTGTGGAGCTATCGGGGCTTGAGTTTGTCTTGTGCCCTTGTTATCTGATGTGACTTCCTGTGGATTTAAGAACATTTCTATGAACAACCACTGTTGGTCTTCAATTAATCTGGCTATGAATCTACTATACTCTCTACAGGATTCTGTGCTATGCCCCCTTGTTCTATGAAAAGAACAAAATTAGTTGTACTCATATGGGGGTCTTTCATACCTTCTATCATTTCCATTTCCATTGTGGTTCCAATTCTGGTAATTGTCCCTAGGGTAGTATCCATTGTTTTTGGGCCGATCAATTGTATTAACATTAGGAGGATAATAGTTTCTTGCATTGTAATCATCTCTTACCTTCTTGATTGGGGGTTGATCTATCACCCCATCTATGGTTACATTTTTGTTGTTTTTTAAGAATTTTAATGACAGGAGCATTGTTCCCTATGTCTTCCCTTAATAGTTTTCCATTTGACCTGTAGACTTTTCTGCCACTAGTGATGGCAGCTTGATCGATCCTCAAAGCACTTTCCAATGCTTCTTCATAGGATTTGTATGGTAACTTCTGAAAATCTTCTCTCATATCCTTGTTTAAGGCATGCAAGAAAAGGTTGCATAACTCATGATGATCCATGTTTGGGGCACTAGTTGAGGAATAAAGGACTTGCCTCCAACGGGTGACAAAATGGGCTACATATTTGTTAGGCTCTTGTTTCATGTATAGGAACTCTCTGATTCCTATTTTGATGAGTTTGTTCATGTCAAATGCCATGATAAAATCTTTGATTAGTTATCTAAACGAGTGGATTGAAGCTTCTGGTAGAAGATAGTACCAATCCAGAGCTATTCCTTCGAGGGTTTTTGGGAAGATCTTGGCAACAACCCCATCCAAGGGAGGAGTTCTCTTATTGTAGTGGTATAAGCTTTGATATGCAAGTTTGGATCTCCTTCTCCTTTGAATTTTGGGAGATCAGGCAATGGATGAGGTAACCGTATGTTCCTTATGTTTAGATCGAGATGTTCTTTCAAGTACTCAAGATATATTCCAAGGAAAGTGCTTTGTAATTGGGGAGTAGATAACAACCCTATTAGAGGGTTTTGGTAACGTACTATTTGATTTACTGGGTTTCCTAACATCACTTGAATGTTTCAAGCAAGAGGATTCCCATTTTGGCATATGTTATTACTTGTATTCCTTGAATAATAGCTAAGGTAGAGGGATTCTAAGATGCCCCCTAGTCTTGTTTGTTTCAGATGTCATCATAGGATTTTTTTCTCTTTTTAGGAGCGGTTTGTTCTGCTTCTAACATTCTAATCCTTTGCACTAGAGTTGCGATCAAATCTGCAGGTATGGCAGCTCTAGGCCTTTCTTCATTTTTTGGATTGTCTCTTTGAGTGTTGGTATGATGTTGTGCTTCTTCTCACACAACATTATCTCTTTGTTCTTCTTGCAAGGCAATGTTTAATGCTTCTTGTGCGTCTCTTGGCTCTTGCAAGTGTTTTTCTATCCTTCTCACCTTGTCATCAAGATGAGTACTCGAGGTATTCGTATAAGGTTGATCAACTCTATGGATTTCTAACCTTAGTTGAACTCTCCTAGCTTTATGTGGCGCATTTGGTATGGCCTGATTGTGTTCCCAAGATGGGTTGTTAAATGATAGAGAACACTTGGGTTCTCTTTGGTCATGTTCATAATCAGAGTCTTTGTAGTCATAGCAATTTGTAACAGGTGCATCTTGGTGAGGTGGCACATATTTGTTAAAGAAGGGAGTTTTTGGTTCCCTTGAAGGGATACTCCCTTGGTTTAGATTAGGCTTTGTCATATTCAAGGGTGCCATAGACACCACAGAATAAATGTAGTGAGCGATAGAGAGGGTGATGAAAGTGGAAGCGACTATGAAGAATAAAGTGAAAATGTTTGAAGGCTTTTATTGTTTTGAAAGGATTTGAGCTTTTGGAATGTGGACAAAATAAACAAAACTTTTTGTTCTTCTCTTCGGGTTCACCAAAATATGTACGCTCAAAATCACGACCTTAGTTGCCTGGGGTTGTCGAGTCAGATTCTTGTGCACACACGGACGCTTCCCTCCTTGCCACGGGGCAAACTGCCACGTGACTCTCACTCTCGTGGAAGTATCTAGTCAAGAGCAGGTGAGACACGGGGGTGGTTTGGCTCGTTGGAGAGCTGGACTTCACGGAGAGGGGTTGACACATCCTAGGGCCTTTATTTTTGTGCACTTGTGTCGATGTTTTGTTCAATGATTGTGATTGTATAGATAATCCATTGACCTGAAGGGTCACTAGTCAATATTCTCTTGTTGGAGTTTTTAATGTTTCACCTTTGTGTGGGTAAGTTGTTCTCATTGATGGCTTTTTATCTTTCAAAGTATTGGATGAATGCTTGTCATAGCAAAAGTTGCCTATGTTCTTCTATTTGTTGGATGACTAGTGGATCCTATTATGGTCGTGGATGGATTTCCTATATCTTGCCGAGGATTGCCCTCACCCACTCAATCCTAGGCACATTCGTGAGCTGAGACAAGAGATAGGCATATGTGAGCTAACCTTGACTAGACCTAGGGTTTGACTTAGGGTTTTATTGACCTAAGGTTTGATTATGCGTTGACCTCTTTTGACCTTGTGATGGAATCAAGGGTTTGCAAATTACCTAAGTGTCTAATGTTTTTGTCCTTTTTTGGGTTTTATGAATGCAATACTATATGAAATGCAAAACTTGTTTTTGTGCTTTTTTTGTGTTTTTGGAAATAAAAGGTGCTTTTTAATCTAGGAATCAAAGAATTAATACAAACTACAATGAATTTACCTAATGCAATTTAACTATGTTTTTGAGGTTTTCCAAATATTTGGAATGATTTAATCTAAGAAAGGAAACTACATGTAAATGAATTAAACTATGAAAGAAAATTACTCTAAGAATGCAAGATCTAACTATCCTATCAAGGAAAAGCAATAAGATTACTAATCCCAAGAGCAATTTTAGTTATCTAATTTTATGAATTGAGAGAAAGCATAGAGGGACCTGAAATAAAGAAGACTTGTGAGCCTCCACTACTCTTAGATTACCTTGTGTGGCAACCTCGTATCCTCTTATAGCAGCGGGGAATCCTCTTGGTGACAAGATGACAAAGGAAGCGAAAAAAGCTTTAGAAGCTTTGCAAAGAGAGCTCAATGAGATCTATTGATAAGAATGATGGCTTGATTTGAGAAGCATATGGATGTGTGATGAGATTTATGTGAAAGCTTGATGATCAACATACAAAACAAAAGGATCTTATGTCATGTATGAGCATGAGAATGCTGATTGTGGAGAGTAATAACTTGTAAAAGTTGTGTGCACAAATAAAATTGCCTCCCTTTCTGCTTGAGGGAGTAGGGTATTTATAGGTTAGAAGAAGGGATGAGAGGTGAGGAAGAAGGAGAGGTAACTCAATTTGATTGGAGAGTTAACATAGATGATTCAAGAGTGATTTGGGTTAAAATTGGAGTGATCTACCCAGTAAAAGCTTATCACTCAAGAAGTGAAGAAGAAAGAGTGCATGGGAATGCATGAGTTGTTAATTATAGATGAAATGGAGCTAATTATGCACATGTGGGTGCATGAAATAATTAACTCCATATTAGGCTTGAAAATCCATGCAAACAGGAAGAAAAACAAGCAAAAATAGATCTTTTTCAAGTTAGGAACTCGAGTCTTTCTACAGCTGGAAACATGACAGGGTCACCCAAGGGTCACTCAGAGGTCATCCCTTTCACCAATTAGGTCACCTAGGGGGATGACCCATGGGTGACCCTAAAGGGAAGGCACTTGGGTGGTCATGCATGATGGGAGATTGAAGAAGAGTAGAAAAGAAAGGGGTTCTGCCTCTAGAAATAGGTCAGTTATGTGCAAGAATCCAAATCTCCACATGCAAATAAGGATCTCCAAGTAGGAGATTTGGAAATAATAGGGGGAGATTTGGATTGGTTGAGTGAAACTAAAAACCAAAAGTGGAAGATGGCTAAGGGGATCTATAGAAGGCTTCTAGGGGGTGGAGAAGATGAAAAAAATTGGGGAAAGGTGAAATCTCACCTACAAGATGCACACTAGGCTTAGGAACAGGGTCGCAAGCTCAAAAAGTGTAAATCGACAAGTGTCAAAAAATGTAAAAAAACATTGACAACAAAGAGAGAAAAAATGACAAAGGGGAAACAACACTAGATGAAAGTGAAGACACGTCACCAAGAGAATTGCTGCTAAGAGGATGTTATTTCATGCTTACATGTATGTGACAAGGATTAGAAATCATCATAGGGGTCCTTGTGGAGGCTGTGCATGATTTTTGTGCTTACAAGAGTAGAGACAATTAGAAAGAACTAAAGAAAAAAATAACCTCAATCTTGGTTTTGATCCCCAACAACCCCCTTTCACAACTGAAACTACTCCAAAGAAGAGGCTGAGTTTGAATGATTGAACTGGGTGCTTGGATGTGAAACTCCAACATTGGACTATTTGAAAATCATTCACAACATGAAAAGTTGATGGAGGTTGAGTTGGCTTTGACTTTTTGACCGAAACTCTTTTGCATGCTCCTTGGAAATTGTTCCAACTAATTGCATGGTAATCCAACCCCTGCGCATGCTGAAACAGACTACTTCTCTAACTAGGATAGCTATTCATTGCCATCATTTTCATGATTTTAGGCTCCTTAGGCGTGTAGAATGAAAAAATCCTTCCCTTTAGGGATCAAAACTACCCCTAATTGCTTATTTATTCTCTCAAAACTTCACTCAACTCATACTCTATCCATGCAATCTCTCTAACTGGCCTAAAACTATTTGGAAGTGCCTCTAAACTAAACTTGGATTCCCAGAATCGACCCTTCATTCTGGCACATGTGTCCCTAATACAGTTTGCATGACTAAAACTTCTAGCAAGGCATTGAGAAGACTTACAAATATGATTTTCTCTTATAAAAAATGATTTTTAGCTACAACAGGCTGTACACATCCTTCAACAGGCTTGTCAATGAGTTTGGTTAAGCGTTTGGGGCTTTATGAATGTTGAAAAATACCTATCCCTCCTATCACTCCCGCACAATGTGTATTTCACTAAGGTTGAAATACATAGTGTCTAACTCAACCTTAGTGCCTTTTCCTTTGTTCTCACAAGTTTGCAACCTTTTGGTATGGTTAAGGGTATGATGATGGTCTTAGGGTATCTTATCAATGTTCTCCTTTCCTCATCTAATTGGCAAGGTCTTCTGAAAGTGGGTCTGCAGTCTTTGTACGTGCTACTATGAATAGGCATAGGCCCTTGGAATTGTCTCCTTTTAGACATTTTACCACTGTAGACTATGCCTCTTACCCTTTATTGGCTTTTTCGCCCATTGACGAACCTCTTTGTTGTCTTTTTCTCTTCTTTCTTCTTTTCTTTTCTATCCTTGTCATTCCTTTTGTCTCTTTCCTCTCTATTGGCAAAACCTCTCTTTCACAAACCTTTCCCTTAGCCAATGACTTGTCTCTTTATCTCCTTTATCTCCCTTATCTTTCCTTCTTCTTTAGTAGGCAATTTCACCTATCGTCTAACTTGCCGATCGGCAAACCATTTCCCTCAATAACTTTCCCTTTTTCCTTGTCTTCCTTCTTTAGTTAGTGATTTCACCGGTCGGCAAACCTACCGATTGGTGAACTTAAATTTTCCAACTCTCCCTTTTGTCGATTGAGGCTTGCTTTTCCATCCTTATTGCCTTAGAAAATTTTTTACTTCCTTATCGTTGATCTAGGCTATCGATGAACTCTTTGTTAGCGAAATCTCCCATTGGCAAACCTTACGGTTTGTGAACCAAAACTTTTGCTGACAATGCCTTCTTTATCTTAGAAAATATTCCACTTCCTTTGTCACTGGGCTTTCCAATTAGTGAACTTTCTAGTTAGTGAACTGGTGAGTTCACGAACCCCTTCTTTCGTCGGTAAGGCAAACCTTCCATTCTCTTCTTTTTCTTTACTCCGCTTCATTGGGTTCACCGATTGGAAAATTTGTTGATCAGCGAACCTACAGGTTCACAATTTATTTTTTTTGTGATAAGGAATGACTTCTTTCATCCTCGCCTTTTCCTTGAACTATTTTCTTGTCGTCGAGTTTGCCTATCGATGAACTTGCCGAATGACAAACCGACAAGTTCATGAAACATTGAGTTTGTCGATAAGGTAGAACTTCAAAAGAGAAAACACTTTGAATATTTTGGCTTGACTTCTTCAACCTACATATTAGTTCCAACTTAAAACACTTATTCTCTACAGACCTGCACACTTCAACCTGCCTAATAGACTTGGACTCATTAATACTTGGAAACACCCTTATTCACCTATTTGGATGACAAGACAAAAATAGGTAACATTTCTGGTGACCTCTAAGGGATGCTTTCTTGCTAAGCACAAATACCAGTAGCCTTAGTTTCCATTGGGAAATAGAGTCTCTTTAACCAACTTAGAAAATTTGCAACACAACTACTAGAAACATAGAACAACACTAGATAAAACAACTAAAAACTAGACGCCAATAATCCTGTAAAAAAACAAATAAACATGTGCATTAACACTTGGAGAGAAACAAAAAATGAAACAAATGTGCTACAACACTTATTTGACCCAACAAAACTATCTTACTATGTTACAAAATGTAGATCATCACCTCAATAGCAGTGTTTGAGATGAATCACATTAATTGGGATTGGCAGTTCTTCCCCATCAATCTTAGATAGCTGAAAAGTATTGTGCATCTTGCAACCTATGATCACAAAAGGGCCACTCCACATGACATAACACTTAGTATGTTTTTGGGCCTTCTCTTCAACTCATCCCATTTGAGAACCACATCTCCTTCATTAAAAATTCTAGGGACTGCCTTCTTATCAAAAGTTTTCTTCATTTGTGCTTGATGTAGTTCCTAACTTTGCATTGCTTGCCTTCTTATCATCCAATTCCATAAACTCAACAAGTCTAATTTCCATTGGCCCCTCTTCCATCATTTCCAGCTCTTTGATAAGGCTAAGTGTTGACAATTGAACTGAAATAGGCATCCTTGCCTCTTTTCCATACACAAGCACATAAGGTGAATTACCTGTAGACCTCTTAGGAGTTATCTTATCAGCCCATAAGACTAATTTTAGTTTGCTATGCCAAGTTCTTTGATTATCATTTATTGTTCTTTTGATGATCCTAATTAGATTCTTATTGGTAGACTCAGCTTGACCATTACCTTGTGGGTAATAGTTAGATGAAGCACTAAAAATATATCATTTCTAACAGTCCAATTAGTTATTTTTGTGCCTACAAAAGCCAATGCATTGTTTTAAATAATGGATTTAAGAGTACCAAACCTTGTGACTAGATCTTCCTAGAAGTTTAGGGCTGAGTTTTCATTTTCCTCTTTCAATGCCACTTCTACTATCCATTTAATAAAGTAGTCTATTGCAATTAGTATCCATTTGTGCCCTAAACTGGAAGGTGGATTAATGAGCCCAATAAAATCAAGACCCCGCTTCATGAAGGATTGTTCTACTTGTATTGGATGCAATGGTAAGGATGCGAACCTCTGCTTTCCTACAATTGGAGCACACATTTTGCACTTTCTCACCCTTGATGTATGTGCATCCTTGTATAAATTAGGCCAAAAGTAACCATCCTTCATTACTTTAAGTGTTGTTCTTCTTGGTGCAAAATGGCCTCCAGCTATCCCATCGTGGAATTCTTCTAGAATTTTGTTAGTCTGATCAAATTCAATACACTTCAACATCACACCATTGAAATTTGTTCTAAACAAAATGCCCTCTATAATGACATAAGGAATTGCTTGCAATTTGAAATATGTTCTTTTTGCATTGTTTAAACCCTTGGGGCACTCACTTGTTTGAAGATAATGTACCATTTCTTGTACCGAGCTTGAAGGAGGGGCTGGGAAAATATTTTGATATTCATTATTAAGCACAAGAACAACCTCTTTTTCAACATCTTCATTGCTTTCTAACTTACTAGCCAGCTATTCACACAAACCTTTACCTCTTACCAACTTAGTGACCTTTATTTCCATGTCATATTCCATGACTTTGGTTATCCAACTAGCTCTCTTATCATTCAAATCCTTGTTTATAAACAAATCTTTAACACTTGGGTGAGCAACCATCAAATGTATCTTATTATTTGAAACCAAATGCCTAAATTTTTTAAGGCTTCTAAACACAACTAGTACATGTTTCCCCACAAAAGAATACCTCTCTTCATAACTTCCAAATCTTGGCTAAAGAAGGCAATAAGCTACTCTGAAACTTCTTCATTTTGTTGTACTAGCATGGCTAAGATTGTATCTATGCTACCAAAAGAATACAAATTGAAATCCTTAAAGAAATTAGGATTTATAAGTGTAGGTGCAGCTATTAGAGCTTCCTTGATACTCTCAAAACTCTTCTTCCCTTCTTTTGTCCATCTAAAACACACATTTTTCTTCAACATAAAAGTTAGTAGCTTAAAAATATGAACTATATCAGGTATAAACCTTCTCACAAAATTTATTCTACTAAGGAAACTTTGTAATCCCTTCTTGTGACTTGGCAAAGGCAAAGCTAGTATATCACTTACTCTCTTGGAATCAATGACAATTCCATCTTTTGACACCACATGGACAAGAAGCTTACCTTCATGAACAAAAAAGATACACTTCTTTGGGTTGACTAAAACCCCATACTCTCTAAACCTGTCAAATACTTTCCTTAGATGAATGAAATGTTCATTAGCATCCTTGGAAAAAATAGTGATATCATCAAGATAAACCAACACAATCTTGTTTATTAACCCTTGAAAATCCATGTCCGTGGCCCTTTCGAAAGTTTCCCCAACATTGGACAATCCAAAGGGCATTCTTTTGTATACCATTATACCCCATTTGGTAGTGAAAGCTGTCTTATATTGGTCTTCCTCTTTTACCAAAACTTGGTTATAACTAGAATAACCATCTAACAATGAAAACCTCTCAGAGCCTGATACTATTGGAACCATGATTGTCGTTTGACTAAAAGATTGACTTGTTAATCTTTGATAACATTGCAAAAGACAATGAATCCACAGGAGGTGGTTAGACCATGTCATGAATCCCACAGGGAGCACTGACCATATGCCAAAAAACTCACCCTAGCATTACCTAGGGGATTTGAACCCATGACCTAAGGCTTTGATACCAATTTTTGGAACCATGATTGTCGTTAGACCAAAAGATCGATTTATTAATCTAGATGATACAACTGCGAGAGACAATGAATCCATGGGAGGTGGTTAGACCATGTCACAAATCCCACGGGGAGTGTTGACCATATGCCAATAGATACAACATGTAAGATTTGCTCCATAGAAGGCAGCGGGTAGTGGTCCTTGAGTGAGGCTCTATTCAGGTCTTTGAAATCTACACATAGCCTTATTTCTCTATTCTTCTTCCTAATAGGAACTAGGTTGGAGACCCAAGAGGTGTGTTTGATAGGAAAGATAATGTTTCCCTATATCAACTTGCTTAGCTCCATTTTCATGAGTAGCTCTAGTTTTGGGTTCAGTGGTTTTTACTTTTACCTTATAGGTTTGGCATTGGGTTCAAGATCAATAGTATGTTGGGCAAGATTTGGGTAAAACCCTTTCAAATCACTATATTTCCAAGAAAAAATATCATCATTCTCTTGACATAACTTAATAAAAGCAATCTTCTCTTCTTCTATGCATATCTTACCCAATTTCAAAAGTTTGTCTTTGAAAATGCTTACCTGTTCATAATGATCCTATTTGACTTGCAAGTTGATCATTCTTCTTTTTGCTTGATCATCAGAACTAAAAACTGATTTCAATGAGACCAAACCTTTGGGCAACTTATTAGTTTTCAGCTATATAATTTGCTCACCATATTACTGCTAAAATTTCTCTTGATTAGTAGCTGAAAACTCAGCTTCTTCAATCAAAAAATTGTTATCACTATCAAACACTTGCCAATTTGCTTGATTATCAGGTATTGAGGGTCTTACCACCACTTTTACATACTGTTGTATCTTACTGTTATGTCAGAAAATGTCTCCCTAGGGCATTTTCCCTCCTATGTTTAGCTCCCGGGTCCTTTAGAATGCATTTAGATCATCTTGCATGTTAATGATGACTTTTGGTGAAGAAACCCCTAAGTTTTATGACAAATGGGACCTATGGGATGCACTTATGATGAATCCGACCTAAAATAGGGGGGAGGACTTGGGCGCCTGTGCCCTAGTCCTGCCTTATTTTGGGTCAGGACCTAATTTCATGTGTCGGTTATGTGACTGTTATTAGGTCCTATGCCGACACCTCAAGTTTGAATAATGAATTTCTTGGTGGGAAGTTGTTGAGTTGCATATATAAGCATGTTTAGTGATTCATTTGTAAACTAGAAGATGATTATGAGCTTTTGGCATACTTATGATTTGAGAGCTTTCAAAGTATTCATTGTTGCAGAGTAGTATTGTTTTGTTATTGTGTTTGTTATGCAGATTTGGCTTCATCTTCCCATGATGTGAAGGATCTTCATGTTCATGCAAGCTACACCATCGATGTGAGATTCATTTATGTTTTCAATCATTTATCAATTGGTTTTTGCCTCTATCCCATAGGGATACACACTCTTTGTTTGACAACGGTGTTTGAAAGACTTGAATGTCTCTTTGGGGCTTGACCGAGGCAAGCCTCTAAACACCACAACCCCCAACCCACTTTTCTGTGATTGTAGGTTACAAGTTTTAGAAGCAAAAGAAGTGGAGTTGTAGGGAGGCATTATAGACTGTCAGAAATGCAGAGCAAAGAAGAAAATTAGGGCTTGGACTAGGGCTCTCGCTCATTAGTCCTCTAGATTCTGATGCATTGAAATCTCTGTGACAACAGAATTGTGTTGCAGACATTCTTCAGAGATCCCAATAGAAATAGGTACATTGGACTAATTCTCCCACTCATTAGTCCCTGAATTTTCCATACACTGAACTTCAAAATCTAGTATGAATTTGGTTATCATTTGATATCATTGTGTGTGATCATTTTCTGTGATTTATTCGTTTGTTTACGATTTTATGAAATTAGGGTTTTGAGCATAATTAGACTTAATTAAACAACAAATTCACACAATTCCAATCTTCCCCTCTGTTCCAAGTGACAGAAGATCTGTAGTAGAGTTCCCTACTCAGTTGAATTTCCTTTAATGTTGGTGTGAAAGGAGGATTCCACATAAACCCTTGAAATTACCAAACCCCTCTTTTTCATACTAAACACTTACTATTTTTGATATCACTTGGAATGTCATATTGTGGTCCTATGGCAGCCAACCTATCAACATGTTTGTTCTCATTTCTAGCTATGGACAACAAGTTAAAGACATCAAATTCTTCAATAACATCCCAAACTTTATGTCTATAAGACTTGAGCAAATCATTTTTTGTGATATTTAGACCTCTCACTTGATTTACAATGAATTCACTATCCCCAAATACCTCCAAACACTTGATTTTCATCTTTCTTGCCCATTCTAGGCCATGACTAAGTGCTTCATACTCTGTTGTATTGTTAGTGCAACTGAAAGCAAATATGAAATTTGAATAGTACTTCTCACCTTTAGGGCATACAAGCATTGCCCCTCCACCAACACCATTTTTACTCCTTGACCCATCAAAATATAGCTGCTAAATCTCATTAGACTGTTGTTCACACTGTTGTTTTTCTTTTTTTACAAGGTTAGGGACAACAATGCCTTGTTCATGAATCATATAGATACTCAATCCTATTTCTTCTATGTGTTTAAATGGGTCAGTCTCATAATTCTTAGTTGCTCACTCATCCAAAGACAATTCAGATAAGCCTTCTATGGCAATGTTAGGTTCTTGGACAACAGGTTGTTCCTCTTGTTCATGAATGGTGAGATTTGCATTAACAACACTAGGAACATATCACTCTCTATGGTCTTCTGCTATAGGTTCTAATTTCACAGTCATCCTAGTGCCATACCTTTTTCTAAAAAATATGTGTGACCAATCAGAAGATAAATAACCCCCCAACTTTGCAGTTAAGTCTCTAGAAAGGCATATGGAAAAATATGGTGGTAGATCTATGATATAGACGTCTTGAGGTATGGAGAAGTTTGGACAAGCATGTAAGGTGAGACTCAAACCTTTAATGACCCCAACTGTGTTTATGGTTGTCCCATCCAATTGCACTACTCCTTTGGCAAGAGGTTCGTATGATAGCCCAAGATTATCTACTATTTGTTTTGGCATGACATAGCTGCTTGCCCTTGATTCAATTATACAGTTATGGACAAGGTGCTGAACAATAATTAAAGACACATAAAATGGAGGTGGTTTGACATCTCTGGTCTACTATTCACCTTTGGCTTGGGGAGTATTAGCAAATACAACCCTAGGTTGCTCCTTAGAAGGTTTGTTTGACAAGGTGAGATTAGACAAAGCCTTTTGTAACATATCTCTTTGACCAGGAAGAGATAAGGAGTCCCACATTGACATACTAACATTTGTCTTTTTCATATGCTCTAAAATACTAAATGGGATTGTCCTAACCTTTTGCTATCCTTTTGGGACAACATCATCTCCTTGTGTTTACAATGGTTGTGGTTGGCTTCTAGGCTGATCTTTTTGTGTCATAGCTTGAACTTGTTGGTGATTGTTTTGTGTTGGATCTAGGGCATACAACTGAGAGGGGGGGGTGAATCAGTTGTATAAAACTTCTTCTCTTTCAAACACTTGATTCTTCGTTGTTAGTTAGCAGCATATCAATTAATCATTCATGAAAGCATAATACATAAACACAAGAGCAGATAAACATCAACACATTGAACACCAAGATTTTGACGTGGAAAACCCGGTTAAGGGAAAAACCACGGGGTGATTAACCCAAGTATTATTCTCTGTTAGAAGAATAAAGAAGAATGAATGGCACATGCCAATTAGGGCTCACTGCCCGAGCACACTGCTCACAAAGAGGCCCACTGCCTACAAGGAGACACACTGTCTACAAAGTGATAAAAATCATAGTCTTGAACTGGAGAATGACATCTCTACCATGTCCGGATCAGTTCCATTTAAGCCCAAAAACCTCTGCTCTGCCTTTCGCACTTCTCTTCCCTATGCCACACTTATCCACACACACCACACCTCGAAATGAACTCACAGACTGTTATTTATACAAGACATCGACTTAGGAACAAACATCTAAGTCGGCAAACAATCATAAGAGTATCCGCAAGATGAATAACACATCCGGTCGGCCACCACAAGAACATTCGCAGGATGAACAACTCATCCGGTCGGCTAAACAGAGCAAGAACTTCATCCGGAAGAATAACTTCAATTCCGGGCTCTATTATCAATGCGGATCAACAACACAACCTCAACACGATCCAGAAAACTTCACAAGCCTGCCTGAATGACCGGATACATCCGCACTTCCTTTACTTGCTGGAATCTCTTGTCTTCCTCATCCGGAACTTCAAGAACACAGTTTGTTGCCACTATAGAAGGTACTTCTGGACCTTCAAATCATACATTATCAATGCGGACCAACAACACAACCTCAACATGATCCAAGAACCTTCACAAGCCTGCCTGAATGACCAGGTACGTCCGCATTTCCTTTACTTACTGAAATCTCTTATCCTCCTTATCCGAAACTTCAAGAACACAGTCTGTCGCCACTGTCATAATGCAAGAGGTACTTCCGGACCTCCAAATCATATACAACTCGAGATGGCACATCACAAGGACATCCCAAACACTGTTTCCAATCCGCAGATTAGGATTGTACAATTCCGGACCTCACCGGACCTTTCTGTGATCCTCTGTCACCTCTAAGCACTTGCCAGAACCGGTTCCACACAGACAGCCATAACTTCTTCAGGTCTTCATGCGGACCTCTAAAAACTTGACTGAAGCATATCAAGACTCATATCTGCAAACCCTTTAATCCGCATCCTCCGGTTCTCAACCTATCCAATATATTTGCCTTCTTCTCATCACTGTTCTTCACTGTTCCTGACTGAGGCTAATTTTCTCAATATCCTCAACACACAGCTCATCCAATCCTTCTTGTCAATGTAATATGAGTATGTTGACATCAATGACAACACTGGTTCACCTCATACTTGCAACAATCTCCCCCTTTGTCATTGATGGCAACATATGATGTGAAAAACCATCAAGACAAGAACTTCTTCTTTCTGTCACAGCTCCCCCTATCAACAACAACTTTTCACATGTCTTCTCTTCCTTTACTGCTCCCCCTTTGATCATTAACCACTTGTTTTTCACATGTCTTCTCTCCCCCTTTGACATCAATGGCAAAGGGCTCATACTTGCAATTCTAATACATCAGAATCATACCAGCTGCTCCCCCTTAGTAGCAGCTCCCCATCATCAATCCGGATCACAAGACATGACTGTGATATCCACCGGACTGATGCACATCAGTGCATCCTAGTTCATCACCGGAGGGGCCATGAACCCTAACTTCTCCCGGAGATATTCAAAAGAGTCCTTGGGAAGAGGTTTTGTAAAGATATCTGCAATCTGATCCTTGGAAGGAACATACTCCAATCTGACTTCTTCCTTGTTTACTTGTTCTCTTAAAAAGTGAAACTTGATAGATATGTGCTTAGTCTTAGAATGCAATACCGGATTCTTAGAAATATTAATTACACTTGAATTATCACAGAAAATTGTGATAGGCTCCTTATATTCAACTTTAATGTCTCTTAGCATCTGCTTCATCCATAAAATTTGAGTGCAACTACCTGCTGCTGCAATGTATTCTGCTTCAGTTGTAGACAGAGATATTGCATCTTGTTTCTTGCTTAACCAAGAAACCAATCTCTTCCCCAAAAAGAATGCTCCACCACTAGTGCTCTTCCGGTCATCCACATCTCTTGCCCAATCTGCATCTGTGTAAGCATGAAGAGAGAAATCCAGATCTCTAGGGTACCATAGACCATACTCAACTGTTCCTTTCAAGTACCTAAAAATTCTTTTGATTGCCATAACATGAGATTCTCTAGGATCAGCCTGGAATCTTGCCACAAGACCAACAGCCTGCATTATATCTGGTCTAGTTTGAGTGAGATACAACAATCCACCAATCATTGATCTATACTTTGTCTGATCTGCCTTTGGAGAATCATCATCTTTGCTTAACTTACATCCGGTTGCCATAGGAGTGTTCATAGGCTTTGAGTCTTCCATACCAAATTTCCTTAACAATTCTTTCACATATTTGGTCTGAGAAATGAAGATCCCTTCTTTTGTTTGAGTAATTTGCAGACCCAAGAAGAAATTCATTTCACCAAGCATAGACATTTCAAACTCACTTTTCATCTGATTTGCAAAAGTTTTGCACATACTATCTCTTCCTCCAAAAATGATATCATCCACAAACACTTCAACAATCAAAATATTTTCATGATCAATTTTGAAATATAAGTTACTGTCAGCAGTACCTTTGTTGAATCCAATCTACACAAGATGCTTATCCAACCTTTCATACCAAGCTCTTGGGGCTTGCTTCAATCCATACAAAGCTTTCTTCAACTTGCAGACCATATCATCATTATCAGACAATTGAAATCCATCCGGTTGTTCAATGTAGACTTCTTCTTCCAGATCACCATTTAGGAAGGCAGACTTGACATCCATCTGATATACCTTGAAGTCTTTGAAGGCAGCAAATGCAAGAAGTAATCTGACTACTTCAATTCTTGCCACCGGAGCAAAAGTCTCTTCAAAGTCAATTCCTTCTATTTGAGAGTAGCCTTTGCAGATCAATCTAGCTTTGTTTCTGATTACTTCACCAGCTTCATTTAGTTTGTTCCGGAAGACCCACTTGGTTCCAATTACATTCCTGTCTCTAGGTCTGGGAACAAGATCCCAAGTATGATTTTTCTCAATTTGCATCAATTCATCTTCCATTGCTTTGGTCCAGTTTTCATCATTGCAGGCTTCATTTATTGTTTTAGGTTCAATCTTTGAAATCAGACAACATTCATCCTGATTTTGAGCAACATTCCTTCTAGTTTGTACACCTCTGCTTTTGTCACCTATGATCTGATCTTCAGAGTGGTTCAGTCTTACATACCTTGGAATTTTGGGAGTATCCTGCACTGCTGCTTCTTGATCAGGCTCATTCAAACCTATCTCTTCTTCCTGATTTACCGGATCAGGCTGACTCTGTCTCACCGGAGAGGATTGAGGTCCTTGAACACTGTCTTGGTCATCTTCATCAAACTCATAAAATCTTGAAGGCTTCTCAATTCCTTCATCAACTTTCACATTGGTGCTTTCTATCATCTTCCTCAATCTCTTATTGTAACACCGGTATGCTTTGGTTTGAGTGGAGTAACCCAAGAAAATTCCTTCATCACTTCTAGCATCAAACTTTCCTAGATCTTCATCTCTTTTAATATAACACTTGCTACCAAATACTCTGAAATATTTCACAGTAGGAGTGATGCCAAACCAGAGTTCATAGGGGGTCTTACCGGTGTTGTTTCTGATTTGAACTCGATTGAGAGTGTAGACTGCAGTGCTGATAGCTTCCTTCCAAAACATTTGAGGAACATTTGCTTCCAACATCATTGTCCTGGCAGCTTCCTGGATGGTCCAGTTCTTTCTCTCAACTACTCCATTCTGCTGTGGAGTCCTAGGAGCAGACAACTGTCTCCTTATACCCTGCTTCTCACAAAAGTCAATGAACTCACCAGATGTAAATTCACCACCTCTATCAGACCTTAGACACTTTAGTTTCAATCCGGTTTGATTCTCTACCATAGCTTTGAAGATTTTGAACTTCTCAAATGCTTCTGATTTTTCTTTTAGAAAGGTAACCCACATCATCCAGGAATGATCATCAATTAACAACATGAAATATCTATCACCTTGCAGACTCTTGATTCTTGTCAGACCACAGAGATCAGTATGTACTAATTCCAACAATCCGGTAGAAGACTGATCTTTGCTTTTGAAAGAGACTCTGCTTTGTTTACCTAGCTGACATTCTTTGCACAAACTATTTGTAGGTTTCATCAATTTTGGAAGATCTCTTATGGCCTGAGTATTGCTTATCTTGATGATGTTATCAAAATTTACATGGCACATTCTTCTATGCCATAATCAACTCTGATCAATTTGAGCAAACAAACAACTTTTATTTGAACCAACCAGATGAAAGATATTACCTTTTGTCTGAGTACCGGATGCAATTTCAGTTCCAGAGCTTGTAAAGATTCTACATTTTCCATTTTTGAACCGGAGATCATAGCCTTTGTCCACTAACTGACCAACACTGAGAAGATTGTGCTTCAATCCTTCAACATATAGTACGTTACCTGTTTTGCTCTTTCCATCAAAGGAAATAGTTCCCCTGCCTCTGATTCTGCCAGCAGAATTGTCACCAAACTTTACCATTCCTCCTTCATACCTTTCCAAATTCAAGAACTTATTCTTGTCACCAGTCATATGGTGAGAACATCCACTGTCAATAACCCAATCATCCTTTTCTTCCACTTGAGCAGCCAAAGCTTTTTCAACAACTTTGTGATTAACAGATTCAGAGAGTATTGAATCTTCTTCCTTGATGGCAATAAACACCCACTCATTTCCGGATTTGCTTCCTAGTTCTGATTCATCATCTGTTACTCCTTCATTGTCATCTTCTTCATGAACATAATAGTAATTCTTTTGAAACCTTTGTCTATTAGTATTAGACCTTGCAGATCTTTCCGGACATCTTGAAGTAAAATGACCAATCTTATTGCAGTTGAAACACTTAAAGGGCAGTTTTCCTTCATACTTACCGGATCCTCTTGGCAGTCTCTTTGCAATGAGGGCTTCAAGTTGAGCTGTTTCTGCTTCTTCTTCTTCCATGTCTCTTCTTGCTTGATCATACCATGACATTTTCCTTGATGAGTTTTCTCCCGGATCAAATCTCTGTTTACCTTTCACATAGGCACTGGCTTTGAAAGCAGATTCAGTCTTGGGAGGATCATCTCCAAACTCGGTCATTTCAAATGCAGCTAGTTTGCCAGCCAGTTGTTCTCTTGTGACAGTTGTGTGGGCTCTGAATTCATCAATGGCAGCAACCTTGATTTTGTAGGCAGCAGGAAGGTATCTTAGGATTTTGCAGACAATCTCATTTTCATCTAAAGTTCCACCAGCATTTCTGATTCCACATACCAGCTCATTCACTCTTGGCATAAAGGTAGTGATGTTTTCATCATCTCTCATCTTCAATCTTTCAAATTTCCCTTTCAGACTTTGCAACCTTGCACTTTTGACAAACTCATCTCCTTCATACAGAAGTTCCAGTTTAGTCAGGATCTCATATGCAGTTGGTAGGTCAATAACATTTGAGAGATCTGAGGCATTCAATGCGCTTAGAAGAGCTTCCTTGGTTCGCAGATTGTTTTCTGCTTCTGTGATTTCATTCAGAGTTGTCAGGCCACCTTGTGGAGGTACATATGGTTTTGAGACCATAGCCAAGTATGCTTTTCCCATACATTCCAAGTGGCACTTCATGCGACCTTTCCAGAGAGTGAAGTTGGTTCCATCGAACTTCGGACTATCCTTCTTGTATGACGACATCCTGGATCTCCTCAAGCGGTTAAGCTCCTTTCAGAGGAACTTGGCTCTGATACCAATTGTTGGATCTAGGGCATACAACTGAGGGGGGGGGTGAATCAGTTGTATAAAACTTCTTCTCTTTCAAACACTTGATTCTTCGTTGTTAGTTAGCAGCATATCAATTAATCATTCATGAAAGCATAATACATAAACACAAGAGCAGATAAACATCAACACATTGAACACCAAGATTTTGACGTGGAAAACCCGGTTAAGGGAAAAACCATGGGGTGATTAACCCAAGTATTATTCTCTGTTAGAAGAATAAAGAAGAATGAATGGCACATGCCAATTAGGGCTCACTGCTCGAGCACACAGCTCACAAAGAGGCCCACTGCCTACAAGGAGACACACTGTCTACAAAGTGATATAAAAATCACAGTCTTGAACTGGAGAATGACATCTCTACCATGTCTGGATCAGTTCCATTTAAGCCCAAAAACCTCTACTCTGCCTTTCGCACTTCTCTTCCCTATGCCACACTTATCCACACACACCACACCTCGAAATGAACTCACAGACCGTTATTTATACAAGACATCGACTTAGGAACAAACATCTAAGTCAGCAAACAATCATAAGAGTATCCGCAAGATGAATAACACATCCAGTCGGCCACCACAAGAACATTCGCAGGATGAACAACTCATCCGGTCGGCTAAACAGAGCAAGAACTTCATCCGGAAGAATAACTTCAATTCCAGGCTCTATTATCAATGCGGATCAACAACACAACCTCAACACGATCCAGAAAACTTCACAAGCCTGCCTGAATGACCGGATACATCCGCACTTCCTTTACTTGCTAGAATCTCTTGTCTTCCTCATCCGGAACTTCAAGAACACAGTCTGTCGCCATTGTAGAAGGTACTTCCGGACCTTCAAATCATACATTATCAATGCGGACCAACAACACAACCTCAACATGATCCAAGAACCTTCACAAGCCTGCCTGAATGACCAGGTACGTCTGCATTTCCTTTACTTACTGAAATCTCTTATCCTCCTTATCCGGAACTTCAAGAACACAGTCTGTCGCCACTGTCATAATGCAAGAGGTACTTCCGGACCTCCAAATCATATACAACTCGAGATGGCACATCACAAGGACATCCCAAACACTATTTCCAATCCGCAGATTAGGATTGTACAATTCCGGACCTCACCGGACCTTTCTGTGATCCTCTGTCACCTCTAAGCACTTGCCAGAACCGGTTCCACACAGACAGCCATAACTTCTTCAGGTCTTCATGCGGACCTCTGAAAACTTGACTGAAGCATCTCAAGACTCATATCTGCAAACCCTTTAATCCACATCCTCCGGTTCTCAACCTATCCAATATATTTGCCTTCTTCTCATCACTGTTCTTCACTGTTCCTGACTGAGGCTAATTTTCTCAATATCCTCAACACACAGCTCATCCAATTCTTCTTGTCAATGTAATATGAGTATGTTGACATCAATGACAACACTGGTTCACCTCATACTTGCAACATTTTGATGCAATCATAACAATAAGTTAAAATTCACATGAAATGAACTGAAACTATACTTGAAAGATAAGAAGGAATCATTTGAGATTCAACTAATCCCAAGTCTACAATGGTTCGGTTGGTCAAGTTCAGTTGGTCAATGTGAAGCTGTAATGTTCAAGGGGCCTTACGTAGTTTAGGTTTGTTTGGTGGTTTACTGGACTAAGAATATGCAAAAAGATCATAGATTTGTCAATACTTTTCATTCCTTTGCATAAAAGTGCTACTGTGCTGCAAGGTTTAGATGGTTTTCTTGAATTTTGCAGCTTTCTTCTTTATCTATTTATGAAAACTGTCTACTTATAACTCTGTTATGCATGCTTCTTCAAATTTGAGACAATTTCCTTTAGATTTCTACGTTTTTAGCTAAATATTCAGATGGGTTGGGAAAAATTAGAAAGATCTAATCTATACCTCATTTAATCTACCGAAGGATCTAATTGTTTCTGTTATGAACTATGTAAATACCATAGTAATTTGATCAAATCCACAGTAAAAACCTTAAATGTAAGTTCTGAGCATTTTCACAAACATACATTTAAAATTGCAAGCTCTCAAAGAAAATATTTCAAAACACAAAGAAGAGCAGGAGAACACTTAGAAGATAGATGCAGAACTCCAGATTCTATTGTATTAGAAACGAATAGTCATACATGATTTACAATGTAGGAATGACTCTTAGTTTCATTGATCATACTACAGAGAACTTACAAGCTTTACAGATACAGTAAGACAGCCAGACATTCCACGCGCACCTTACTGCAGACAAACAGGCGACCTCCTTCTTCTACACTAAACTATGCCCAGAAAGACTCTACAATTCTGGCAAAATACTAAAATCCCTGTGTAGCCCCTGTTGTTTTCCTAAAATCCCTGTTGTAAAGTATTACAGTGTAGAGAGGCACAATATAAAGACATTCTGATTGTCCTCACTACAGCAAAAACCTAACTGAACCCCTGGTTCAAACCCCTGGTTACAGCAATAAATACAGGTGAACCAGCTCTTCAAAATATTTCTGAGTAGTGTCAAATCTGGGCGAAATATTGCCCCTTCTAAGAAGTTCCGGTAGCTCAGCAATAACTTCTGTTTGTCCGTTGTAGTAATACCCTCAGCTGCAACTTTGTCCTTTATTTGAATGGCCTTGACTTCCTCGCACTTCATCTTTATCTTCCTGCTCCTGAGATCAGATTTCCTTCCTTCATGAGGTCACTGTGTTGACTTTCCAGCTGCTTCCTCAACTGCAAGCCTGCAAGACAAGACAAGCAATAAGTATTTCATTTATCACATAAACAATAGGAAATTAAAATAATCGTTTAAATCCAGGTGACTGTGCAAAATCGTGGAAATCAGATCCAGAATACTCTTAAAACGCGTTCAAAACGCATACAGACTGCTCAAAACCCATCGGGTCAACCATCGCTGACCGAAAAAATGCCACGGGCGCCAAAAAATGGCTTAAAACTCCACCGCTTCATTTCCCGCCCATCGGCATGTCAATTGCCATCGGCGTGTCAAAAAACATGTTGGCCGATATTCTCTATTTGGCCGATGTTCACTTCATCTGCATGATATTCTAGAAATATGATGCTCTCCCTTCCGAAGGTCCAGATGACGTTATCAGGATGTTTCGCTTCTGTATATTGGGGAAAAGAACGACACCATCATCATGTCAAAGGAAAAAAAGAGGATAATGAAATATGATCCTGCTGCTGAGGAAAGGAATATGATGGTGACGTCATCGTCATATTCGGGCTTCATTAAAATGCAAAAGATGACATCA
This sequence comes from Cunninghamia lanceolata, assembly GCA_027924645.1. NCBI lineage: Eukaryota > Viridiplantae > Streptophyta > Pinopsida > Cupressales > Cupressaceae > Cunninghamia > Cunninghamia lanceolata. Next base: position 88,150 of record BSBN01002085.1, read on the forward strand.
TCATCATGTTCAGTTAAGATCAGGGGATAAATGTAAAATCGGGTCACCTAAGGAGCATGATCAGGATGATGATTGTAATATGACCCCTTTGCGGACAAGGTAACCCTCTCGAAAGATCAGGATGATGATGATCATCAGGATATTTGCTTCTTCGTTTATCAGATCGGGATGACATCATCATGATATCCGGGGCCTTTGTTAAACTTAAAATATGACGTCATCATCATATTCGTGAACCGGATCATGTTTTGGAAAATATCCTGCCGAAGGGAAATGTGATGATGATAATCATCAGGATATTTGCAAAAGGTCATTCTTTCTCGGCAGGAGGACATTACGAAATATCGGGTAGACAAACAAGATCATGATGATCTTGACAATATGACAGGATAAAAAATATGATGATCCTCCTCATCGAATATCATGATGACGTAATCATCATATTTCGTCTTCGGAGCATGAGGATGAGTTGAGGTCATCATCAGGTTAGTGCTAGGGTGATATTTAAAATATGATCATGCTGTTGAGGAATGGAATATCACCCTCCCTTAAAAGATAGGGTGATCATCATGATCATATAAAAGGAGATCAGGAGGATATGAAGACGTCATCATCATCTTAGCGAATTTCAGCAAATAGGACACTCTTGTGAAAGATCAGGATGATGACCCTCCGAGAGGATTTTGGCATGCGCATGCAAATTATGCAGATGGTGGATTTTCTAAGTCAGAGTGATATTTAATATCAGCATGATATTATAATATCGGGTGATGTAAAAATATCAGCATGATGCTCGCGATACAAAAGACCGCTCGACGGGGAAAACTTACTATGACTTAAAGTTGACGTCCGGATATTTGAACCTCAAGATATTATCGGGGGGGCGTTTCAAATATGATGATGACGTTCTTCATTCAGCACAACCGAGTTTACAAAATATGACCCTCTTAAAATCATGATGCTCACGATGCGCATAAGGTCATTTGACGGGTAAAGGGCACTATCACCTAAGATTGACGTCCGGATATTTGAACCTCAGGATATTATCGGGTGATAGACCAAGATCATGATGACCTTGATAACATGAAAAAAAATATGATGGTCACTTGCGATTATCAGGTTTGACCAAAACTTTGACTGTGCATAACTTCCACATATGGACGAATTTTTAGGTGATGTAAAAGGGAAACCTGCATGGAATTTCAAGCTCTTTCTAAATATGAGGTCACAGAAACAAAATATGAACTTTGACAAACTGACCTCATGATGATGACCTACCTCATCGAATATCATGATGATGATGCACCTGACTCATTTTTACCAAATCGCCAGAAAGCAGAAAAACACAAGCAGAAACAAAAAGCAAAGCGACAGCAGGGTTCCCCATTTTGCTAAGGAGCATAATGGGGCATGTTGTGAACATCACAACAGAACTCTTAGAGGATTTTAAACATTTTGAGAAGATAATGGACCAACAACACCTTGGTGGCTTTTTGAAGCGTAATTTTTCCCTTTATTAGCTTGTTTTTCTATGTCAACAACCCATTTTTTGGCCCTTGTATTGGCTTCTATTGAATGAGATGACTGATTTTGCCCATGTGGATGATTTACCCCCCAAAAATCTTCTCCTTTCCAATTCATGAGGGTGACCTCATGGTGACCATGTTCAAGATGAGAACCTTGTTGTTCTTGAGTTTCTTGTGTTACATCTTGTTGAACAACAGTTTTACTTTTTATCATGAGGGCTTGATTTAGAATTCCATTAGAACATGTGGCTTGGTTGTGAGGTCAGTTGCATGGGAAACACCATTCATAGTCTTGTGCTATGTTATTTGTATTGGTACAAGCTCTCTAGAGGTGCTGGTAGCAATTGTAGGGATGATATGGCCTAGCATTGAAATTTCTCATTTGACCTTGAGTATCAGCTTGGTAGGGAGGCCTATTAGGATTATTGGGTTGTTGTGAGGCTTGCTAAGGTCCAAAATGTTGGGTTTTCTGCTTCTTGATGTGTTGGGTGAATATTTTGTCGTTAACTCGCTAACGGCAAAATGGGTATATCAGCCACAGCTATGATGAGACAAAGTCTCTCCTCTCAGCAAGGGGAGGTTCCCTCTAATTACTTAACTTTTGCAAATCAAACAACTTATCAAATTTATGTACACTAAAAACTATGTTTGTGGTGGTTCCATCTCATCTCATTCTCTTTTTTCAGAATAGATGTTTATATTTCAAACTCTTGATATAAGACTCGTAGATTATCACAATATCACAGAAACACAAAGTTTTCTGTTACCTCACTTATTACTTTTAAATGGAAATATTTGAAGTAGAATGCAGCGCAAAGTCTTCACTCCTCCTCAAGATGATAAAAGTAAATCAAATAGAACAACTTGCAGCACAAAGTCTCCAAACTATTGTATTTTCACAAACATGAACATATAACCCACAACTGATTTGATAACACAAAGTTTACCAGAATCAAACTAAGAGCGCTCTTCAATCACTTGTAATAAACTCCACACTTCAATTATTATCAAATAAGACTATGATAGCAAGACGTAAGAACAAAACTATCACAACACAAATAATTCCAAGACAAAGATTGGAATTGAACTTGCTTTCTTGTATTGATAAATATTTGAATATTGATTTTCACAAAAAGCACAAAGTCTTGATTTGCTTCTCAATTCGCCAGAGTTTTCTTGCAATAGACAAAAGATAGATATTTACAAAAGAGGTCCCCTTTATTTATAGGGAAAGACCTTGAGAAAATCTAGGAAATCTACAACTACTTTGACTTATTCAAAAATAGGAGTCCTTATTGACTTGGGACTTCCTATATTTTTACATGTAATTACATATTGAAAATGTACATGTAAAAATGTCCAAAATTGTTTTGAAAGTACATGTGAAAATCAGGAAATAAACTAAGGGGAAAAACCAGCTACTTCAATTTGTGTCACCACTTTTTCTCACGTGGTGATCATACATAGTGAAGGTCGCTTGCATCTCGATGCTATCTGGGTTGAATGCATTTTTGAAGATCATCCTGGCCCTCACTATGGCGTCCCTCACTGTAGTGATTGACTTGGCATGATTAGTTAACCTGGTTTTCAAATTGTCCAAGGTTAACTGGTTGTCTAAGAGGTTGTCCACAGAAGTTATTGAAAATGCTTTATCTTCAAATTCTTTTTGGAACATGTCTTCAAATTCCTTAACCATTTCTTCTACTGACAGGAATTGGTTATCTTGTGATACCAAGTTACAAGGCAGTTCCTCCAACTTATGCAAAAGGTTGACATCATTTTCTTCACTGATTTCTTTTGCAGCCTCAAGATCCTTGATCAAATTCCTTAGCATACTGCTTCTGAACATCAGAGCTTCCTTTGTTTCAGTGTATGAATCCCTGTTAGAAATGGCGCCAATGGATATTAAGGTACTTATTTTCAGCTTCCTCATTTCCACGCACTTATCATGAGTATCCTCTATGCGCTCAATATCTTGAGAGATGGCATCAATGAGATCATTGAGTTCTGCCCTTACTTTCCTCATCTTATCCGTTTTCTCAAATACCTCTGTGAGCAAAGAGATTCCCTGCGCTCGCATCCTGTCTAAGTACTCTTCAAGTACTTTTCCTCTGAGGTGAGTCTTTTCTGCCTTCAGAATGACGGGGTCTTCTACAGAAACGGCCTCTAGAGTAACTGCTTCTGAATTCAATGTGATCTTTCTTACCACTGCAGTCAGCTGTTCTGCCTTTGCCTTATAATAATCTTTCATTTCTTTTTCCCTGTCGAACTTCTAGATCAGGATATCCATGGCTGACTGCATATCATTTTTAGCGCTCTCATGGGTGATTTTGCCCAATTCAACCCTAGAAATTGAGTAGTCATTCATATCAAAATTTTCAACAGTTGCATCCTGTGGGGGTTTTGCTATCTCCAAAATTTTATGCCCCTTATCTTCAAGTACCCTTGAAAGGATCTTTGGTTTCTTCGGGGCCTTAGGCTTTGCAGGTACCAACTTAGTGAAATCAAAATCATCTGGAGAGATGACTTGCTTTTTTCTCTTTGGCGTGTAAGCTGACAACCAAGGTGGAAGCAGAGAAGTATTCACATTGGAGTTCATTCCTACCGCTGGTGTTCCTGGAACTGTGCTTGTACTGGTGGTAGAAACAATAGGCGGGGTGTTGGTAAAAACTGCACCTATTACATTGGCACTTGAAACTTGTTCAGTATTCATCACAAAATGATCAAACATAGACGTGTCTCCAATATCAAAAGATGAAGAAGACAAACTAGGAATTGAATCAGAAGAATGGAGAACATTTTCAAAAGTGCTGTGGGGATTATCGAAGATTATTTTAGGAGGAGAGGGGGATTCAGAAGAAGGAATGTTAATAGGGGAAGTAGACACAGGGGGTGCAACAGGTGTATTGTCCTGTGGAGACAAAGCCTCTTCATCTTGTTGATCTAAATTCCTGTCTTCGACATCCATCTCTTCTGTAGCTGGCTCTTCAGTCACTGGATCTTTAGTCACTGGCTCCTCGACTTCCATCTCTTTTGGTTCAGGTTCCTCCTCAACGACTTTTGCTTTCTTCGTCACAAATCTGATTTTAGGTTTATGTGTTTTAGAGGATGATGGAGCATCACTCTTGTTCTTCGTTTTGTTTTCAACCTTCTTACCGGTCTGCTCTTGAACTTTAGTTTTGGAACCAGTGAGGAATTCCTTCAACGTAATTCCTTTATCTTCCAGCCACTTATTGGTGTTAGCCAATATGGGCTCAAACCTCTTCCTTAATGAAGTCGACTCCTTTTGGAACCATAGGATTGGAGGTAAAGGAGTACTAGCTATCTTTTCTGCATCATACTTGGCATCAACCAATTCCCCATCATCCACAAGGTCTTCTGGAATATCAGCAAGCCCCAGATATTCAATTTGTTCTAGAGACAGCCTACTATAGTCCAGTTTCTTGATATCTTCCTCTGTCCTCAAATCTATCCAGACATCTTCCACCATGAGTTCGTGAAACTGAGTTTTCCTCCTGATTTTATCCTTCATGCCCCGGTAGTCGAATTTTGGCCTCCTCTTGAATTGCTTCATGGTGACCAACTGCATTTCTGTCTCCATAGCCCTTGCCTTTGCGGCAGTCAACACTGAATATCTGCCGATTTCCACTGGAAATCTGAAGCCAGGCTTCTTGAGCTCCATTTTCTTGTTATGCACAACAATCATTTGTCTGCACAACTCCATCAAGACCAGTCTATCTGAAGGAAATCTAGGAAGCATATAAGGGTAGCCTTGGAAAAAGCCAACCCTCAAGTATGAGAAAGAGGGAAATTGCAAAAACATGCAACCAAAGTCATTAACCACTGTCCATGCCTTGTCTGAAATTCTTCTCTGCTCTAGTTGGGGATCAAAAAGGCACAAGAATACAGCAAAGAATGCATCATTCACTCTCCTGAAATGGTGAATTGAGCCTTTCAATGTCAGCTGAGAATAATACTGGTATACTGGGACTACTCTCCTATCCCCTTCTGATGATAATCCCAGAAAAATCCTCATGGAGGCTGCAATGTATACCAGATAGGAAGTCATGAAGAATTTAGAGGTAGTGGATACCTTTGTCAGCTGGTCATGCAAAGCGTTACTGATTTGCTCTCCCCAGAAAATAACTTGCTTGCCCTGGAGTATGACCTTAATGAAAGGATACATCCATTCGTGAAATTGTGAAGAGGAAGACAAACCTCTTATCCTGCTGAGGAGGGTAATCAAGTCACCAACTTCTTCCACAAAATCACTTTGAGGAAAGCTACGTGGCCATCTAGACAAACTTGACCTCGCAATCTTCAACCATTTGTTATTGATCACTTTCTTTGATTTCTCTGGATTCTTGTCATATTCCTTTTGTGCTTCAACAAAGTCAAGCTTCAATACCTCTGTCGCAGGAGGACACATGAACACCTTGTCAATGAACTCAGGATCCAACCTGATTATCACATTACCACTGGCGTCCACCACGGCTCTAATATCTTTGTTATAGAAATGTGCACACTGAAGAACAAATTTTGTATTGTGAGCCGCCACCGGGAAGGATGATACCAGATGAATATTACTTTCTACTATCTTCCTCATCATAGCACTGGGGTTGCTTGACTTGGTTCTCTCTACAAACTCAGCCATATCAACATGGCCAATCTCTGTATCTCTAATGTCCTCAACATTAGAGTGGACTGAGGTGATTGGGAAAACACCTTGATATTTGTACTTCATTGCTTTTGCCTTCTTCGGGGACAAGTCAGTCATTTGGACGAACCTTCACCGAGAAGAAGTCTGACGTTGAACGAAGCTCCACAGAAGAAACTGCAACAGAAATCATGATCATGTAATTAGGTAAAATATGGGCAATCTGGGAAAATTGCATGTTGATGATCACGACTATGGGAACACGCTTGAATAAGGGCTATAGTGCGAGCTGGCCAAGAATCAGAGGAGAAGCGGCCTCGGGAAATCAAAATTTGAAATTTTCCAGAGTTGGGAAAATTTGGGACATTTTTCCACGGGCGGCAAAATTCGCCGCCCTTGCATATGCGGGTTTTGTATTATTTGCACTGGCGGCAAATTTTGCCGCCCGTGCATGTTGAAAGAAGACTGAATCGGTATGAGCGGCAAAATTTGCCGCCGATGCAGGAAAGAAGGAAAAGCAAAAGTTTATGTCGGTGCGGCAAAATTTGCCGACTCTGCATTTCAGTTTTGCCGCTGCTTGGTGTTTGGTCGGCAAATTTTGCCGACTTTACATCGAAAGGTAAGGTGGTCTTAGCGGCGAATTTCGCCGCTGTTGCATTTGATGAAAGTTGCAGTTTTAGTTACGAAGGTCGAGAAATTCACCGACTAGAACTCGGCAAGGGTCATGTATCAATCAGGTAGGTTCGGCGAAATCTACCGACGTTACAATAGTGGCATGTAGCCAGGGTTTGGGGGAGTAGAAACCTAAGGGTTTCAGGGCAAAACCTAGGGTAGCATTGATCGGGGTTTTAGGGCGAAACCTAGGGCAAAACCTAGGGTCGAAACAAAAAATGAAAACGACAGACCAAAACAAAAACAAAAATCGTAAAGAAAAACAAAAACAAAAGTCAAAACGAAGCACCTATGATAAACTGTGAAGAAGAGGTAGAACGAAGAACGAGAGGTAAAACTTACCCATTGAAAACCCTACGTTTGACGGTGATGAACGCTGACTGATCTCCTCAAGGGCGCGATCCAGCAATGTGAGGAGAGGTCTGGAGGGTAGCTCGGGAGAGAAGACGAAGTGAAGAAATAGCCATCGAAACACAATATATAACCCAAACACAAATGCTGAGCAAGTGGCACGAGTGGCCATTAATGGCACTGCGTGACCAAGATTCACAAAATCTCGCTCGAGCGGAGATTTCGGCCGTCGATGCAGAAAATAAGGAAAAGCCAAAACATGCTATGACGGTGTAATTTGCCGACTTCACACTTCAAACAAAAGAACGCATGTAGTGGCGGCAAAATTTGCCGCCTCTACATGAAAAATGAAAAGCATGTGTAAAAGCGGCAAAATTCGCCGCCACTACACATGTTTTAAAAACAAGACGAATGGGACATGAAGGAGCGGCAAAATTCGCCGACCTTACATATGAAGTCAAAAAGAGATATGTAGGAGCGGCGAAATTCGCCGCTCTTGCGTATCAAGATTTCAAATTCGACTAACTCTTAAAAATGACTTAAGTCAACATTTTAAACGATTTACGACTTGAATGTTCTTCGCAAATATCGAGAAACCAATTCAAGGGAATGTCGCAGACGATTTTAGAATGTCAAAGGACTTCGCACGAGACGAAGGAAATCTTTTCCTGATTTGCGAGCTTAGAGTGTAGATTCACGAAACGGACAAGTTTCGTGGGGGTTGTGTACAAAACTGAGTGTAGCTGATTTTGAGAACAACAGCTAGCTCTAACTGGGGAACTTCCTTCAATCAAACTTTGAAACGATTGAGGGGAGTAGAATCCAGCCTCTAAGTGCCTTCATCCATGCCATTGGGCTATAGAGTCAAGCTAAAAAGAAAAAGACACAAAAGACTAAACGAAAACACAAAAATAAAACACGAAACTATACAAATGTACAATTTAACTTATCTGAAACTTTAAGGATTGAAGTGCTTCAGATGTTGTCCGCTGCGTGGCAACAAGAATGGTGTACCATCCTGATACTCCAGCAAGAAACTGTTTTCACCACAGAACTGATGAATGGTGAATGGACCTCTCCACAAGGAATCAAATTTTCTGTGCATTCCTTTTGGTTCTCTCCTCTTGTCCCACAGCAAGACTTGATCTCCAACCTGAAACTCACGAGCCTTTGTCTTCTTGTCGAAGAGTTTCTTTACTTGATTTTGGTGCTCAGCAATACGGTCCACCACTATAGTGCGCTGCTCCTCAAGTTCAGTCAAATACATAATCCTTTTATCGATAGAACTATCGAAAGTTCTATCTTCCAATGCCTTTACCAACTTCAATGCTGGCAACTCCAAGGTAATTGGTATCTCTGCATTCAGACCATATAGAAGCTGAAATGGTGACATGCCTATTGCCCTTTTGGGTGTAATTCTATCTGCCCATAAAGCATCAAACAATGCCTTATGCCAAGTTCTCTGATTCTCATCTACCAGTTTCCTGATGATAGTGACCAGATTCTTATTGCTTGATTCTGCTTGACCATTCCCTTGCGGATAATAGTCTGAAGAATGGGAAAGAGTGATCCCATGCTCGTAGCAAAACTTAGTAATCTCCCAAGAGGAAAAACATGTAGCATTGTCTACGACAATTTTGTTTGGAACTCCAAACCTGGAAATAATGTTCTCTTTGAGAAAACTGCATACCACCTCTGAAGTAGTGTGCTTGACTGGAATAGCTTCCACCCATTTGGTAAAATAGTCCGTTGCAGTGAGAACATAGGTATGTCCCGCACTCGACGATGGATTCACTGCACCAATGAAGTCAATACCCCATTGCTGAAAAGGCTCCTCAATCACCACTGGTTTTAGAGGTAAGGCTGCCAATTTTGGTTTCCCAACAAACTATTGGCATAACTCACACCTGCGTACCCAATTGTACGCATCTTGGAATAGTGTGGGCCAATAGTATCGAGCTCGCAGAATCTTGTGAGCCATTACAGGTGCTGAAAAATGCCCTCCACAAACCAAATTATGGAAAGACTCCAAAAGTCTAACTTGTTGCGCTTTATCCACGCAACGGAGAAATACACCGTCAAGACTTCTCTTGTACAAACCATTGTCCCAAAGGACGTAGTTAACAACTTTTAACTTGACATTTCTCTTTTCCTTATAAGACAAGTGAGAAGGGCACTCACCATAGGTAAGGAAATGAGCGATATTGGAATACCACTTGTCAGTTGTAGTAACAAAAAGGACAGTTGGCGTGTCCACAACTTCTTCTTCTTCGTCCCCTGTCTCTTTTGGAACATTATCTACGATCAATTGGCACAAACCTTTACCGCGCACAAGCTTGGTAGGCTTGATATCCAGATCAAATTCTTGGATCTTAGCGATCCAATTACCCCTCTTTGTTCCGAACTCCTGTTGAGTTAGGATAGATTTGACTGTTGTATCAGGCACCATGACAACAGTGTGTGAGTTTAGAATATAGAACCTGAAATGCTTAACCACTTTGACTACAGCATAGGCATGCTTCTCCATATTTGAATACTTCAATTCATGAGCTTTGAGAGGACAACTCATAAATGATATGGGGGATTCAACGCCTTCTTCATTCTGCTGAACCAGAATAGCTGAAAGTGTGTGTTCTGAAGCATAGCTATAGACTACAAAATCCTTAGTGTAATCGGGACAAACAAGAACTGGAGCATGAGCAATAGCTCTCTTGATATCCTCGAACGCTTCCTTACCTTCCGTGGTCCAACGAAAAGTGACCTTACCCTTCATCATATTAACAATGTGACAAGTTTTTTCTGCAAACTCAGGAATGAACCTTCGCAGAAAGTTCACCTTTCTGAAGAAAGAATGAACAACAGTCTTACTTGCTAGCAGAGTGAGACTTTGAATAGATTTAACCCTCTCCGAGTCAATCTTAGTACCTTCTCGGGATACAATGTGCCCAAGAAGCTTACCTTCCGTCACCCCAAAAACTGACTTCTTGGGATTGAGGGAAATACCATTTTGCCGACAGCGTTCCAGCACTTGTCGCAAATGATGAGCATGATCATGACGGTTTTTGGAGAAAATAGTCAAATCGTCGAGGTACACCACGATAAACTTACCCATTTCATCTCTGAAGGCAAGATCCATCGCTCTCTGAAATGTTGTGCCAGCATTGATCAGACTGAAAGGCATTTTGTGATATGCAAATGTGCCTCGTGGTGTGGTGAAGGCAGTTTTGAACTGATCAGCTTTGTTTACCTCCACTTGGTTATACCCTGAAAAACCATCTAACATAGATAGCATTTCTGAACCTGTCACTGTTTGCAATACTTGGTCCATGATGGGCAAAGGGTAGTTATCCTTCAAAGAAGACTGGTTGAGATTTCTGAAATCAACACAGATACGGATTTCTCCGTTCTTCTTCCTTACAGGTACTATGTTTGAAACCCACGTGGAATGATGAATTGGAAAAATTATCCTTGCATTCAGCATCTTCTGAATTTCAGAAAGAATCATACCTGATATCTTTGGATTGTATTGCCTCTGCTTCTGTTTGTAAGGCAACGATCCAGCCTTGAGGGGAATTTCGTGTCGAACCTCCTTAGGTCTGAAAGACTTCAGGTCATCATAGGAGTAAGCCAAAACATCAATGTAATGGCGGAGGAGAGTAATGAATTTGAATCTTTCATCAGCAGTGCATCATTTTCCGATGTTGACCATCTTAGGATCTGTTTCTGTACCCAAATTGACCTGCTCAAATTCCATGGAAGAACTCAAATCCTATTGTTGTTGCCGCTGCTTGATATACCTGTCATGTTTATCAAAGAGTCTCTCAAGGGAAACCAAACCTTTTGGGATTTTATTTCCTTTCAACTGTAGAAATTCTTCACCAGTCTGCGAATCTACCTCAGAAACATATTCACGAGGTGGTGATTCACTTCCTTCAAAGTAAAGCTCATCAAAACTATCCATCTTTTCTAGGAAAGCAATGATTTGATTATCGCCATTGAACACCTACCAATGGTCGGCGTTATCAGGTACACTTGGTCTAAAAACCAGCTCAATAGTGTACTTGCTTCCTTTGAAATCCTTGTGAGGCACCATGAGAGTGGCGGAAATAGCCAATGAATCTGTTCGGTCATTGAACTCTCTTGGCACCGCTGAAATATTGAAAGCATCAAAATCTTCAATGCAATCCCATACGCGATTGCGATAGTGTTCAATCTTTCATTTTTTGTTTGGTACAAATTTCTTACTTGACAAACTACCAATTCGGCATCCCCTTGAGCATGCAGGATCTTAACACCTCTGGCACGCGCCGCTTCCAATCCGAGCAACAAGGACTCGTATTCGGCAGTGTTATTGGTATTGTCAAACTGTAGCTTATATGAAAAAGGTAGAATATCACCTTGTGGTGATATCAAGACCACTCCGGCTCTAGAACCGGTAGAAGAACAACTGCCATCAAATTCTAAAATCCAGACTCCATCAGAATTTGATTTCTTAGACTTCCTCTGGTCAGAAGATTCCTCTTCATCGGTGAGGGAAGAATCTAGAATTGCTATACCCTTACCTGAACTTTCGTCTGGAAACTCTTCTGAGTCTCCATCTGACATATTGGAGCTATCACCCGATGTAGCCTCATCTGATGAATCGGAACAATCTTCAGTAGATAGAAAATAGTTACCCATTCCCGAGGACTCAAACAAAATTTGAGCTTTGGGGTTTGATGTTTGAGTAACAATATATTTCACCTCCTTCTCAGGAAGCAGTTTCTGCATGACACCTTTAAGAGGTATCCTAGCTTCAGACAAATCCATGTTCAACTCTCCACCCACATCCTTGCAGAAATTACGTCAAAGGAGGATGCCGTATGAAGCTGGGACATCAGCTACCAAGACTGTCATCTTGATTCTCTTATCTGGAAAAGCTGCAAATGTAAATTGGGCGTCCTTGATTTGACCCAAAAGTGGAACTTGCTTATTCTCCATAGAGAAACACCTCCCAAAAGTTTTGGTTAAGGTGAGGCCAAGGGCATCTGCTACCTTAGCAGGCATAACATTGTCTGAGGCTCCAGAATCTATTACGCAATTGCTCAACTTGTGACCATTTACCAATAGGGAAACATAAAAAGGTTCAATTTTTCCAGAAACCACAGGAGGAGTAGTAACGAGATTGTTTTGGGTAGGTTTACTTTTGGAGGAGTCATGAGTAGCTTTGGGAAACTCTTGTCCTGTAGGGACAGCTTTATTTTTGACATATTTGGCTAATCTATCAAATTGTTCAGGATTAGCCTGTAAATATTCAACTTCAGACATTTGTATCTTAGTTCTCCTAGCATGGTCTATTATATCGAACTGCTGAAAAGAATTAGATACGGAGGAAGAAAAACCATCATTTTGATTTTTGGTAGTGACAGCAATAGTCTGAGGAGTAGAAGTGGAAGGTACAAATTCATTAGAAGCACTTACTTGTTTATTGACCACCGGGTCTTTTGACTGGAAAGGTAGCGGAGTCCCCCGTTTAGCGATTGAAATCACCGGTTGAGATTCTTCCCTCACTTTCCCTTTATCAGCTTGAAGAGCTGACTGATTTTGAGACCTAGTGAAAACAGCATATGCTCCTTCACTCACTTCTCCTTTTTCAGCTTCGTCCTGGTAGTTCAGAAAGCTGATGGTAGAGTCACCAGCTATCTCTTCTTCTCCTTCTGTGAAGAGATTAGCACCATTTTCATATTCCAACTCGGGTTGGAAAGAAAGTTCATTTTCCCCTTCATAGTATCCAACAGCAGAGTTGACCGGCGCTACTTCAATAGCAAGCTTCCCCTGTGTAGGAGGAAGACGGTTTTGCTGTCCTTGATTCCTAGCAGCATTGCCTTGATATGAATTATTTGGAAATGTCCTCCTTGGTATATCTCGGTAAGAAGGAGGCGCAGATATACCTTGGGACATTTGTCTTTTGAGAGCTAGCAATTCATTTGCTAGCTTTTGCACCATGGGATCTGTGGTGCTTGTGGAAACGTTCTCGGCAGAAGAGGAACTTTTATTTCTATTAGTGTCCCTTCTTATCTTACCCGCAAGGATAAGATCATCTTCTACCTCAGTTGCCAGAATTTGAGCCGCAGCAAGATCAGTAGGTGCAGCTCGCCTCAATAGGAAACTCACCTCCGGAAGCTGTGTATTGATAAAGAAACATTTGAGGTTTTCCGCTGTGGGCTCAGCAGCGGTGGGAATCCTGTTTCTCAATTTGTTGAACTTAGCGATGAAATCTCACATTGGTTCATGAGGTTCCTTTTTCATCTATGTCAGCTGTGCCAACAATGCATGAGCATCTTCCGCAGGTTTGAACCTGGCTTCGAACTTGGTTTTGAGAGTAGCCCAGTTTGTTATGGTCTGGGCTTGGAGGTGATAGAACCAATCTGCGGCAGCGCCTTGTAGTGTTTCTACAAAGAGTCGCACAGCCACGTCTTCGTGCTCGACACCTATCACACCGCAGGCTATACAGAAAGCCGCAATGTGCTCATCAGGATGAACTTTTTCATCACCATAGAATTTGGGGAAATTCTTTCTTGAACTACGAGGTAGCTCATGTAATGGTGGGGTCAAATTTAGAGGACCAAAGGTATTACCCCAAGGACCTTGGGCTGCCATGACGCGCTGATTGAAAGGTGGTATAACAAATCTTGGTGGCGTATGAACAACCAAAACTCTGTTCGCACTGGCAATAGAAACTTCACCTGGTATTGGGGACCTGGTGTTTGTAGGGGGAAAACTCCTGGTGCGCTGAAGACGAGGCCGTGGAGTTAAGAATCCAAAATTATTCTGCTGCATCAACTCAAATGCAGGATCAACAATACCCTGAGCCCTCTTACTTCTGGTGTACCGGGAATCTGCCAGACTATATTATACTAAAAACAATATTGCAAGAAAACAGAAAAGAACTGAAAATGCTTCAACTCGAAGCGTGAGGCTTCAAGTTGCGCGTTCTTCCCCAGCAGAGTCGCCAAAAAACTGTTGGGTGAATATTTTGTCGTTAACTCGCTAACGGCAAAATGGGTATATCAGCCACAGCTATGATGAGACAAAGTCTCTCCTCTTAGCAAGGGGAGGTTCCCTCTAATTACTTAACTTTTGCAAATCAAACAACTTATCAAATTTATGTATACTAAAAACTATGTTTGTGGTGGTTCCATCTCATCTCATTCTCTTTTTTCAGAATAGATGTTTATATTTCAAACTCTTGATATAAGACTCGTAGATTATCACAATATCACAGAAACACAAAGTTTTTTGTTACCTCGCTTATTACTTGTAAACGGAAATATTTCAAGTAGAATGCAGCGCAAAGTCTTCACTCCTCCTCAAGATGATAAAAGTAAATCAAATAGAACAACTTGCAGCACAAAGTCTCCAAACTATTGTATTTTCACAAACATGAACATATAACCCACAACTGATTTGATAACACAAAGTTTACCAGAATCAAATTAAGAGCGCTCTTCAATCACTTGTAATAAACTCCACACTTCAATTATTATCAAATAAGACTATGATAGCAAGACGTAAGAACAAAACTATCACAACACAAATAATTCCAAGACAAAGATTGGAATTGAACTTGCTTTCTTGTATTGATAAATATTTGAATATTGATTTTCACAAAAAGCACAAAGTCTTGATTTGCTTCTCAATTCGCCAGAGTTTTCTTGCAATAGACAAAAGATAGATATTTACAAAAGAGGTCCCCTTTATTTATAGGAAAGACCTTGAGAAAATCTAGGAAATCTACAACTACTTTGACTTATTCAAAAATAGGAGTCCTTATTGACTTGGGACTTCCTATATTTTTACATGTAATTACATATTTAAAATGTACATGTAAAAATGTCCAAAATTGTTTTGAAAGTACATGTGAAAATCAGGAAATAAACTAAGGGGAAAAACCAGCTACTTCAATTTGTGTCACCACTTTTTCTCACGTGGTGATCATACATAGTGAAGGTCGCTTGCATCTTGATGCTATCTGGGTTGAATGCATTTTTGAAGATCATCCTGGCCCTCACTATGGCGTCCCTCACTGTAGTGATTGACTTGGCATGATTAGTTAACCTGGTTTTCAAATTGTCCAAGGTTAACTGGTTGTCTAAGAGGTTGTCCACAGAAGTTATTGAAAATGCTTTATCTTCAAATTCTTTTTGGAACATGTCTTCAAATTCCTTAACCATTTCTTCTGCTGACAGGAATTGGTTATCTTGTGATACCAAGTTACAAGACAGTTCCTCCAACTTATGCAAAAGGTTGACATCATTTTCTTCGCTGATTTCTTTTGCAGCCTCAAGATCCTTGATCAAATTCCTTAGCATACTACTTCTGAACATCAGAGCTTCCTTTGTTTCAGTGTATGAATCCCTGTTAGAAATGGTGCCAATGGATATCAAGGTACTTATTTTCAGCTTCCTCATTTCCACCCACTTATCATGAGTATCCTCTGTGCGCTCAATATCTTGAGAGATGGCATCAATGAGATCATTGAGTTATGCCCTTACTTTCCTCATCTTATCCGTTTTCTCAAATACCTCCGTGAGCAAAGAGATTCCCTGCGCTCACATCCTGTCTAAGTACTCTTCAAGTACTTTTCCTCTGAGGTGAGTCTTTTCTGCCTTCAGAATGACGGGGTCTTCTACAGAAACGGCCTCTGGAGTAACTGCTTCTGAATTCAAAGTGATCTTTCTTACCACTGCAGTCAGCTGTTCTGCCTTTGCCTTATAATAATCTTTCATTTCTTTTTCCCTGTCGAACTTCTGGATCAGGATATCCATGGCTGACTGCATATCATTTTTAGCGCTCTCATGGGTGATTTTGCCCAATTCAACCCTAGAAATTGAGTAGTCATTCATATCAAAATTTTCAACAGTTGCATCCTGTGGGGGTTTTGCTATCTCCAAAATTTTATGCCCCTTATCTTCAAGTACCCTTGAAAGGATCTTTGGTTTCTTCGGGGCCTTAGGCTTTGCAGGTACCAACTTAGTGAAATCAAAATCATCTGGAGAGATGACTTTCTTTTTTCTCTTTGGCGTGTAAGCTGACAACCAAGGTGGAAGCAGAGAAGTATTCACATTGGAGTCCATTCCTACCGCTGGTGTTCCTGGAACTGTGCTTGTACTGGTGGTAGAAACAATAGGCGGGGTGTTGGTAAAAACCGCACCTGTTACATTGGCACTTGAAACTTGTTCAGTATTCATCACAAAATGATCAAACATAGACATGTCTCCAATATCAAAAGATGAAGAAGACAAACTAGGAATTGAATCAGAAGAACGGAGAACATTTTCAAAAGTGCTGTGGGGATTATCGAAGATTATTTTAGGAGGAGAGGGGGATTCAGAAGAAGGAATGTTAATAGGGGAAGTAGACACAGGGGGTGCAACAGGTGTATTGTCCTATGGAGACAAAGCCTCTTCATCTTGTTGATCTAAATTCCTGTCTTTGACATCCATCTCTTCTATAGCTGGCTCTTCGGTCACTGGATCTTCAGTCACTGGCTCCTCGACTTCCATCTCTTTTGGTTCAGGTTCCTCCTCAACGACTTTTGCTTTCTTCGTCACAAATCTGATTTTAGGTTTATGTGTTTTAGAGGATGATGGAGCATCACTCTTGCTCTTCGTTCTATTTTCAACCTTCTTACCAGTCTGCTCTTGAACTTCAGTTTCAGAACCAGTGAGGAATTCCTTCAACGTAATTCCTTTATCTTCCAGCCACTTATTGGTGTTAGCCAATATGGGCTCAAACCTCTTCCTTAATGAAGTCGACTCCTTTTGGGACCATTGGATTGGAGGTAAAGGAGTACTAGCTATCTTTTCTGCATCATACTTGGCATCAACCAATTCCCCATCATCCACAAGGTCTTCTGGAATATCAGCAAGCCCCAGATATTCAATTTGTTCTAGAGATAGCCTACTATAGTCCAGTTTCCTGATATCTTCCTCTGTCCTCAAATCTATCCAGACATCTTCCACCATGGGTTTGTGAAACTGAGTTTTCCTCCTGATTTTATCCTTCACGCCCCGGTAGTCAAATTTTGGCCTCCTCTTGAATTGCTTCATGGTGACCAACTGCATTTCTGTCTCCATAGCCCTTGCCTTTGCGGCAGTCAACACTGAATATCTGTCGATTTCCACTGGAAATCTGAAGCCAGGCTTCTTGAGCTCCATTTGCTTGTTATGCACAACAATCATTTGTCTGCACAACTCCATCAAGACCAGTCTATCTGAAGGAAATCTAGGAAGCATATAAGGGTAGCCTTGGAAAAAGCCAACCCTCAAGTATGAGAAAGAGGGAAATTGCAAAAACATGCAACCAAAGTCATTAACCACTGTCCATGCCTTGTCTGAAATTCTTCTCTGCTCTAGTTGGGGATCAAAAAGGCACAAGAATATAGCAAAGAATGCATCATTCACTCTTCTGAAATGGTGAATTGAGCCTTTCAATGTCAGCTGAGAATAATACTGGTATACTGGGACTACTCTCCTATCCCCTTCTGATGATAATCCCAGAAAAATCCTCATGGAGGCTGCAATGTATACCAGATAGGAAGTCATGAAGAATTTAGAGGTAGTGGATACCTTTGTCAGCTGGTCATGCAAAGCGTTACTGATTTGCTCTCCCCAGAAAATAACTTGCTTGCCCTGGAGTATGACCTTAATGAAAGGATACATCCATTCGTGAAATTGTGAAGAGGAAGACAAACCTCTTATCCTGCTGAGGAGGGTAATCAAGTCACCAACTTCTTCCACAAAATCACTTCGAGGAAAGCTACGTGGCCATCTAGACAAACTTGACCTCGCAATCTTCAACCATTTGTTATTGATCACTTTCTTTGATTTCTCTTGATTCTTGTCATATTCCTTTTGTGCTTCAACAAAGTCAAGCTTCAATACCTCTGTCGCAGGAGGACACATGAACACCTTGTCAATGAACTCAGGATCCAACCTGATTATCACATTACCACTGGCGTCCACCACGGCTCTAATATCTTTGTTATAGAAATGTGCACACTGAAGAACAAATTCTGTATTGTGAGCCGCCACCGGGAAGGATGATACCAGATGAATATTACTTTCTACTATCTTCCTCATCATAGCACTGGGGTTGCTTGACTTGGTTCTCTCTACAAACTCAGCCATATCAACATGGCCAATCTCTGTATCTCTAATGTCCTCAACATTAGAGTGGACTGAGGTGATTGGGAAAACACCTTGATATTTGTACTTCATTACTTTTGCCTTCTTCGGGGACAAGTCAGTCATTTGGACGAACCTTCACCGAGAAGAAGTCTGACGTTGAACGAAGCTCCACAGAAGAAACTGCAACAGAAATCATGATCATGCGATTAGGGAAAATATGGGCAATCTGGGAAAATTGCATGTTGATGATCACGACTATGGGAACGTGCTTGAATAAGGGCTATAGTGCGAGCTGGCCAAGAATCAGAGGAGAAGCGGGCTCGGGAAATCAAAATTTGAAATTTTCCAGAGTTGGGAAAATTTGGGACATTTTTGCATGGGCGGCAAAATTCGCCACCCTTGCATATGCGGGTTTTGTATTATTTGCACTAGCGGCAAATTTTGCCGCCTGTGCATGTTGAAAGAAGACTGAATCGGTATGAGCGGTAAAATTTGCCGCCGATGCAGGAAAGAAGGAAAAGCAAAAGTTTATGTCGGAGCGGCAAAATTCGCCGACTCTGCATTTCAGTTTGCCGCTGCTTGGTGTTTGGTCGGCAAATTTTGCCGACTTTACATCGAAAGGTAAGGTGGTCTTAGCGGCGAATTTCGCCGCTGTTGCATTTGATTGAAAGTTACAGTTTTAGTTACGAAGGTCAAGAAATTTGCCGACTAGAACTCGGCAAGGGTCACGTATCAATCAGGTAGGTTCGGTGAAATCCGCCGACGTTACAATAGTGGCATGTAGCCAGGGTTTGGGCGAGTAGAAACCTAAGGATTTCAAGGCAAAACCTAGGGTAGCATTGATCGGGGTTTTAGGGCGAAACCTAGGGCAAAACCTAGGGTCGAAACAAAAAACGAAAATGATAGACCAAAACAAAAACAAAAACTGTAAAGAAAAACAAAAACAAAAGTCAAAACGAAGCACCTATGATAAACTGTGAAGAAGAGGTAGAACGAAGAACGAGAGGTAAAACTTACCCGTTGAAAACCCTACGTTTGACGGTGATGAACGCTGACTGATCTCCTCAAGGCACGATCCAGCAATGTGAGGAGAGGTCTGGAGGGTAGCTCGGGAGAGAAGACGAAGTGAAGAAATAGCCATCGAAACACAATATATAACCCAAACACAAATGCTGAGCAAGTGGCACGAGTGGCCATTAATGGCACTGCGTGACCAAGATTCACAAAATCTCGCTCGAGCGGAGATTTCGGCCGTCGATGCAGAAAATAAGGAAAAGCCAAAACATGCTATGACGGTGTAATTCGCCGACTTCACACTTCAAACAAAAGAACGCATGTAGTGGCGGCAAAATTTGCCGCCTCTACATGAAAAATGAAAACCATATGTAAAAGCGGCAAAATTCGCCGCCACTACACATGTTTTAAAAACAAGATGAATGGGACATGAAGGAGCGGTAAAATTCACCGACCTTACATATGAAGTCAAAAAGAGATATGTAGGAGCGGCAAAATTTGCCGCTCTTGCGTATCAAGATTTCAAATTCGACTAACTCTTAAAAATGACTTAAGTCAACATTTTAAACAATTTACGACTTGAATGTTCTTCGCAAATATCGAGAAACCAATTCAAGGGAATGTCGCAGACGATTTTAGAATGTCAAAGGACTTCGCACGAGCCCAAGGAAATCTTTTCCCGATTTGCGAGCTTAGAGTGTAGATTCACGAAACAGATAAGTTTCGTGGGGGTTGTCTACAAAACCGAGCGTAGCTGATTTTGAGAACAACATGATGTTTTACTAGGTCATTGCCAAAAGTTTGTAGTAGACCTTTTATCTCTTGTAATTCATGAGATTAGGCTGGGGTAGCCTTTTCCTAGATAAATGCTTGATAACTCAATGCTGGTACATTAGGTACAATAGCTATAGGAGGTATTTTCAATGGGATAGGTGGTTGTACCTCAAGAAAAATAGGCATTGGGGGCCTTGGAGTTATCTTACATGCTTGTATAAGCCTATTTTCTGCCCTGATGGAAATGTCATATGCATTTGGGAGTGTAGTCCCACCCATAGACTGAATCATCATGGATATATCACTGTTAAGGGCCTTAAAAAAGTATAAAAATGCATGCTCAGTTGAAAGCCTTACCATTTGCGGGATTCTATTCCAAGTCTTCTGGAAATGGAAATTGAAGCCCATGATGTGTTCCCGAGGAGCTCTTTTGATGGTAGTTAGTGGTTCTACCAATGATAATTGGTCTGATTTATCCTCAAATTACTTATTTAAGGAATCTCCCAGCTGGTCCCATGTTGTGATTGAATTGACAACCAAACTCTTGAACCATTGTAGTGCCTTTCCTTTCAATGAAGCAGCTAAAAGTCTAATTGCCACATTTTCAGTAGTGATATTATGGACTGCACACAGTGTGGCCACATCTCTAATGTGCTTAATAGGTGTAGTTTGATATTTTCCAGTGAAAAAAGGCAATCTTCTAATTTCTGCCTCAAGTATATCATCATGTTGAGCAAGATCTAATGGGCTTAATGGGCTGCCCCCATTAAATGGTGCAAAAGCAAACTGCCAAGCCATAGGATTTGTTGTTGCTAGAGGAATTGATACTTGATTTCTTGAAAAAAAAAATTGTAGGTCTATGATTTGGAGGTGTAGAATGTGTCCTTGCTGATGGGATATGACTTCTCCTTCCTTCCCTTCCTCTTGTTCTAGGTGGTGACAATTGTAAATACTCAAAAACAGTTCAACTTTCTCTCATTTTCACTCTTCTCATGCGCTGTTTCCACTAGATCTACTTCAAAATCAGAGT